>OU342742.1:411304004-411344070 GCA_910589775.1 Avena eriantha
GCAATGACACAGGTGGATCCGTATGTGGTTTGTTTAGAAGAACACACATGCAATGACACTGGGCGTGGTTCATGAAAAGAACAGACATGCAATGACCCTGGTGGATCCTTATGTGGTTTGTTTAGAAGTACACACATGCAATGACACTGGTGGATCCATGTGTTGGTTCTTGGGAAGAACACACATCCAATGACACGGGTGGACTATAGCTGTGGTTCATGAAAAGAACAGACATGCAATGACATCGGTGGATCCATGTGTGGTTTATGGAAGTAACATACATGCAATGACTCTAGCTATGGTTAATGAAAAGAAAACGCATGCAATGATACTGGGTTGTGGTTCATGAAGAGAACAGACAGGCAATGACACAGGTGGATCCTTATGTGGTTTGTTTAGAAGAACAGACATGCAATGACACTGGGTGTGGTTCATGAAAAGAACAACACGGAATGACACTGGGTGGATCCTTATGTGGTTTATTTAGAGGAACAGACATGCAATGACACTGGTGTATCCACGTGTGGTTCATGAGAAGAACACATATACAATGACTCGGGTAGACCTTATGTGGTTCATGAAAAGAACTAACATGCAGTGACACTGGGTGTGGTTTCGTGAAAAGAACAGACATGCACTGACACTAGGTGTGGTTCACGAAAAGAACAGACAGGCAATGACACTGGTGGATCCTTATGTGGTTTATGGAAGGAACAAACATGCAATCACACTAGGTGGATCCATATGTGGTTTATGGAAGTAACACACATGCAGTGACACTGGGTGTGGTTCATGAAAATCACAAACATGCAATGACACTGGTAGATCCTTAAACAGACATGCAATGACATTGGGTGTGGTTCATGAAAAGAACAGACATGCAATGACACTGGTGGATCCTTATGTGTGGCTCGTGAAAAGAACAGACATGCAATGAGACTGGTGGATCCTTATGTGGTTTGTTTATAAAAACACACATGCAATGACACTTGTGGATCCATATGCGGTTCATGGGAAGAACACAGATCCAATGACACTGGTGGACTCTAGCTGTGGTTCATGAAAAGAACATACATACAATGACACTGGGTGTGGTTCATGAAAAGACCAGACATGCAATGACATCGGTGGATCCATGTGTGGTTTATGGAAGTAATAGACATGCAATGACTCTAGCTATGGTTAATGAAAAGAATACGCATGCAATGACTCTAGATATGGTTCATGAAAAGAACAGACATGCAATGACACCGGGTATGGTTAATGAAAAGAACAGACATGCAATGACTTATGTGGTTTGTTTAGAAGAAAACACATGCAAGACACTAGGTGTGGTTCATGAAAAGAACATATAGGCAACGACACTGGTGGATCCTTATGTGGTTTGTTTAGAAGAACACACATGCAATGACACTGGGTTTGGTTCATGAAAAGAACAAACACGCAATGACACTGGTGGATCCTTATGTGGTTTGTTTAGAGGAACAGACATGCAATCACACTAGGTGGATCCATATGTGGTTTATGGAAGTAACAGACATGCAATCACACTAGGTGGATCCATATGTGGTTTATGGAAGTAACAGACATGCAATGACTCTCAATGTGATTCACGAAAAGAACAGATAGGCAATGACACTAGTGGATCCATGTGTGGTTCATGGGAAGAACAGACATCCAATGACACTGGTGGACTCTAGCTGTGCTTCATGAAAAGAACAGGAATGCAATGACACCGGGTGTGGTTCATGAAAAGAACAGACATGCAATGACTTATGTTGTTTGTTTAGAAGAACACACATGCAATGACACTAGGTGTGGTTCATGAAAAGAACACACATGCAATGACACTAGGTGTGGTTCATGAAAAGAACAGATCGGCAATGACACTAGTGGATCCTTATGTGGTTTGTTTAGAAGAACGCATGTGCAATGACACTGGGTGTGGTTCATGAAAAGAACAGACACGCAATGACACTGGTGGATCCTTATGTGGTTTGTTTAGAAGAACACACATGCAATAACACTGGGTGTGGTTCATGAGAAGAACACACATCCAATGACACTGGTGGATCCTTATGTGGTTTGTTTAGAGGAACACACATGCAATCACACTAGGTGGATCCATATGTGGTTTATGGAAGTAACAGACATGGAATGACTCTAGCTATGATTCGTGAAAAGAACAGATAGGCAATGACATTGGTGGATCCATGTGTGGTTCATGGGAAGAACAGACATCCAATGACACTGGTGGACTCTAGTTGTGGTTCATGAAAAGAACAGACATGCAAGGACACTGGTGGATCCATATGTGGTTTGTCAGGAGAACACACATGCAATGACACTAGGTGTGGTTCATGAAAAGAACAGACATGCAATGACATCGGTGGATCCTTATGTTTGGTTCATGAAAAGAACATACATGCAATGACTCTAGCAATGGTTAATGAAAAGAACACGCATGCAATGACACTGGGTGTGGTTCATGAAAAGAACAAACATCCAATGACACTGGTAGATCCTTATGTGGTTTGTTTAGAGGAATAGACATGCAATGACTCTAGATATGGTTCATGAAAAGAACAGACATGCAATGACACCGGGTATGGTTCATGAAAAGAACATACATGCAATGACTTATGTGGTTCGTTTAGAAGAACACACATGCAAGACACTAGGTGTGGTTCATGAAAAGAACATATAGGCAATGGACTGGTGGATCCTTATGTGGTTTGTTTAGAAGAACACACATGCAATGACACTGGGTGTGGTTCATGAAAAGAACAAACACGCAATGACACTGGTGGATCCTTATGTGGTTTGTTTAGAGGAACAGACATGCAATCACACTAGGTGGATCCATATGTGAGTTTATGGAAGTAACAGACATGCAATGACTCTAGCTGTGATTCATGAAAAGAACAGACATGCAATGACACTGGTGGATCCTTATGTGGTTCATGAAAAGAACAGACAGGCAATGACACTGGTGGATCCTTATGTGGTTTGTTTAGAAGAACACACATGCAATGACACTGGGTGTGGTTCATGAGAAGAACACACATCCAATGACACTGGTGGATCCTTATGTGGTTTGTTTAGAGGAACAGACATGCAATCACACTAGGTGGATCCATCTGTGGTTTATGGAAGTAACAAGCATGCAATGACTCTAGCTGTGATCCATGACAAGAACAGACAGCCAATGACACTAGTGGATCCATGTGTGGTTCATGGGAAGAACAGACATCCAATGACACTGGTGGACTATAGCTGTGGTTCATGAAAAGAACAGGCATGCAATGACACCGGGTGTGGTTCATGAAAAGAACAGACATGCAATGACTTATGTGGTTTGTTTAGAAGAACACACATGCAATGACACTAGGTGTGTTTCATGAAAAGAACAGATAGGCAATGACACTAGTGGATCCTTCTGTGGTTTGTTTAGAAGAACGCATGTGCAATGACACTGGGTGTGGTTCATGAAAAGAACAGACACGCAATGACACTAGTGGATCCTTCTGTGGTTTGTTTAGAGGAACAGACATGCAATCACACTAGGTGGATCCATATGTGGTTTATGGAAGTAATAGACATGCAATGACTCTAGTTGTGATTCATGAAAAGAACAGACATGCAATGACACTTGTGGATCCTTATGTGGTTCATGAAACGAACAGACAGGCAATGACACTGGTGGATCCTTATGTGGTTTGTTTAGAAGAACACACATGCAATGACACTGGGTGTGGTTCATGAGAAGAACACACATCCAATGACACTGGTGGATCCTTATGTGGTTTGTTTAGAGGAACAGACATGCAATCACACTAGGTGGATTCATATGTGGTTTATGGAAGTAACAGACATGCAATGACTCTAGTTGTGTCCATGAAAAGAACAGACAGGCAATGACACTGGTGGATCCTTATGTGGTTCATGGGAAGAACAGACATCCAATGACACTGGTGGACTCTAGCTATGGTTCATGAAAAGAACAGGCATCTAATGACACCGTGTGTGGTGCATGAAAAGAACAACATGCAATGACTTATGTGGTTTGTTTAGAAGAACACACATGCAATGACACTGGGTGTGGTTCATGAAAAGAATAGATAGGCAATGACACTGGCGGATCCTTATGTGGTTTGTTTAGAAGAACGCACATGCAATGACACTCGGTGTGGTTCATGAAAAGAACAAACACGCAATGACACTGGTGGATCCTTATGTGGTTTGTTTAGAGGAACAGACATGCAATCACACTAGGTGGATCCATATGTGGTTTATGGAAGTAACAGACATGCAATGACTCTCAATGTGATTCACGAAAAGAATAGATAGGCAATGACACTAGTGGATCCATGTGTGGTTCATGGGAATAACAGACATCCAATGACACTGGTGGACTCTAGTTGTGGTTCATGAAAAGAACAGACATCCAATGACACTGGTGGATCCATATGTGGTTTGTCAGGAGAACACACATGCAATGACACTGGGTGTGGTTCATGACAAGTACAGACATGCAATGACATCGGTGGATCCTTATGTGTGGTTCATGACAAGAACATACATGCAATGACTCTAGATATGGTTAATGAAAAGAACATGCATGCAATGACATTGGGTGTGGTTCATGAAAAGAACAGACATGCAATGACACTAGTGGATCCTTATGTGTTTGTTTAGAAGAACACACATGCAATGACACTAGTGGATCCATGTGTGGTTCATGGGAAGAACACACATCCAATGACACTGGTGGACTCTAGCTATGGTTCATGAAAAGAACAGACATGCAATGACACTGGGTGTGGTTCATGAAAAGAACAGACATGCAATGCCATCGGTGGATCCATGTGTGGTTTATGGACGTAACAGACATGCAATGACTCTAACTATGGTTAATGAAAAGAACTCGCATGCAATGACACTGGGTGTGGTTCATGAAAAGAACAGACACGCAATGACACCGGTGGATCCCTATGTGGTTTGTTTAGAGGAACAGACATGCAATCACACTGGGTGGATCCATATGTGGTTTATGGAAGTAATAGACATGCAATGACTCTAGCTGCGATTCATGAAAAGAACAGACCTGCAATGACACTAGTGGATCCCTATGTGGTTCATGAAAAGAACAGACAGTCAATGACACTGGTGGATCCTTATGTGGTTTGTTTAGAAGAACACACATGCAATGACACTGGGTGTGGCTCATGAAAAGAAAAAACACGCAATGACACTGGTGGATCCTTATGTGGTTTGTTTAGAGGAACAGACATGCAATCACACGAGGTGGATCCATATGTGGTTTATGGAAGTAACAGACATGCAATGACTCTCGCTGTGAATCATGAAAAGAACAGATAGGCAATGACACTAGTAGATCCATGTGTGGTTCATGGGAATAACAGACATCCAATGACACTGGTGGAATCTAGCTGTGGTTCATGAAAAGAACAGACATGCACTGACACTGGTGGATCCTTATGTGGTTTATGGAAGGAAAAAACATGCAATCACACTAGGTGGATCCATAGGTGGTTCATGGAAGTAACACACATGAAATGACACTAGGTGTGGTTCATGAGAAGAACACACATCCAATGACTCTAGTAGATCCTTATGTGGTTCATGAAAAGAACTGACATGCAGTGACACTGGGTGTGGTTCGTGAAAAGAACAGACATGCACTGACACTAGGTGTGGTTCATGAAAAGAACAGACAGGCAATGACACTGGTGGATCCTTATGTGGTTTATGCAAGGAAAAAACATGCAATCACACTAGGTGGATCCATAGGTGGTTCATGGAAGTAACACACATGCAATGACAGTAGGTGTGGTTCATGAAAAGAACAGACATGCACTGACACTAGGTGTGGTTCATGAAAAGAAAGACATGCAATGACACTTGTGGATCCTTATGTGGTTTATGGAAGGAAAAAACATGCAATCACACTAGGTGGATCCATAGGTGGTTCATGGAAGTAACACACATGCAATGACACTAGGTGTGGTTCATGGAAAGAACAGAATGCAATGACACTGGTAGATCCTTATGTGGTTCATGAAAAGAACATACATGCAATGACATTGGGTGTGGTTCATGAAAAGAACATACATGCAATGACACTGGTGGATCCTTATGTGTGGTTCATGAAAAGAACAGACATGCAATGACCCTGGTGGATCCTTATGTGGATTGTTTAGAAGAACACACAAGCAATGACACTGGTGGATCCATGTGTGTTCATGGGAAGAACACACATCCAATGACACTGGTGGACTCTAGCTGTGGTTCATGAAAAGAACAGAGGTGCAATGACACTGGGTGTGGTTCATGAAAAGAACAGACATGCAGTGACATCGGTGGATCCATGTGTGGTTTATGGAAGTAACAGACATGCAATGACTCAAGCTATGGTTAATGAAAAGAACTCACATGCAATGATACTGGGTGTGGTTCATGAAAAGAATAGACATACAATGACACTGATGGATCCTTATGTGGTTAGTTTAGAAGAACACACATGCAATGACACTGGGTGTGGTTCATGAAAAGAACACACATGCAATGACACTGGTGGATCCTTATGTGGTTTGTTTAGAGGAACAGACATGCAATGACACCAGTGGATCCATGTGTGGTTCATGAGAAGAACACACATCCAATGACTCTGGTAGATCTTTATGTGGTTCATGAAAAGAGCTAACATGCAGTGACACTGGGTGTGATTCATGAAAAGAACAGACATGCACTGACACTAGGTGTGGTTCACGAAAAGAACAGACAGGCAATGACACTGGTGGATCCTTATGTGGTTTACGGAAGGAACAAACATGCAATCACACTGGGTCGATCCATATGTGGTTTATGGAAGTAACACACATGCAATGACACTGGGTGTGGTTCATGAAAAGAACAGACATGAAATGACACTGGTGGATCCTTATGTGTGGTTCATGAAAAGAACAGACATTCAATGACACTGGTGGATCCTTATGTGGTTTGTTTAGAAGAACACACAGGCAATGACACTGGTGGACTGTAGCTGTGGTTCATGAAAAGAACAGACATGCAATGACATCGGTGGATCCATGTGTGGTTTATGGAAGTAATAGACATGCAATGACTCTAGCTATGGTTAATGAAAAGAACACGAATGCAATGACACTGAGTATGGTTCATGAAAAGAACAGAACAGACATGCAATGACACTGGTGGATCCTTATGTGGTTTGTTTAGAGGAATAGAAATGCAATGACACCGGTGGATCCACGTGTGGTTCACGAGATGAACACACATCCAATGACACTGGGTGGATCCTTATGTGGTTCATGAAAAGAACTGACATGCAGTGACACTGGGTGTGGTTCATGAAAATAACAGACATGCAATGACATCGGTCGATCCATGTGTGGTTTATGGAAGTAACAGACATGCAATGACTCTAGCTATGGTTAACGAAAAGCACACTCATGCAATGACACTAGGTGTGGTTCATGAAAAGAACAGACATGTAATGACACTGGTGTATCCTTATTTGGTTTTTTTAGAGGAACATACATGCAATGACTCTAGCTGTGGTTCATGAAAAGAACATACATGCAATGACACCGGGTGTGGTTCATGAAAAGTATAGGCATGCAATGACTTATGTGGTTTGTTTAGAAGAACACACATGCAATGACACTGGGTGTGGTTCATGAAAAGAACAGATAGGCAATGACACTAGTGGATCCTCATGCGGTTTGTTTAGAAGAACACACATGCAATGACACTGGGTGTGGTTCATGAAAAGAACAGACATGCAATGACAGTGGTGGATCCTTATGTGGTTTGTTTCTAGGAACAAACATGCAATCACACTAGGTGGATCCATATGTGGTTTATGGAAGTAAAAGAAATGCAATGACTCTAGCTATGATTCATGAAAAGAACAGACATGCAATGACACTAGTGGATCCTTATGTGGTTCATGAAAAGAACAGACAGGCAATGACACTGGTGGATCATTATGTGGTTTGTTTTGAAGAACGCACATGCAATGACACTGGGTGTGGTTCATGAGAAGAACACACATCCAATGACACTGGTGGATCCTTATGTGGTTTGTTTAGAGGAACACACATGCAATCACACTAGGTGGATCCATATGTGGTTTATGGAAGTAACAGACATGCAATGACTCTAGCTGTGATTCATGAAAAGAACAGATAGGCAATGACACTGGTGGATCCATGTGTGGTTCATGGGAAGAACAGACATCCAATGACACTGGTGGACTCTAGCTGTGGTTCATGAAAAGAACAGACATGCAATGACACTTGTGGATCCATATGTGGTTTGTCAGGAGAACACACATGCAATAACACTAGGTGTGGTTCATGAAAAGAACAGACATGCAATGACATCGGTGGATCCTTGTGTGGTTTATGGAAGTAACAGACATGCAATGACTCTAGCTATGGTTAATGAAAAGAACACGCATGCAATGACACTTGGTGTGGTTCATGAAAAGAACAACCATGCAATGACACTTGTGGATCCTTATGTGGATTTTTTAGAGGAACATACATGCAAAGACTCTAGATATGGTTCATGAAAAGAACAGACATGCAATGACACCGGGTGTGGTTCATTAAAAGACTAGACATGCAATGACATATGTGGTTTGTTTAGAAGAACACACATGCAATGACACTGGCTGTGGTTCATGAAAAAAACAGATAGGCAATGACACTGGTAGATCCTTATGTGGTTTGTTTAGAAGAACACACATACAATGACACTGGGTGTGGTTCGTGAAAAGAATAGACACGCAATGACACTAGTGGATACTTATGTGGTTTGTTTAGAGGAACAGACATGCAATCACACTAGGTGGATCCATATGTGGTTTATGGAAGTAACAGACATGCAATGACTCTACCTGTGATTCATGAAATAACAGACATGCAATGACACTAGTGGATCCTTATGTGGTTCATGAAAAGAACAGACAGGCAATGACACTGGTGGATCCTTATGTGGTTTGTTTAGAAGAACACATGCAATGACACTGGGTGTGGTTCATGAGACGAACACACATCCAATGACATGCAATCATACTAGGTGGATCCATATGTGGTTTATGGAAGTAACAGACATGCAATGACTCTAGCTGTGATTCCTGAAAAGAACAGACAGGCAATGACATTGGTGGATCCATGTGTGGTTCATGGGAAGAATAGACATCCAATGACACTGGTGGACTCTAGTTGTGGTTCATGAAAAGAACAGACATGCAATGACATTGGGTGTGGTTCATGAAAAGAACAAACATGCAATGACATCGGTGGATCCATGTGTGGTTTATGGAAGTAACAGACATGCAATGACTCTAGCCGTGGTTAATGAAAAGAACACGCATGCAATGACACTAGTGGATCCTTATGTGGTTTTTTTAGAGGAACAGACATGCAATGACACCGGTGGATCCACGTGTGGTTCATGAGAAGAACACACATCCAATGACACTAGGTGTGGTTCATGAAAAGAACAGATAGGCAATGACTCTGGTGGATCCTTATGTGGCTTGTTTAGAAGAACACACATGCAATGACACTAGGTGTGGTTCATGAAAAGAACAGATAGGCAATGACACTGGTGGATCCTTATGCGGTTTGTTTAGAAGAACACACATGCAATGACACTGGGTGTGGTTCCTGAAAAGAAAAGACATGCAATGACAGTGGTGGATCCTTATGTGGTTTGTTTATAGGAACAAACATGCAATCACACTAGGTGGATCCATATGTGGTTTATGGAAGTAAAAGAAATGCAATGACTCTAGCTATGATTCATGAAAAGAACAGACATGCAATGACACTAGTGGATCCTTATGTGGTTCATGAAAAGAACAGACAGGCAATGACACTGGTGGATCCTTATGTGGTTTTTTTAGAAGAACGCACATGCAATGACACTGGGTGTGGTTCATGAGAAGAACACACATCCAATGACACTGGTGGATCCTTATGTGGTTTGTTTAGAGGAACACACATGCAATCACACTAGGTGGATCCATATGTGGTTTATGGAAGTAACAGACATGCAATGACTCTAGCTGTAATTCATGAAAAGAACAGATAGGCAATGACACTGGTGGATCCATGTGTGGTTCATGGGAAGAACAGACATCCAATGACACTGGTGGACTCTAGCTGTGGTTCATGAAAAGAACAGACATGCAATGACACTTGTGGATCCATATGTGGTTTGTCAGGAGAACACACATGCAATAACACTAGGTGTGGTTCATGAAAAGAACAGACATGCAATGACATCGGTGGATCCTTGTGTGGTTTATGGAAGTAACAGACATGCAATGACTCTAGCTATGGTTAATGAAAAGAACACGCATGCAATGACACTTGGTGTGGTTCATGAAAAGAACAACCATGCAATGACACTTGTGGATCCTTATGTGGATTTTTTAGAGGAACATACATGCAAAGACTCTAGATGTGGTTCATGAAAAGAACAGACATGCAATGACACCGGGTGTGGTTCATTAAAAGACTAGACATGCAATGACATATGTGGTTTTTTTAGAAGAACACACATGCAATGACACTGGCTGTGGTTCATGAAAAAAACAGATAGGCAATGAACCGGGTAGATCCTTATGTGGTTTGTTTAGAAGAACACACATACAATGACACTGGGTGTGGTTCGTGAAAAGAATAGACACGCAATGACACTAGTGGATACTTATGTGGTTTGTTTAGAGGAACAGACATGCAATCACACTAGGTGGATCCATATGTGGTTTATGGAAGTAACAGACATGCAATGACTCTACCTGTGATTCATGAAATAACAGACATGCAATGACACTAGTGGATCCTTATGTGGTTCATGAAAAGAACAGACAGGCAATGACACTAGTGGATACTTATGTGGTTTGTTTAGTAGAACACATGCAATGACACTGGGTGTGGTTCATGAGACGAACACACATCCAATGACATGCAATCATACTAGGTGGATCCATATGTGGTTTATGGAAGTAACAGACATGCAATGACTCTAGCTGTGATTCATGAAAAGAACAGACAGGCAATGACATTGGTGGATCCATGTGTGGTTCATGGGAAGAATAGACATCCAATGACACTGGTGGACTCTAGCTGTGGTTCATGAAAAGAACAGACATGCAATGACATTGGGTGTGGTTCATGAAAATAACAAACATGCAATGACATCGGTGGATCCATGTGTGGTTTATGGAAGTAACAGACATGCAATGACTCTAGCCGTGGTTAATGAAAAGAACACGCATGCAATGACACTAGTGGATCCTTATGTGGTTTGTTTATAGGAACAGACATGCAATGACACCGGTGGATCCACGTGTGGTTCATGAGAAGAACACACATCCAATGACAATGGTGGATCCTTATGTGGTTTGTTTAGAGGAACAAACATGCAATCACACTAGGTGGATCCTTATATGGTCTGTCTAGAGGAACACACATGCAATGACACCGGGTGTGGTTCATTAAAAGAACAGACATGTAGTGACTTATGTGGTTTGTTTAGAATAACACACATGCAATGACACTGGGTGTGGTTCATGAAAAGAATAGACATGCAATGACACGGGTGGATCCTTATGTGGTTTGTTTAGAAGAACACACATGCAATGACACTAGGTGTGGTTAATGAAAAGAACAGACATGCACTGACACTGGGTGTGGTTCATGAAAAAAACAGACATGCAATGACACTTGTGGATCCTTATGTGGTTTGTTTAGAAGAACACACATGCAATAACACTTGTGGATCCATGTGTGGTTTATGAGAATAACACACATCCAATGAACTCTAGTGGATCTATCTTGGCATAATTTGATGTATTCCACGAAGTATTTCATTGTACAAGACACTTTCCATTTTTATACTACTCAGTTTTGCCCTTGGTTTTATGTGGTACTACTTAGTTTGGCCCACCCCCCCCCCCCCTCTCTATCTTTCGTAGAAGCCCAAAACTGTGCTCACCCTGTCTGCTACTCCCTGATTGGTTGTCACAGTTGTCACGCGGATCGTGCGCACCAACCGTTGATTTTGTGCGATCCAACGATTATCGTTGCACACCTCGTGCCCTTCACAGTACAGCATGAGACAACACGGACGTCTCCCTCCGCGATACTTCTAGAGGAAGGAACACGATGCCTTCCATGGAAAAAGTTGTCGAGCGGTCATGTCAAGTTTAATCAAGTCTGAAAAGCCTACTACTGCTACTACAACTCATGCATAGGGCAACGGGGTCATCGAGTGCACGGTTGTTGACGGGACGCTTCAATTTATTGCCACTTGATTTTAATCAGACATATCCCATTTTTATGCAGCGCTCTCAATCTCACTTCCAACTGGGCCCCTACCGCAAGTAAATTCCATGAGTCAAGGGCCCCCTCGAGTAGATCTAACGTTGCTAGAAATTAGTTCCGTGCCACTTGCATGCAGTGGAATCGAGGTTTGCCATGAGTGTGTTTTCAATGCAGCTCTAAAGTGGAGATCGTGGCTGTTTCAACACAAAAGGGAACCGAAAAAAGGGTGGAGATCGTGGTAGCCCCCCACCCACCACATGTGTCCACTCGAGGACTACGAACGGTCCGGTGTTTATAACCCCCCTCGGCCTTCTTCTTCCATGAGCTCGTGTCATTTCCCCCAGTCTGTCTAGTCCCAAGACCCCAATCTACACCTGCTGCGTGCACCGAAGCTCCCTCATTTGCACTACCTCCTTCCCTTGGTGTGCCATGAAGCATATGTGTGGAGAAGATCCGGAGGTGAAGCGAGTTGAAGGCGCAGCAGCAGATGGCTCGGTCGTCGCCAAGCAGGCGGAGGCGTCTTCTCCGGGAACGAAAGCCGCTCGTCACCGCGCTGTCGAGGGTGCGAACTCATCCGTCCAGCCAGTAGCCGTTGCCGCCGAGCAGCAGGTGGTAGCCGTCGCCACCGAGCAACAGTTGGTAGCCGTCGCCGCCGAGCAGTAGGTGGTAGCCATCGCCACCGAGCAGCTGGTAGTAGCCATCGCTGCCGAGCAGCAGGTGGCCGACAACATCGTGGTGCTAGCGGCAGATCTGGATGGGGGGCAGGCGGCAGGCGGAGGCAATCCGATGATCTACATCGACGACCCCATCGCCGTTCAAGAAATCTTCGACGCAATCGCGGAGAATGATGAGTTCGTGGAGGAGGTCCTTGATGAGGAGTCCGAGGTACTACATTGCTAGCTACTCTAGTCACAGCCGCAGTTTTCACTGTTCATACATAGGATTTGCTCAATCGTGTACAGATTCTTTTTCTCTTGAAGTAGGGTAGTAAATATATGATTCGATCGGTTGATTGATGCATCTGCCATCTAGTCACAAAACCCCAATTTGTCTAGTCACAAAACCCCAATCTGCTCATTTGCCATCTAGTTGAGTTTGCTAGTTGAGTGTTGATTTCGATACACAGCAGGCCTATAACATTACATTTCTATTCCTTACTGAGCCCAATGATTCAATTTTGCCCCAAAATAGTGCAAGGGCATCTGATGGTCTCGTTTTCTTAGGGATGGTTAGTGGCCCTGAGGCAGCAATGCATATAAACAATATAGGTTGTGCTGTTGGTATTTTGGTTCTCCGACTCCATCGCTGAAAAAAATGAGGCCCTAATTTTTCCTCTCATATGGAACCTAAATATATAATATTTGTATTGTTTCTGATCTATGAATGTGTTGTATGATGCATTTGTATATCCCTAAATATTGTTTGGTACGATTACATTTCAATTTCTTATTGTGCCCAATGATTCAAATTTGCCCCAAAGAGAGGCAGACACATTGGTGTCAAATTTTTACAGGGATGAGTGAGCGAACCTGGGGCCATGTACAAGATCAATATAAGTTGTGGAATTGTTACTTGGTTCGCTTACGCCATCTCTGTAGAAACTTATGAGGCTGCAATCTTTATTCTACATTCATAGAACTATGATATTTGAATTATCTATTCCATGCATTCATAGTGTATAAGAATTACATTTTAGTTTGTCACCAAGGCCGATGATTGAAATTTTCTCCAAAAGAGTTCAAGTGGAGACACGTATGATGGTGTCGTGTTTTAGGGATGGGTTGGTGAACCTGAGGCAGCAACGCACACAAACAATATAGGTTGTGCTATTGGTACTTTGGTTCCCCAACTCCATCTCTGAAACAAATTATGAGGCCCTTGATTTATTCTCATATGGAACTACATATATGATCCTTGAATTGTTTCTGATCTTTTAATGATTGGTATGATGCATATGTATATGAATGGTTTTGATCATAAGTATTTTTAACATGTACCTGAAGATTAATTGTTTGGTTTTTATTTATAATTATAATATTTAGGCTTGTTTTTGTACCTGACTATGTATATCCCTGAATAATGTTTAAACGACCTGCATCCTGGGAGCAACTACGGGCATCCAAACAAAATTTAAGGAATCAATAAGAGCATTAATCCAACGATGGAATATCATAAAAAACTCAGCTGAGTCCATATCCGATGAAAGGGCCATCGATGCCTTCAACGACAGCTTTCGTTGTTGAGAATTCATAGAAGAACTAGGATGGGTTAAACCCAAAACAATCTCACAATTAATGGAAATAGGAAATCGCTGGGCTAATGGAGAAGACACGCTGCATAATAAGCGTATGCAATCACCCGAAGAAGACAGGGATAAACATGGCAATGATAGAAGAAGAAGGAACAACGATGGAAACACGGGACCAAGTTACGTCACAACCGGTTTCTCGGGAGAAGGTAACAATAGAAGCAACAACTATGACGGCGGATACCGCCATAACAGGGACGATGTTGGAGGAAGCCAGTCAACACAACGATACCAGCCAAGATCTCGAGACCCACCCACGTCCGCGATGCAAATGCTGGAAGGACCCTGTAACATTCATTTTACGTCGACTCAGTAGGCAGACGACAATCTAACCATCTCATGAAAGAGTGCCGAACATTCTTGAAGATGCAGGAGTTATGTAATACAAAAGCAACTGAAGTGGCAAACCGAGGATACACATATGCGCCTGGCACATTAGCCATCGGCGCACCATGATACGTTGCAAACGTATCCATAATTTTTGATGTTCCATGCTTGGTTTTATCTACTTTCTTATGCTTTGTCCACACTTTGGAGTACTTTTCATATGATTTCTTGGACTAACCTATTAACAAGAGCCACAGTGCTAGCTGCCTGTTTTCTGCTGTTTTTGGTTCCAGGAAAGTCAGAAAATGAATATTCTCGGAATTGGACAGGACAAAAGCCAAAGTCATTATTTTATCGAGGGACACCTGGAGCCAGAATACGAGACGGAGAGGGGCTGGGGCCCAGCCACACCACCTCGCCGCGCCAGGGGGTGGTCTGGCCGCCCCAGACACGCCCTCAATCTCCCTCTTCGCCTATAAGATGCCCTCTGACCTAAAAACTCAGGGGGGGGTCCACGTTTTTCCAGAAGGAGTTCCGCTCCGCCGCCACCACCAGATTCCATGAAACAGCACCAGAAACTCGGTTCTAGCACCCTGCCGGGACGGGGAATTGCGGGAGATCATCACCATCATCATCACCATCGCTTCTCCATTGACCATCCATGTTTCCCCCATCTATGAGTGAGTAATCCCCCGTTGTAGGCTATGGGGATGGTAGGGATTGGATGAGATCGTTCATGTAATGGCATCAGATTGTTAGGGCATGGTGCCTAGTATCTTCTATTAGTGCTTTATGACTTTGTTGCGACTTGTTATGCTTAATGCTTGTCACTATGGCCCGAGTGCCATGATTTCAGATATGAACATGTTATTGATTCATTATGATAGTATTGTTTTTGGTCTTACCTGCAAGTTGTATACACACGTTGTTATCCGGAACCAATGGCCCCGAAGTGACAGAAAACGGGATAACCGGAGGGAATGACTTTGATGTGAGGATCACATGTGTTCATGGAGTGTTAATGCTTTGATTCGGTGCTCTATTCAAAGGAGTACCTTAATTTCCAGTAGTTCCCTTGAGGCCCCGCTGCAAACGGGCTGGCAGGACAAAAGATGTTGTGCAAGTTCTCATTGCGAGCATGTATGACTATATATGGAAGACATGCCTAGGATTATCTAGTACTTGGATGCTTTATCTTATTTATCTGCAATTGCCCTATGTTCTGATTGCTATGTGAATTGTCTTGTCCATGCAACGCCCGTCAATCCATCCCTATGCCTACCGCACTCGAATCCTACTGTTTGCTGCAATTGTTAGTACTGCTGTTACTTTACTATTCCTACTACAAAACTGTTGCTACTGATAAACTGCTATGAGCAAGATTGTTTCTAGGTGCAGCTGAATTGACAACTCAGTTGTTAAGGCTTATAAATATTCTTTGGCTCCCCTTGTGTCGAATCAATAAATTGGGTTTCACTTCCCTCGAAAATACTGCAATAAACCCCCTATACTTGTGGGTCATCAAGACTATTTTCAGGCGCCATTGCCGGGGAGCATAGCTTTATTTATCAAGTTCACTTGGAATCACTATTGTTCAAGCTAAGTTTATTTCCCCCTTGTTTGCTTGTTTCTTTATCAAAATTACAAAAAAAATAGTTCCTACTCTAGTTGTTATTTTCATTGGTCTGTTATTGTCTTGCTTTATCATGCTTTCTATCAATGGTTGTGTTCTTTGAAACTAAATCTTATTGGCAAGGTGGGTTCACAGAAGATCAAAAATATTATTATAAGGAACACCGCTTGTCACAAAAAGGGAAACACTTATGGGAACAAATTGATAAATTGTATATCATTGCTAGAAACATGTGCTCTACTTATAATGTTACTTATTGCTTTGATAAATCTTGTTGTTGTAAGAGGTATAAACACCTCCCTTTTCAATGTGAGTATAATTATAATGTTACCATATCTTCTTATGTTAAAGTAAATTATGACTTTTATGATGTGGAACAAACTGAAAAATTTATTGCTTCGAAGGGTGCATTTGAACTTGCTAGTTTACTTGAAAATATTGATGATTCACCTTATAAATATGAGGTTTATGATATACTTAGATTTTTCTTTGATAATTACAAGGAAGAAAATGGCTATATTCTTGAATATACTAATAGATGCTTTCCACAAATGGAAGAGACTAATGCCTTGCAGGATCTTACGGAAGAAGAAAATGATGAACCTGAAAGCTCATTAGATGAAAAAGAGGAGGAGAGTGATGAACAAAAGGAGGAAGAATGGATTAGCTACCCATGCCTACCTTCTAATGAGAGTAACTCTTTATCCCTTACATTATTTGATTGTCCCCCGTGCTTACCAAAGGACGATGAATGTTATGCTCATGTTATCTGTGATAATCCTTTATTTGTGCCTAACTTCGAGATGCATGGTACTAAAGAGTTTTGCTTAGAAATTGTTTATGATAAAGCTCTAGACGATGGTCCTATATTGAATGATCAGTCGTCGTGTTATAGAATTGTTAAAAGTGGGTTTGAAGGTTTTAATCCCACTATATTTGTGCTTGATAAAAATTATGTTTTTGTAGAACATGAAAAGCATGCTTTATGTGATATTTATATTGTTGAATTTATTCATGAGGCTACTGAAAATTATTATGAGAGAGGAAAATATGGTTGTAGAAGTTTTCATGGTATTGACACACCTCTCTATGTGCTGAAAGTTTTGAAGTTACTCTTGTTTTATCTTCCTATGCATGTCACTTTGTTCTTTGCGAATTTATTTGCATACACGATTCTTATGCATAGGAAGTGGGTTAGACTTAAATGTGTTTTGAATTTGCTTCTTGATGCTCTCTTTTACTTCAATTCATATTTCTTATATGAGCATCCTCCCAAACTATCATGCCGAACTTAAAGGCGTTAAAGAAAAGTACTTACTGAGAGATAACCCAAAAGTTTTAGATGAGTCTTGGAAGTTATTACTTCCGTAATAACTGCTCCTTATCCTTTTTATTTGCTTTTTGTGCCAAGAGTAACCTCTAATGAGAGAGAAGTAATGGTTTGGAAAGTTGCTGTCCCGAAACATATTTCTGTGCTTCACCGTAAAAATTCGTGTAAAATCTCTGTACGTCATTTTGAGGCGTGAATTTTTGTGCTTCTGCCCCAGGTTGTTATCTAACTTTCGGTAGGTCAACACTTTTTGATTTGAGCAACAGAAGGTCTTCGAAAAAATTTGTCTTTACCTACTGGTCTATTTTGATAGATTTCTACCATTTTCTGCATTTGCTTCTTGTTGGTTCCTTTTTTAGTTCTTTTGGGGAATTGAGCTTTTTGAGGGAAGTGCTACAGTAGCTAGTATTTTAATGGAAGTTTTATTGGTGTTAGAACTGAACCTAAAGACTTATTATCTTGAGTGCACTAATGTTGCTAATAAAGATTGTGTGAAGTTTTGTATGAAGGAAAAATTTCAGGTGTATGGAAGGAATGAGTAATGAGATGAAGGATGGACTAAAGCTCAAGCTTGGGGATGCCACGCGTGTCACCCCAAGAAATATCCAAGAATTACAAGCGTCAAAGCTTGGGGATGCCCAAGGCATCCCCTTCTTCATCAATAAAAATCCCAGGTTTCCAAACACTTCATTTTTATTGTTTTATGCACAGTTGCGTTGTTCTTGGAGCATCTTCTTTTTCGTTTTAGTTTTGGTTTTCGTTCGCTTTGTTTTCTCAGTTTGCTGAATAAATTGGTTGGACCTCCTCTTTCATACATTGGTTTTCAAATAGTTTGGTTTGGATTGGAAAAGAGTAGGAAAGTTCATGCTTAAGTGGTAAAAGGAGCTTGTTTTTTACTGTGGCCTATGCTTTGTCATGCCATGCTTGATATTGTTTTGGCTTTATGCTTAGTATTCTTTGCTGTAGCATGCCTTGTTATAAACAATTGAGATTGCTTAATGTGCCTTGGATGAATCATGCGTTGTTTTAGCATATTAAAGCATAGTATAGTGGTATTCTCCTTTGATGCTTTATTTGGGTTGACTTGGCGCATGCTCACACCATGTTATGACTATCCCAAGTCACCATAAGCCTTTACGATCCTTTAGTTTTCAACTTGTAGTATCACTTTATGCTTGGATCAATGATGTTTTGTCGCTCTCCATGATTATGGCCATTATTGCTCTCCTAGTCTGTCGCTCCCAGTCTTTTGCTAGCCTCCACAACCAAGTATGAGTTCCACTCATCCATCCAACTCCCTAAACCAAGTTATTCCAAAGAGTCCACCATACCTACCTACTAGCATATGCTATTCCAAGTATATTTATGTTTTTTCTACCTTCCAAATTAAACTTGTTATGAGAAAACTAGTGATTAAAGCTCTCACGAACTTGACTATATATGGAACACATGCCTAGGATTATCTAGTACTTGGATGCTTTATATTATTTATCTGCAATTGCCCTATGTTCTGATTGCTATGTGAATTGTCTTGTCCATGCAACGCCCGTCCATCCATCCCTATGCCTACCGCACTCGAATCCTACTGTTTGCTGCAATTGTTACTATTGTCTTTACTTTACTACTGTTGTTACTTTACTATTCCTACTACAAAATTGTTGCTACTGATAAACTGTTGTGAGCAAGATTGTTTCCAGGTGCAGCTGAATTGACAACTCAGTTGTTAAGGCTTATAAATATTCTTTGGTTCCCCTTGTGTCGAATCAATAAATTGGGTTTCACTTCCCTCGAAAATACTGCGATACACCCCCTATACTTGTGGGTCATCACACCACCACCACCATCACCAGCAGTGTTACCATAAAACACAACTAATCAAAACAATGAATACCCTAGGTCAAAAGGAGCAATGTCCATAATTCAGAAAGGGCCCCCATCCAACAGAACCTAGAAGCTCATCACAAGACAAATCAATATGTCGGAAACAACAACATCAACCACACCCGAATATCTCCACTAGTCAGAGCAAGAAATCACATTCCGCAGAGCCGATCACCCGGTTCAGGTCCCACGATCGGGTCACTCAGCCTTGATAGTCGAAGCACAAATTGGTGGGTTCGATATGAGCAAGGTCTTCATGGATGCAGGAAGCAGCATAAATGTGATCTACACAAAAACTCTAAAAACAATGGGCTATCCCCTGGACAATCTCACGCCAATAGAAACATCTTTCCACGGAATAGTGTCAGGTAAAGCCGAAATTCCTTTAGGAAAAGTATTTCTTGTTGTTGTTTTTGGTTCCAAAGTAAATTTCAGGCGAGAACAACTCGAATTCAAAGTCATGGACTGGCCATCACAATATCATGTGATTCTGGGACGACCAGCTTTCGCACGGTTCATAGCAGTTCTGCATTATGCGTGCCTAGTCATGAAAATGCCAGCACCCAAAGGAATCATCACGGTAAAAGAAAGCTTCACACGTGCCGACAATTGTGATCGGGATTTCAACAAAATTTCTAAATCTTTCGGGATGGAAACGGAGTTCAAATAACTCAAAACTTCGGCAAACGCAGAACCACTAGAAGTAGAACGTGTCAATCCCTATCAGGCTTTTGACACTACAAAGGACACAAAATAAGTACATATCCACCCTGTCGACCCGACGAAAACAACATTTGTGGCTTTCAATCTTGGTCCCACATAGGAAAGCGCGCTCATCGGGTTCCTCCGTGAGCACTAGGAGATCTTCGCATGGCTACCTTCTGACATGCCGGGAATTCCTAGGGAACTCGCTGAGCATGCATTAAATTTGGATCCAAAGGCAAAGCCAGTGAAACAACCACTTCGTCACTTCGCAGAACCAAAGCGTAAAGCCATTGGAAAGGAGCTCCATCGCCTTACTGACGCCAACTTTATCAAAGAACTAACAAAAGTAGAGTGGGTCGCAAACCCAGTATGTGTTCCAAAGAAAACACTATAGAACTTCGGATGTGCGTCGACTTTACCACACTGAATAAACATTGTCCAAAAGATCACTTCCCATTGCCGCGAATCGACCAAATAATCGATGCAACCATAGGATGCGAACGTCTTTCTTTTTTGGATGCTTACTCAAGATACCACCAGATTAGGATGAAGGAAGAAGATCAGGAGAAAACGGTGTTTATCATGCCTTATGGTGTATTCTGCTACACAACAATGCTCTTTGGCCTCAAGAACACCGGAGCAACATATTCGCGGATGATGTAGGAATGTTTAGGAAGCCAAACAGGCACAAAAGTACAAGTATATATCGATGACGTTATAGTTACAACAAGACAATGATCCACACTCATCAAGGACCTCGAAGAAACATTCAAAAATCTTGACAAGTTTAGCATCAAACTGAACCTGAAGAAATGTTCCTTTGGAGTCCTGGCAGGGCAACTCCTCAGATATTTGGTATCATCAAGAGGAATCGAGGCTAATCTCGAGAAAATACAAGAAATTTTAATAATGAAAAAGCCAACAAATCTATGTGGTGTACAGTAGTTGGCGGGGAGAGTAGCGGCACTTAGTCGTTTTATTGCAAGGTTAGGAGAAAAGTGTTGCCATTTTATGCCCTCATGAGGAAATCAGAGAAATTCAAATGGACATAAGAAGCTCAACACGCCTTTGAAGATCTTAAAAGGACACTTTCGACATCTCCCGTCATTGTGTCGCCAAAAGAGAAAGAGCCTTTACTGCTTTATATCGCTGCCACAAATTAGGTGGTCAGCACGGTCTTAGTCGTGGAGTGACCCGAAGAAGGAAAAACCCATAGTATATAGAGGCTAGTCTACTTCCTGAGTGAGGTCTTATCGCCATCCAAACAAAGGTACCCGTATTACCAAAAACTAGCATATGGGGTATTTATGACAACACGAGAACTACGCCATTATTTTTCAGAACATCCGATCATAGTGGTTAATAAAGCACCTTTGTCAAACATCCTCAACAATCCAGAAGCAACTAGGCGTGTCTCTCTATGGGGCATCGAATTATCCCCTCGAGACATCACGTATGAGAAGTGCAAGGCAATCAAGTCACAAGTTTTGTCGGATGTCATCACAGAATGGACAGAGTTGCAATGTGCGGGTCCACCTGACCTTTCTAGTGTCTGGACAATGTACTTTGATGGATCAAAAAGAACGGAAGGAGAAGGGGCAGGAGTCATACTAGTATCACCACAAGGCGACAAGATGCGCTATATACTTCAGATGAGCTTTGCAAACTGATGTCTACACACTTCTATTCTTGTAGACAATTGTTGGGCCTCTAAGTGCAGAGGTTTGTAGAACAGCAGCAAGTTTCCCTTAAGTGGATCACCCAAGGTTTATCGAACTCAGGGAGGAAGTGGTCAAAGGTATCCCTCTCAAGCAACCCTGCAATCAAGATACAAGAAGTCTCTTGTGTCCCCAACACACCCAATACACTTGTTCGGCAAAGAGATAGTAAAATACAAGTGTATAGATAATTATAAGTGGTAACGGTGCCAGAAAATAGCTTTCATGGCGCACGGTTGGAGATTATCACTTTGCGGCCCGAAAGTTGGGATGTACAGGCAACGCGGTACCCAAGTTCCCTGAAATCAGCCGGCATGACTACAGTTGGTGTGCCAAATACTCAGAGGGTCTTTTTGGCACAAATTCAACTTTACGTTTCAATACAAAAAATCAGGCTAACGGGCGTCAAGTTGCCCCCCCCCCTGTCAGTTCGCCGTTATGTCGCTCTCGTCGCTTAGGCGGGGTGGCTGTCATGTAGGCTTGCAGCGTTGGCACAGTGGATAGGACAACACCCCCTACCCAGTGTATTGACATGACAAAACAGGGCCCATGTATCGGCGTTATAATTATTTTTTGTTTACTCAGAAGCTGGAACGGCCACCGCCACGCGTCTCTCCTTGGACTTCCATCCCAATCGTTAACCCCTACCATAAAAGCGCATTGACAGTTCCACCGTTCCCCTGCCTCGCAGAAACCACTCTTCTTCTTCCTGTCATCTACTATCTTCTTCCCGTCTTCTCCTTGCCGCCATGGAAGATCTACGCACTCTAGAGACAAGCTTCACTACCCATGACAACAAGAAGATAGATGTTGTCTACACCAACAAGGAGGAGACAGTGGTGCGTGTCCTGAGGATGTACAAGGGTTGCCTTGGGATAGATGAGGACAAGTTTGTGGGATTGGACCTCGAGTACACCCCAGAGCACCCATATGAAGTGAATGAAGTCGCCGTCGTTCAACTTGCCATGCGGAAACACGTCCTCGTCTACCACCTCTCCCGGTTTGTAGATCTGCTCTCTGTAGCTAACCGCTTTTAGGGTTTTCTCCTCTTGTTCTTTATCCACTTGCTCATCTTGCAACTACTGGATTTTACTTAGGACCAAATAAATTAGGGTTTGCCTATGTCTCAATCGACTGAGATTTTCTTTAGTCTCAATCACCTAAGAAAAGTGCAACCGTAGTTAAAAGAAATGTGCAACTCGTTCAGTCGACTGAGAAATAGCAAAACTGAATAAATTATGACAATACAATGTTGAGAGTCTTGATCTTGCATTTACTAAACTTTTCAAAATTATATTGAGATGATGATCTTGCATTGACAAAATATTTGTATTTAGAAATTTTGGGGATGACAAACTACATACTTTCAGGACTGACAGGAAATGTCCGGCGCTGCGCCAGTTCCTAGAAAAAAAGGAAATTGTTTTTTGCACTGTCGACACAACAACTAATTTTTCGAAATTGTATCAAGAGGAAATTATAATTCCTGTGCACAACTGGATCGATATTCAGCGTCTTGTCAAGATCCTAGGGGCAGGAAGAAGGATGGAATGGCATCACTCGCAACTAGAATCCTCGATGAGTCGTACGACACAACGAAGGAAGATTTCCCTACGGATAGGCATGATTTCTGGGACGAGTGGCCGTTGTCTGATATAAACCTGAAGTATGCAGCCATAGATGCTTACGTGACCTACCAGCTGTACAAGAAGATCCATTGTTTTCTATGTTACCTCGTGTTTTGCCCTATTTACAAGAGGGAAGACGAGCTTAGGGGAGCCCTTTGTAGAAAATGTGGAATAGCTGAGTTTGAAATAGAATATGCAAAGAAATTGGCTGCATCTGAAGCAGCTGACGGAGAGGTTGCAGAAGCAGCTGAAAGAGAGCTTGCAGCTGAAGAAGCAGCTGACAGAGAGGCTACAGCTGAAGCAGCAAATAGAGAGGCGGCATCTTCTAGCGGCAACAATCAGGCCTGTGATGCACCTTTAATTGTGCCGTAGGACGCTGAAGATAGGAAAGCCAAGTCAGATGCCAATTGGGACAAAGCAGTTCGTCGAATGTGGAGTACCTGGAACGATGGCAAGCGCCTCAAGTGGTCTGATGAGGAGTGAATCAAATTTTACTTGTCAGTGTTATGTTTCTGTTTTGTGGAACTCGGTTAGCTTACCAAGATGTCTAGCGCATCAAGTGATACTAGTAAAATAAATTTAACCCTCATTGTGTTATGTTTATGTATGTGTCTTGTAGCTTGTCAAGATGGTAGCTTCTTAACTGGCAGTTTGAAAGAGTGCCCTTTTCCTCTCTCGCTAAACATATATGCTTCATTTTGCCCAAATTGGTAGCAAATCTAGAGAAGATTCTCACTTTGATATTTCGTTCCCTTTTGGACCTCTTTTTGCCTCCAATCAGGTAGCAAATCTAGAGCAGCAAATCACACCAGGCAGAATACATTCATTCAGAAAACAAAACAAATGTAGATATATCTATGCGCAGCTAAATAGGATATAGCGATAGAAAGTAGGTTGCTTAACAAGGTTCGATGCATTCAACCAGAAATAGGATATAGCTAGAAAGAAGCTGCTTAGCAGCAGGGGCAGCCGCCGTAGCTGCAAGCACATCCTGCAAGCGCCCGCACCTCCGCCATCTCCCTCTGGTGCTTCCGCCACTTCTTCCTGCCCAGTTTCTTGGACTTGGGGGCCATGGGCCTGATTGGAGGCATGCGACCCTCTTTGATGGCCACCCACTAGAGGTTTCAGAGGTGAATGCAGAGAGCACGGTGTTCAGCGATGTAGGCGTTGATGTTCACGGGCTCGGGCTTGCCGCTTTTGTGGATGCCGGAGCCCACGGTCTCTGCCTGCTTCAGTAAGGTGTTCAAGATGGTGCCGCCGGCGACACAATTCGTCAAGCAGTAGATGCCCCCCTTGCGGAAGGGGCAGCTGTAAGGGTCCCTGAGGAAGCCGTCGTACTTGCCGGCCCATAGCCTCCTCAGCACCTGACGAGCCTTGGTGTGAATGGACTCGTCATCGCTGTAGACGTCGCTGCCGAAAACCTATTGGAAGAAAGGGAAAATGGAGGAGTAGATGGTGTAAGAAGATCGAGCAATCGAAATGAAAACAAGCGAATCCTAATAAACCAAGATCTAGCATCCAACAATGGGAACGGTGTTGAATAATTAGGCACAATTTCCATGATCAATTCCAGAATATTAAACATGACAATACCAGCTAAATTTTAAATAGATTAGCCCATTATTTCTAACAAACGGTAGAAGAACCAGGGGAGGGGAGCAAACCCAAGTTACCTCCGACCATAGGTCGTTGATGCCGGTGTCGTAGGGGTTCAGCGGAGCGATGTACTTATCTGGATCGTAGGTGCCCAAGAAGTGCGTGATCTGCTTGTGATCGGCGGGGGCCTTCTCGCTGGCGGGGGCTTCTCTTCGGCGGCTCCGTTGGTAGCTGGGACGAGGGCCTGGACGGGAACGGCGGCTGCCATCGATGCCTCCAATGGGGCCTGGACAGGGACAGCGGCTGCTTTCAACACGTCGAGGGGGACCGGCGAGGAGACGAGGGCCTCCTCGCCGGCGGCCATGGAGGCGACGATGGCCACCTTATCCTCCTCGGCCATCGCTGGCGCGGGCGGGGTATTCTCGGGAGTTTGCGGATGCTGGTGGGACAGTGGAGAGGGTTGCGTGGGGATAGTGAGCGAGAGTGGGAGTGGGTGTGCGGAGAGGGGATCTATAGTTAAGGTGGATAGAAGCAAGGCACGTTTCGTTGCACCACCGTGCAACGCGCCGCGCAGTCGACTGCACCGTGCACCGCGACACGCGCACGGTACGTCACGTTTTTTCCCGGGCCATGCATGGCAGTTCTGTATTGAGCCGCATGCAAAGGGCGCACACACAATTTCTATGTACGAAGTTTGACACGGCCCTAAAATTGGCGATAGTTAAAAGTGGAAATGTAGAGGGGAAGGTAGGTGGTTGTACGGCGAGATTTGTGGGGTTGTGATAGATTCGGTAAAGGGATGTGTTGATGGCTGCGAGTGACTCGATGAACCAGAGACGTTAGGTCTTGTTGAGCTCAGCTGTTCGGCCTCCGGCTAGCTCGTCCAAGCTTTTTACGGTGGGCCCCAGTTGGAAGTGAGATTGAGAGCCGCTGCGTAAAAAATGGGATGTGTCTTATTAAAATCAAGTGGCAATAAACTGCAGCTATCCATCGACGACTGTGCACTCGATGACGCATGTGTTGTGGCATAGTAGTAGCAGTAGTAGGCTTTTCATACTTGATTAAACGTGACATGACCGCTCGACGACTTTTCCATGGACGCATTCTTGTTCCTTCTTATAGAGGGAGACGTCAAGATGGTAGCTCGTTAACTGGCAGTTCGAAAGAGTACCCTTTTCCTCTCTCGCTAAACAGATATGTTTCATTTTGCCCAAATTGGTAGCAAATCTAGAGAAGATTCTCTCTTCGATAATTCATTCCCTTTTGGACCTCTTTTTGCCTCTGATCAGGTAGCAAATCTAAAGCAGCAAATCACACCAGGAAGAATACATTCATTCAGAAAACAAAACAAATGTCGATATAGTTGTGCGCAGCTAAATAGGATATAGCGATAGAAAGTAGTAGGTTGCTTAACGGGGTTCGATGCATTCAGACAGAAATAGGATGCAAGCAAAATATAGAAAATCAAAAGAAGCTGCTTAGCAGCAGCAGTCGTGGCAGATGCAGATACATTCAAGGAGACATCCAACCCGTTCATTCGCCAGCGCCTCCATCTCCCTCTAGCACCTCCGCCACTTCTTGCTACCCAATTTCTTGGACTTGGGGGCCTAGGGCCTGATTGGAGGCATGCGACCCTCTTTGATGGCCACCCGCTGGAGGTTTCGTAGGTGAATGCCGAGAGCCCGGTGTTCAGCGATGTAGGCGTTGATGTTCACGATCTCACGCTTGCCGCCTTTGTGGATGCCGGATCCCGTGGCCTTTGCATGCTTCAGTAAGGTGTTGAAGTCGGTGCCTCCAGCAGCGCGACTCTTCAAGCAGTAGGTGATCCCCTTGCAGAAGGGGCAGTTGTAGTAGGGGCCTGTGAGGTAGTCATCGTACTGGCCGGCCCGCAGCGTCCTCAGCACCTGACGAGCCTTGGTGTGAATGGACTCGTCATCGCTGCAGACGTCGTTGCCGGAAACCTATTGGAAGAAAAGGAAAATGGGGTAGTAGATGATGTAAGAAGATCGAGCAATCAAAATGCGAACAAGCGAATCCTAATAAACCAAGATCTAGCATCCAATGATGGGAACGGTGTTGGATAATTAGGCACAATTTCCATGATTAATTCCAGAATATTAAACATGACAATACCAGCTAAATTTTAAATAGATTAGCCCATTATTTCTAACAAACGGTAGAAGAACCAGGGGAGGGGAGCAAACCCTAGTTACCTCCCACCATAGATCATCGATGCCGGTGTCGTATGGGTTCAGCGAAGCGATGTACTTATCTGGATCATAGGTGCCCAAGAAGTGCGTGATCTACTTGTGACCGGTAGGGGCCTCCTCGCAGGCAGGGGGCTCCTCTTGGGCGGCTCCGTCGGTAGCTGGGACGGGGGCCTGGACGGGAACGGCGGCTGCCATCGATGCCTCCACTGGGGCCTGGACAGGGACATCGGCTGCTTTCAACGCGTCGAGGGGGACCGGCGAGGAGACGGGGGCCTCCTCGCCGGCGACCACGGAGGCGACGATGGCCACCTTATCCTCCTCGGCCATCGCCGGCGCGGACGGGCTATTCTCGGGAGTTTGCGGATGCTGGTGGGACAGTGGAGAGGGTTGCGTGGGGACAGTGAGCGAGAGTGGGAGTGGGTGTGCGAGAGGGGCTCTATAGTTAAGGTGGATAGAAGCAAGGCACGTTTCGTTGCACCACCGTGCAACGCGCCGCGTAGTCGACTGCACCGTGACACGCGCACGGTACGTCACGTTTTTTCCCGGGCCATGCATGGCAGTTCTATATTGAGCCACATGCAAAGGGCGCACACACAATTTCTTTGTACGAAGTTTGACCTAGCCCTAAATTTGGCGATTGAGAGCCGCTGCGTAAAACATGGGATATATCTTATTAAAATCAAGTGGCAATAAATTGCAGCTGTCCATCAACGACCGTGCACTCGATGACGCATGCGTTGTGGCGTAGTAGTAGCAGTAGTAGGCTTTTCAGACTTGATTAAACATGCCATGACCGCTCGACGACTTTTTCCATGGAGGGCATCGTGTTCCTTCTTGTAGAAGTCTCGCTGAGGGAGACGTCCGTGCTGTGTCACACTGTACTGTGAAGGGCACGACGTGCGCAATGATCATTGTTGGATCGCACAGAATCAATGGTTGGTGCGCGCGATCCGCGTGACAACTGTGATAACCAATCAGGGAGTAGCAGACAGGGTGAGCACAGATTTGTGCTTCTACGAAAGATAGAGAGGGCGGCAAAACTGAGTAGTACCACATAAAACCAAGGGCGATACTAAGTAGTATAAAAATGGAAACTGAGTGACTTGTACAATGAAATACATCGTGCCATACATCAAATTATGCCAAGATAGATCCACTAGAGTTCATTGGATGTGTGTTCTTCTTATAAACCACGTAAGGATCCACTAGAGTCACTGGATGTGTGTTCTTCTCACAAACCACATATCACCAGTGTCATTGCATGTGTGTTCTTCCACAGATCACACATGGATCCACCGGTGTCATTGCATGTGTGTTCTTCTCACAAACCACACATGGATCCACCAGTGCCATCGCATGTCTGCTCTTTTCATGAACCACGGCTAGAGTCATTGCATGTGTGTTCTTCTCACAGACCACATATCACCTGTGTCATTGCATGTGTGTTCTTCCCGCAGACCACACATGGATCCACCAGTGTCATTGCATGTGTGTTCTTCCCACCGACCACACATGGATCCATCCAGTGTCATTGCATGTGTGTTCTTCCCATAGACCACACATGGATCCACCAGAGTCATTGCACGTGTGTTCTTCCCATGAACCACACATGGATCCACCAGTGTCATTGCATGTCTGCTCTTTTCATGAACCACAGCTAGAGTCATTCCATGTGTGTTCTTCTCACAAACCACATATCACCGGTGTCATTGCATGTGTGTTCTTCCCATGAACCACACATGGATCCACCAGTGTCATTGCATGTGTGTTCTTCTCACAAACCATATCATGAACCACACCCAGTGTCATTGCATGCGTGTTCTTCCCATGAACCACACATGGCTCCACCCAGTGTCATTGCATGTGTGTTCTTCCCATGAACCAGAGCTAGAGTCATTGCATGTGTGTTCTTCTCACAAACCATATCATGAACCACACCCAGTGTCATTGCATGTGTGTTCTTCTCATTAACCCCACATGGATCCACCGGTGTCATTGCATGTCTACTCTTCTCATTAACAACGGCTAGAGTCATTGCATGTCTGTTCTTTTCACAAACCACATATCACCAGAGTCATTGCATGTGTGTTCTTCCCATGAACCACACATGGATCCACCGGTGTCATTGCATGTGTGTTCTTCTCACAAACCACACATGGATCCACCAGTGCCATCACATGTCTGCTCTTTTCATGAACCACAGCTAGAGTCATTGCATGTGTGTTCTTCTCATAGACCACATATCACATGTGTCATTGCATGTGTGTTCTTCTCACAAACTATATCATGAACCACACCCAGTATCATTGCATGTGTGTTCTTCTCACGGACCACTCATGGATCCTTCAGTGTCATTGCATGTGTGTTCTTCTCACAAACCATATCATGAACCACACCTAGTGTCATTGCATGTGTGTTCTTCTCATTAACCCCACATGGATCCACCGGTGTCATTGCATGTCTGCTCTTTTCATGAACCATAGCTAGAGTCATTGCATGTGTGTTCTTCTCACAAACCACATATCACTGGTGTCATTGCATGTGTGTTCTTCCCATGAACCACACATGAATCCACCAGTGTCATTGCATGTGTGTTCTTCCCACAGACCACACCTGGATGCACCACTGTCATTGCATGTGTTTTCTTCCCATGAACCACACATGGATCCACCAGTGTCATTGTATCTGTGCTCTTCCCATGAACCACAGCTAGAGTCATCGCATGCGTGCTCTTTTCATGAACCACAGCTAGAGTCATTGCATGTGTGTTCTTCTTACAAACCATATCATGAACCACACCCAATGTCATTGCATGTGTGTTCTTCTCACAAACCACACATGGATCCACCGGTGTCATTGCATGTCTGCTCTTCTCATTAACCACAGCTAGAGTCATTGCATGTATATTCTTTTCACAAACTACATATCACCAGAGCCATTGCATGTGTGTTCTTCCCATGAACCACACATGGATCCACCAGTGTCATTGCATGTGTGTTCTCACAAACCACACATGGATCCACCCAGTGTCATTGCATGTGTGTTCTTCCCATGAACCACACATGGATCCACCAGTGTCATTGCATGTCTGCTCTTTTCATGAACCACAGCTAGAGTCATTGGATGTGTGTTCTTCTCACAGGCCACATATCACCAGTGTCATTGCATGTGTGTTCTTCCCAAAGACCACACATGGATCCACCAGTGTCATTGCATGTGTGTTCTTCTCACAAACCATATCATGAACCACACCCAGTGTCATTGCATGTGTGTTCTTCCCATGAACCACACATGGCTCCACCCAGTGTCATTGCATGTGTGTTCTTCCCATGAACCAGAGCTAGAGTCATTGCATGCGTGTTCTTCACACAAACCATATCATGAACCACACCCAGTGTCATTGCATGTGTGTTCTTCTCATTAACCCCACATGGATCCACCGGTGTCATTGCATGTCTACTCTTCTCATTAACCATGGCTAGAGTCATTGCATGTCTGTTATTTTCACAAACCACATATCACCAGAGTCATTGCATGTGTGTTCTTCCCATGAACCACACATGGATCCACCGGTGTCATTGCATGTGTGTTCTTCTCACAAACCACACATGGATCCATCAGTGCCATCGCATGTCTGCTCTTTTCATGAACCACAGCTAGAGTCATTGCATGTGTGTTCTTCTCACAAACTATATCATGAACCACACCCAGTAATATTGCATGTGTGTTCTTCTCACAGACCACTCATGGATCCACCAGTGTCATTGCATGTGTGTTCTTCTCACAAACCATATCATGAACCACACCTAGTGTCATTGCATGTGTGTTCTTCTCATTAACCCCACATGGATCCACCGGTGTCATTGCATGTCTGCTCTTTTCATGAACCACAGCTAGAGTCATTGCATGTGTGTTCTTCTCACAAACCACATATCACCGGTGTCATTGCATGTGTGTTCTTCCCATGAACCACACATGGATCCACCAGTGTCATTGCATGTGTGTTCTTCCCACAGACCACACATGGATCTACCACTGTCATTGCATGTGTGTTCTTCCCATGAACCACACATGGATCCACCAGTGTCATTGCATGTGTGCTCTTCCCATGAACCACAGCTAGAGTCATCGCATGCGTGCTCTTTTCATGAACCACAGCTAGAGTCATTGCATGTGTGTTCTTCTTACAAACCATATCATGAACCACAGCCAATGTCATTGCATGTGTGTTTCTTCTCACAAACCACATGGATCCACCGGTGTCATTGCATGTCTGCTCTTCTCATTAACCACAACTAGAGTCATTGCATGTCTGTTCTTTTCACAAATCACATATCACCAGAGTCATTGCATGTGTGTTCTTCCCATGAACCACTCATGGATCCACTAGTGTCATTGCATGTGTGTTCTTCTCACAAACCACACATGGATCCACCCAGTGTCATTGCATGTGTGTTCTTCCCATGAACCACACATGGATCCACCAGTTTCATTGCATGTCTGCTCTTTTCATGAACCACAGCTAGAGTCATTGGATGTGTGTTTTTCTCACAGACCACATATCACCAGTGTCATTGCATGTGTGTTCTTTCCAAAGACCACACATGGATCCACCAGTGTCATTGCATATGTGTTCTTCTCAATAACCATATCATCAACCACACCAAGTGTCATTGCATGTGTGTTCTTCTCACAGACCACACATGGATACACCAGTGTCATTGCATGTGTGTTCTTCTCACAAACCATATCATGAACCACACCGAGTGTCATTGCATGTGTGTTCTTCTCATTAACCCCACATGGATCCACCGGTGTCATTGCATGTCTGCTCTTCTCATTAACCACAGCTAGAGTCATTGCATGTCTGTTCTTTTCACAAACCACATATCACCAGAGTCATTGCATGTGTGCTCTTCTCACAGATCACATATCACTTGTGTCATTGCATGTGTGTTCTTCCCATGAACCACACAAGGATCCAGCTAGAGTCATTGCATGTGTGTTATTCTCACAAACCACGTAAGGATCCACCGGTGTAATTGTATGTGTGTTCCTCTCATAGACCACACATGGATCCACCGGTGGCATCACAGGTCTTCTCTTTTCATGAACCACAGTTAGAGTCATCGCATGTCTGCTCTGTTGGGCGAATACCCCCGGGTAGGGTCACGCCGGGGTATAAAGGCCGAGTTAGCCGAGGTTCGGCAAGGCCAAAGCAGATGCTAGCCGGGTCACCTCAAGGCAGGCCGAATCACGGGGTAATCCGGACCTGGGGGCATTCGCCTAACTAGGTCTCATCCGACTTAAGCAGTAAGTCGGAAGTGCATGTTTTACCTGTATGCAGGAACGGGTGTGGCCGGATGAACCATCATTCGGGTCACAGCAAGCTTCTAGGAGAAGGAAGGAATCTCGCTGGTCAAAAGGAGCCCCGGTATGCACTGCCTGAGTGAAGTGAGCAAGGACAGGACCACCGGGGCGTGGCCGACAAGCGTGACGACGCTCGTGTCGGCTGACGAGGGCGCCGCAGGGGCTCACGTAGCTAAAGCATGTGTGACGCGGGGGAAAAAGCACCCCGGTCGGCTTACCACTTTGGGAGGAGGCATATTCTTCCACGTATGCCCTAGGCAGAAACCGAGCCTCCCCTATAAAAGGGGGGCTAGGACTTCTGTAGAAGGGGTTGATCTCTCTGCGATTCTGTTTTGGGCTAGGGTTTCAGGTGTGATCTGTGGGTGAGAGTACGAGAGATCCTTCTTCCTCCTCTTGCCAATACAGCTCTAGGAGCACTTGTAACCTAGGAAGTAAATCAATACAAACTCTTGTGTGGAGAATCACTTCACTATCCCTCCCTGGATTCCCCTAGCGAGTGTTAGTCCCCACCTTTAGCCTATAAATGGCATCTGCCGTGACACCACCACGACAGTTGGCGCCCACCGTGGGGCTAGCGGCGCTAGCAGGGGTCAAGATCCGGACGGGAAACATCATCGCCACCGGCGAACGCATCGTCTCCGGGCTCGTTCAGCGCTTTGGAGCGCGGGACTTCGTCAGCGACAACGCAGGCCGCTTCGGCATGCGCCCTCTCCCGCGCAACGACATCTTCGTCAAGCTCGGCGCGCACAAGGTCTACGTTGCGATGGACGTGTCTAGCGTTCATCCGCGCCACGTCGTCGAAGTAGGCGAACCGCCCCTCACTGTGGCTCGCAGGGAGCGTATCGCTCGTTCCCCGGACCATGCAGAGGTAATGATGACAGTGTCAGGTGCGGGTGCGAGCAAAGATCCGGCGCCAGATCCGGAGGTAACGCCCAAGGCACCAAGGAAAGGTAGAGGTCCTCCACTAGAGAGGCCGGAAAACGTGTTGAGAGAGGCAATGGATAGCTTGGCAAACCCTGTAGTAGCAGCGGTAGTTCCGGCTCGTGCACAGGCCGAGCTGGAAGAAACTAGGCAGAAAATACTAGAGGGCGCAAAGAAAATAGCCGCGGCCCAGCAGTCGTTGAACATGACGCTGCGTGAGTACGCTAAGGCGAACAAGGTTGATAATGTAAAAGTCAAAGGGAGAAATCTCATGAGCGAAATGAACAGAGAAGGTGATGTTGGAATCGAGGAATCAGAAAACTGTTTGTCCGTGGGGCTACCGAGGTATAGTACCCCCGGCCAAGAACCTCAGAGCAGCGGATGCAGCTGCGTCCGAGTTAGAGGGACTGACGGGTGAAGCCCGGCAAAGGCAGCAAGATCGGGTAAACGAGCTGGTTCGGATTGCAAATAGGCAAAACGAGGAACTACTCAGGGCAAACCCGGAAAGAGCTGGAGCCTCCAAGATCGTCCATTTGGCGGTGGGTAACCCAAAAAATCTGCTGGAGCCGCATCGTCCCCTCATGGCGGTCCAAGGAGAGAGGAGGTGGTAACCTCGGCCAGACGGAACAAACAGATTGTCCCGTATGACCCGACACGGGCAGGGGAAAGAAAAAGAAGCGCAGAAAAATGATGATCGACGGAGTGTGAGCCGAGGCGAAGCTGGCCGAGGTAACCGTGACCAAGGCACTGCCGGTCAAGGGAACGTTGTCAACGGCAATGCGGGCAGCAAAACTCAGCAGGAGCAAGACAACCGTAGCAGCGGAACATACCAAGGCAAGAGCACAGTGTCGGCCGAGGTGTGCAACTGAAAGATGCGCCGCAAGAGCAAAACGGTACAACGACGGTGATTCGGAGATGGCAAATGCGGGATATCCAAGACCGGACTATCATGTGATAGGGTCGAGATTGGGAAGTAGGGATTTGATGCCGGACGATGCAAGTTGAAACTGGATCGACTATATAGGTCGGAACAGATTGAATGTCAAGGTCCACCGGGTCTAGCGTGTTTTGGACCCCGGATCATGAAAGAGCCACCAGTACCGAACTTTCAGCTGCCCAGGGGCACCAAGACCTATGACGGTAGTACCAAGCCAGAGGATTGGCTGATAAACTATGCTACGGCTGTAGAAATTGCCACAGGCAACCTGAGATGGGCTGTACGATATGTACCCCAGATGTTGGAAGGCCCGGCAAGGGTGTGGTTGAACAATTTGCCACCAGGAAGCATCAACTGCTGGATAGATTTCGAGGAGATGTTCATCAACAATTTTTCGAGTACGTATCAAAGGCCAAATAGGCCACAGACCCTAGCTATGTGCAAGCAAAGACCCAATGAGACAGACCGGGAGTTTCTTGACCCGGTGGTGTACCGTGAGAAACTCATGTGAGGGCGTGATAGAATCACAGGCCATAGCATGGTTTGCACAGGGGTGCAGATATGGAAGCGAGCTGTGGATGAAGTTGCAACGGAAAATGCCAGCTACGTTGGCAGAAATGATCTGGATTACACATTCGTATGCGTTGGGTGACCCGACCCAACCAAGGCTCGCGTCAAACGAGTCAAGCGATGAGTACTATCAGAGGGATGGATCCGATCATCCCGGAGGAATGATTACAGAGGAAAAAGGAGAGATGATAGACTGGACCACCGGTACGGTTCGCACCAAGTTGCAGTTGTGAATCAAGATCAACCCGGAGCAGGGGGTAGCCAGCGCCAGAAAACTGGAGGTCAATGGACTCCAAGGAACGATGGGAAGAAAACTTGGACACCGGAACAAAAGAAGCAGTGGCAAGAAAGGAAAGACCGTCCGAGGTATACTTACGAGTCGATGTTGGACCAGCCGTGTAAGTTTCACACGCCAAATCCGAACAACCCAGCGGGTCATACGACGGAGGCAATGCGAGTGGATGCGCAAGATCGAGCAAGGTGGTTCGGGGAATGCTCAGGCACCCCAGAATGATCAGCCTCGGCAGGAGTTACCCCGGCAGCAATTGCTCTCCGGAGCGAACACGCAACAGCTAATGTTGCCTCCCCCTCCGCCGAGGTATGATAACAATGAAAGAAGGGATGCAGTACATCAGGTAGAAAATCAGCATCAGCCGGATCAGAGGCACCCCGGAAATGAGGGGAGAAACGAGTACAGGGAGCATCACCAGAGCTACTGTGTATTCACCACAGAAGAAACTGATAGAAAAAGCTTGCAGCGTAGGCATATGGAGGTGAATGCAGTAATGCCTGCAGTGACGAGGTACATGCCTTGGTCCGATCAGGAAATCACATGGAGCATTAGGGATCATCCCAAGCTCATGCCGAGCCCTGGTTCGTATGCATTGGTGCTGGATCCTACGTTCATTGGACCTAGCATTAACGTAAGGTTCTCAAAGGTACTGATCGACAATGGCAGTAGCATAAATATCATGTATGCGGACACAATGCGCAAGTTGGGTATCTCGGAGAACATGCTCCAGGCCACGAGGACAACTTTCCATGGCATTGTGCCCGGGCATTTCTTGCGAGCCCATAGGCAAGGTCCGGGTTGACGTCTTGTTCGGCACGAGGGATAATTGCCGAACTGAAAATCTGGAGTTCGAAGTGGTGAACTTAGAAAGCGCGTATCATGCGTTGCTCGGAAGGCCAGCGCTGAACAAGTTCATGGCAAGTTGTCATATCAGCTACTTGAAGATGAAATTGCTCGGACCAAACGGAGTGATTACCATTGCTGGGCACTTCCGATGTTCCATGGAGTGTGCGTCGGCCGGATCAAACTTAGCCGAGTCACTTGTGATCGTGCAGGAAAAAAGAAAAATTCAAGAGGTGGCGGCATTGGCTCAGTCCGCGCAGCAGTATATGCCGGTGCTAAGTAACCCGCATGGAACTGTCTCTTCCAGCCACGAAAGATACCAAGAAGGTTCCCGTTGATGACATGTTCCTAGAGCGCACCGTAACAATTGGTGCCGGGCTAAGTGATAAATAGGAAAGCGAGCTTGTCAGCTTCCTCCGTGAGAATCGGGACATTTTTTCTTGGTCCACATAGGACTTGCAAGGTGTTCCGAGGGAGTTGGCCGAGCACTCTTTGAATGTGAGACCCGGAGCCAAGCCGGTGAAGCAACCTCTCCGCCGCTTCGCCGAAGATAGAAGGAAGTCATTGGAGATGAGATAGCTCGGTTGCTAGCTGTAGGATTTATCATGGAGGTTCTTTACCTGGATTGGCTGTCTAATCTGGTGCTGGTGGAAAAGAAGAAGGATGACCTGAACGTGGCAGTGGTTTGGCGTATGTGTATCGATTACATGAACCTAACAAGGCGTGTCCAAAAGACCCATTTCCGCTGCCAAGAATAGATCAGGTCATAGACTCGACTGCTGGATGTGAACTGTTGTCATTCATTGATGCTTATTCTGGTTTCCACCAGATACCTCTGAATCTGGATGATCAAATAAAGACTGCGTTTATTACCCCCGTATGGGGCTTATTGCTATCGCACCATGCCGTTTGGTTTACGTAATGCAGGGGCAACGTACCAGAGGTGTATGCAAAATGTTGCACTACGACCAAATAGGTCAAATGTACAGGTGTACGTGGATGATGTGGTTATCAAGACCAAGGAAAGCAAAACGCTTCCTTGACGATATCAGGCACACGTTTGCAAACCTAAGAAGGTTCCGGATGAACTTAACCGCGGAAAAAACCACTTTTGGTGTCCCGGCTGGAAAATTGCTCGGTTTTCTCGTCTCCAGCCGAGGTATCGAGGTTAATCCAAACCAAATCCGGGCCATCGAACGAATGGAACTGCGAAGTGTCTTAACAATGTCCAGAAGTTCACAGGTTGCTTGGCCTCATTAAGTCGGGTTGTATGTCGGTTGGGAGAAAAAGGCTTTGCCTCGTTACCAACTCATGAAAAAGTCGGATAAGTTCATTTGGACACCGCAGGCCGATGAAGCCTTTGCCCACATAAAGAAAATGTTAGCCACGGCCAGTGCTAGCCTCACCACTATCAAAGGAGCCAATGTTACTCTATATAGCCGTAACCAATCGAGTTGTAGTGCAGTGATAGTGGGTGGAGCGCGATGAGTAAGGTAAGTCGGTGCAAAGGACGGTGTATGTATTTGAGTGAAGTGTTGTCAACCTCAAAGGCAGAACTACCCACATTATCAAAAACGTGCATATGGCGTGTACATGGCCGCCAAGAAACTGAAGCACTACTTTGAGGAGCATCCCATCCGGGTCATATGTGAGGCCCCCATATCTGAGATAATGAGTAACAAGGATGCAAGCGGCAGAATTGCAAATGGGGCAATTGAGCTAGCACCTTATGCGCCGCAGTATGACAGGAGAGAGGCCATCAAGTCTCAAGCTGTGGCGGACTTCTTCGTGGATTGGGGCCGAGGTACAGTACGAAACCTACTACTTCCGGATCCGAACTATTGGCGAATGCACTTTGACGATCAAAGACCAAAACCGGGGCTAGTGTGCCGGAGTTGTACTCACGTCGCCGAAGAAGGACCAGTTGAGATATTGCTGCAGATCCACTTCACGGCATCAAACAATGTCGCTGAGTATGAAGCACTTGTGCATTGGCTCAAGGTAGCAAAAGAAATTGTATACGTCGGATCATATGCTTTGGCGACTCGGATTGGTGGTGCATCAAGTGTCCGGAGTGTGGGACGCCATTGATCCAAACATGGCACTATACAAATTTCATGTGCAGAAGATTTCTGGTTACTTTGAGGGATGCGAATTTCATCATGGCCCCGGGTGGAAAATGAGGCTGCCGACATGTTGTCCGAAGCTCGGGTCAACCAGACAAGCAATTCCACCGGGTGTAGCATTAGAGCACCTCAGAGAACCATCCATCAGGCCATCCCCGGAATCCGAGTCAATCTATGTCCCGGAGGACACCGAATCCGACTGTGCCCATGGACGTTGGACACAGGAAGTGGTGCGCAAAACACCGGGGACTGCTTTGGCAAACCCGGGACTGCCTCGCAAGACCCGGGGACTGCTCAGCATGGTCCGGTTGAAGTTATGCCGGTGGATCAGATGGAGATAGACGAGGATGTGTTCCCCATGCGGCCAATACCGGCTTGGGCACTGCCTATATTTCAATTCCTGAAGGATGGAGTGTTACCCACTGAGGAGGTGCTGTCCAGGCAAACACAGAGGAGGGCAGAGGCCTACATGATCATCAATTCTGAGTTATACAAAAGAAGTGTGACCAATGTCCTCCAGCGGTGTGTTGACCCGGAAGAAGGGCTTGAAATCATCCGAGATATACATCAGGGGGAATGCGGGCATCACGCCTCATCCCAAGCCTTGGTAGCAAAAGCTTTCCGACACGGATTCTACTGGCCAAATGCCTTAGAGCAAGCTGATGATCTGGTGAGAAAATGTAATGGTTGTTAGAGGTACGCTACAAGACACATATGCCAATGTCGGAACTCAAGACCATCCTAATCACTTGGCCATTGCCGTATGGTGCTTGGATATGGTTGGCCCGTTCAAACCATCAAGGGGAAATATGACTCACATTATGGTAATGGTGGACAAGTTTACGAAGTGGATTGAGGTGAAGCCTATAAGAAAATGTGACGGAGCTACGGCCGTAACGTTTCTCAAGATATCATCTTAGGTACGGTTATCCACACAGTATCATAACTGATAATGGCACAAATTTTGCGGAAGGAGCAATTTGCTCGTTTCTGCCGGGATAAGAGGATCTAGCTGGACGTAGCTTCGGTAGCCCACCCCGCCATCAAACGGACAAGTGGAAAGATCCAACGGATTTAGTATTATCCGGGATAAAACCCCCGGCTCATTGAGCCGCTGCAAAGATCAGCGGGGTGCTGGATAGAAGAACTACCAGCGGTAACTGTGGAGTTTAAGAACAACTCCGAATCGATCAACAGGCTATACGCCGTTCTTTCTGGTATATGGGGCAGAAGCTGTATTACCAGCCGACATAGAGCATGATTAGCCTAGGGTCACCCCATA
>OU342742.1:411345070-411671272 GCA_910589775.1 Avena eriantha
GGTGAAGCCCGGCAAAGGCAGCAAGATCGGGTAAACGAGCTGGTTCGGATTGCAAATAGGCAAAACGAGGAACTACTCAGGGCAAACCCGGAAAGAGCTGGAGCCTCCAAGATCGTCCATTTGGCGGTGGTGGTAACCCAAAAATCTGCTGGAGCCGCATCGTCCCCCTCATGGCGGTCCAAGGAGAGATGAGGAGGTGGTAACCTCGGCCAGACGGAACAACAGATTGTCCCGTATGACCCGACACGGGCAGGGAAAGAAAAAGAAGCGCAGAAAAATGATGATCGACGGAGTGTGAGCCGAGGCGAAGCTGGCCGAGGTAACCGTGACCAAGGCACTGCGGTCAAGGGAACGTTGTCAACGGCAATGCCGGGCAGCAAAACTCAGCAGGAGCAAGACAACCGTAGCAGCGGAACATACAAGCAAGAGCACAGTGTCGGCCGAGGTGTGCAACTGAAAGATGCGCCGCAAGAGCAAAAACGGTACAACGACGGTGATTCGGAGATGGCAAATGCGGGGATATCCAAGACCGGACTATCATGTGATAGGGTCGAGATTGGGAAGTAGGGATTTGATGCCGGACGATGCAAGGTTGAAACTGGATCGACTATATAGGTCGGAACAGATTGAATGTCAAGGTCCACCGGGTCTAGCGTGTTTTGGACCCGGATCATGAAAGAGCCACCAGTACCGAACTTTCAGCTGCCCAGGGGCACCAAGACCTATGACGGTAGTACCAAGCCAGAGGATTGGCTGATAAACTATGCTACGGCTGTAGAAATTGCCACAGGCAACCTGAGATGGGCTGTACGATATGTACCCCAGATGTTGGAAGGCCCGGCAAGGGTGTGGTTGAACAATTTGCCACCAGGAAGCATCAACTGCTGGATAGATTTCGAGGAGATGTTCATCAACAATTTTTCGAGTACGTATCAAAGGCCAAATAGGCCACAGACCCTAGCTATGTGCAAGCAAAGACCCAATGAGACAGACCGGGAGTTCTTGACCCGGTGGTGTACCGTGAGAAACTCATGTGAGGGCGTGATAGAATCACAGGCCATAGCATGGTTTGCACAGGGGTGCAGATATGGAAGCGAGCTGTGGATGAAGTTGCAACGGAAAATGCCAGCTACGTTGGCAGAAATGATCTGGATTACACATTCGTATGCGTTGGGTGACCCGACCCAACCAAGGCTCGCGTCAAACGAGTCAAGCGATGAGTACTATCAGAGGGATGGATCCGAATCATCCCGGGAGGAATGATTACAGAGGAAAAAGGAGAGATGATAGACTGGACCACCGGTACGGTTCGCACCAAGTTGCAGTTGTGAATCAAGATCAACCCGGAGCAGGGGGTAGCCAGCGCCAGAAAACTGGAGGTCAATGGACTCCAAGGAACGATGGGAAGAAAACTTGGACACCGGAACAAAAGAAGCAGTGGCAAGAAAGGAAAGACCGTCCGAGGTATACTTACGAGTCGATGTTGGACCAGCCGTGTAAGTTTCACACGCCAAATCCGAACAACCCAGCGGGTCATACGAGGAGGCAATGCGAGTGGATGCGCAAGATCGAGCAAGGTGGTTCGGGGAATGCTCAGGCACCCCAGAATGATCAGCCTCGGCAGGAGTTACCCCGGCAGCAATTGCTCTCCGGAGCGAACACGCAACAGCTAATGTTGCCTCCCCCTCCGCCGAGGTATGATAACAATGAAAGAAGGGATGCAGTACATCAGGTAGAAAATCAGCATCAGCCGGATCAGAGGCACCCCGGAAATGAGGGGAGAAACGAGTACAGGGAGCATCACCAGAGCTACTGTGTATTCACCACAGAAGAAACTGATAGAAAAAGCTTGCAGCGTAGGCATATGGAGGTGAATGCAGTAATGCCTGCAGTGACGAGGTACATGCCTTGGTCCGATCAGGAAATCACATGGAGCATTAGGGATCATCCCAAGCTCATGCCGAGCCCTGGTTCGTATGCATTGGTGCTGGATCCTACGTTCATTGGACCTAGCATTAACGTAAGGTTCTCAAAGGTACTGATCGACAATGGCAGTAGCATAAATATCATGTATGCGGACACAATGCGCAAGTTGGGTATCTCGGAGAACATGCTCCAGGCCACGAGGACAACTTTCCATGGCATTGTGCCCGGCATTTCTTGCGAGCCCATAGGCAAGGTCCGGGTTGACGTCTTGTTCGGCACGAGGGATAATTGCCGAACTGAAAATCTGGAGTTCGAAGTGGTGAACTTAGAAAGCGCGTATCATGCGTTGCTCGGAAGGCCAGCGCTGAACAAGTTCATGGCAAGTTGTCATATCAGCTACTTGAAGATGAAATTGCTCGGACCAAACGGAGTGATTACCATTGCTGGGCACTTCCGATGTTCCATGGAGTGTGCGTCGGCCGGATCAAACTTAGCCGAGTCACTTGTGATCGTGCAGGAAAAAAGAAAAATTCAAGAGGTGGCGGCATTGGCTCAGTCCGCGCAGCAGTATATGCCGGTGCTAAGTAACCCGCATGGAACTGTCTCTTTCCAGGCCACGAAAGATACCAAGAAGGTTCCCGTTGATGACATGTTCCTAGAGCGCACCGTAACAATTGGTGCCGGGCTAAGTGATAAATAGGAAAGCGAGCTTGTCAGCTTCCTCCGTGAGAATCGGGACATTTTTTCTTGGTCCACATAGGACTTGCAAGGTGTTCCGAGGGAGTTGGCCGAGCACTCTTTGAATGTGAGACCCGGAGCCAAGCCGGTGAAGCAACCTCTCCGCCGCTTCGCCGAAGATAGAAGGAAAGTCATTGGAGATGAGATAGCTCGGTTGCTAGCTGTAGGATTTATCATGGAGGTTCTTTACCTGGATTGGCTGTCTAATCTGGTGCTGGTGGAAAAGAAGAAGGATGACCTGAACGTGGCAGTGGTTTGGCGTATGTGTATCGATTACATGAACCTAAACAAGGCGTGTCCAAAAGACCCATTTCCGCTGCCAAGAATAGATCAGGTCATAGACTCGACTGCTGGATGTGAACTGTTGTCATTCATTGATGCTTATTCTGGTTTCCACCAGATACCTCTGAATCTGGATGATCAAATAAAGACTGCGTTTATTACCCCGTATGGGGCTTATTGCTATCGCACCATGCCGTTTGGTTTACGTAATGCAGGGGCAACGTACCAGAGGTGTATGCAAAAATGTTTGCACGACCAAATAGGTCAAAATGTACAGGTGTACGTGGATGATGTGGTTATCAAGACCAAGGAAAGCAAAACGCTCCTTGACGATATCAGGCAAACGTTTGCAAACCTAAGAAGGTTCCGGATGAAACTTAACCCGGAAAAACGCACTTTTGGTGTCCCGGCTGGAAAATTGCTCGGTTTTCTCGTCTCCAGCCGAGGTATCGAGGTTAATCCAACCAAAATCCGGGCCATCGAACGAATGGAACTGCCGAAGTGTCTTAACAATGTCCAGAAGTTCACAGGTTGCTTGGCCTCATTAAGTCGGTTTGTATGTCGGTTGGGAGAAAAGGCTTTGCCTCTTTACCAACTCATGAAAAAGTCGGATAAGTTCATTTGGACACCGCAGGCCGATGAAGCCTTTGCCCACATAAAGAAAATGTTAGCCACGGCCAGTGCTAGCCTCACCACTATCAAAGGAGCCAATGTTACTCTATATAGCCGTAACCAATCGAGTTGTAAGTGCAGTGATAGTGGTGGAGCGCGATGAGTAAGGTAAGTCGGTGCAAAGGCCGGTGTATTATTTGAGTGAAGTGTTGTCAACCTCAAAGCAGAACTACCCACATTATCAAAAAGTGGCATATGGCGTGTACATGGCCGCCAAGAAACTGAAGCACTACTTTGAGGAGCATCCCATCCGGGTCATATGTGAGGCCCCCATATCTGAGATAATGAGTAACAAGGATGCAAGCGGCAGAATTGCAAAATGGGCAATTGAGCTAGCACCTTATGCGCCGCAGTATGACAGGAGAGAGGCCATCAAGTCTCAAGCTGTGGCGGACTTCTTCGTGGATTGGGCCGAGGTACAGTACGAACCACTACTTCCGGATCCGAACTATTGGCGAATGCACTTTGACGGATCAAAGACCAAAACCGGGCTAGGTGCCGGAGTTGTACTCACGTCGCCGAAGAAGGACCAGTTGAGATATGTGCTGCAGATCCACTTCACGGCATCAAACAATGTCGCTGAGTATGAAGCACTTGTGCATGGGCTCAAGGTAGCAAAAGAAATTGGTATACGTCGGATCATATGCTTTGGCGACTCGGATTTGGTGGTGCATCAAGTGTCCGGAGTGTGGGACGCCCTTGATCCAAACATGGCACTATACAAATTTCATGTGCAGAAGATTTCTGGTTACTTTGAGGGATGCGAATTTCATCATGTGCCCCGGGTGGAAAATGAGGCTGCCGACATGTTGTCGAAGCTCGGGTCAACCAGACAAGCAATTCCACCGGGTGTAGCATTAGAGCACCTCAGGAAACCATCCATCAGGCCATCCCCGGAATCCGAGTCAATCTATGTCCCGGAGGACACCGAATCCGGAGCTGTGCCCATGGACGTTGACACAGGAAGTGGTGCGCAAAACCCGGGGACTGCTTTGGCAAACCCGGGGACTGCCTCGCAAGACCCGGGGACTGCTCAGCATGGTCCGGTTGAAGTTATGCCGGTGGATCAGATGGAGATAGACGAGGATGTGTTCCCCATGCGGCCAATACCGGCTTGGGCACTGCCTATATTTCAATTCCTGAAGGATGGAGTGTTACCCACTGAGGAGGTGCTGTCCAGGCAAACACAGAGGAGGGCAGAGGCCTACATGATCATCAATTCTGAGTTATACAAAAGAAGTGTGACCAATGTCCTCCAGCGGTGTGTTGACCCGGAAGAAGGGCTTGAAATCATCCGAGATATACATCAGGGGGAATGCGGGCATCACGCCTCATCCCAAGCCTTGGTAGCAAAAGCTTTCCGACACGGATTCTACTGGCCAAATGCCTTAGAGCAAGCTGATGATCTGGTGAGAAAATGTAATGGTTGTTAGAGGTACGCTACAAAGACACATATGCCAATGTCGGAACTCAAGACCATCCTAATCACTTGGCCATTTGCCGTATGGTGCTTGGATATGGTTGGCCCGTTCAAACCATCAAGGGGAAATATGACTCACATTATGGTAATGGTGGACAAGTTTACGAAGTGGATTGAGGTGAAGCCTATAAGAAAATGTGACGGAGCTACGGCCGTAACGTTTCTCAAAGATATCATCTTGAGGTACGGTTATCCACACAGTATCATAACTGATAATGGCACAAATTTTGCGGAAGGAGCATTTGCTCGTTTCTGCCGGGATAAGAGGATCTAGCTGGACGTAGCTTCGGTAGCCCACCCCGCATCAAACGGACAAGTGGAAAGATCCAACGGATTAGTATTATCCGGGATAAAACCCCGGCTCATTGAGCCGCTGCAAAGATCAGCGGGGTGCTGGATAGAAGAACTACCAGCGGTACTGTGGAGTTTAAGAACAACTCCGAATCGATCAACAGGCTATACGCCGTTCTTTCTGGTATATGGGGCAGAAGCTGTATTACCAGCCGACATAGAGCATGATTCGCCTAGAGTCACCCAATACACAGAAGCCGAAGTGCAAGAAGCCCGGCAAAATGATGTTGATCTGCTGGAAGAAGTGAGAGAACTGGCACTGTCCAGATCCGCCATATATCAGCAAAATCTCCGACGCTATCATAGCCGGAAAGTGTGCCCCCGGGTCTTTCGGGAAGGCGATCTGGTGCTCCGGTTGGTACAAGGTACTACTGGAATGCATAAATTATCCCCCCCATGGGAAGGGCCGTTCATCGTGAGCAAAGCATTGCACAACGATTCTTACTATCTTATAGATGCAAAGCCACAGGAAAAGAACAAGGTGGACAGGTCCGGAGAGGAATCCAAGCGACCATGGAACATAGCTCTACTTCAGCCTTTCTACACCTAGCTAAGAAGTGTATGTATCCGGGTTATCTCATATGTCGGTATGTATGTCGGCAATGAGCTTATCAATGAAATGTGGGCACCTCGAGCAGTAACTCGGGGACTGCTTGTTATTTTCTGCGCGTCAGCTGGAGTAAGTTATTCTACTTAACTCAGATTAGTAGTGTGCGAGCACCAAAAACCCAACTCTTCGACTTGCTGCTGTCCAACAAGAATTGGCTTCATGGCAAGCAAGAGAACAAGTTTGGAATTGCGTAGCACATGAAAAACGACTAAGGAAAAGAATTTATTCGAGCTAACGTTTGTGTTTCGGACTAACCCCGTATTCATTTTTATTTTTGAGCTAAGTCTAAAAGTTTCCCAGTATTGCTAAGACAATTTTTCAAGCTCGGATTCGTAAGTTGTAAAACCGAATCAAGGTAGACACGATCCGAGCCAAAAGATTGAACGAACAAGAAAAAGAAACTCGGGGACTACGCCCAAGTTAATCCGGCATAAGCACTTAGTAGCAAAATATCACATGTGTTTGGAATACAATTCCACCCGGCATACCGGGGATCTCATAAATTTTCAAGTGTTTTTACTTAAGGAGCAGCGGGAGGAAGTTCGGCATCATCGTCGCCCTCTTCGATATCCGAGGCAGTGTCCTCTTCGTCCTCACCCGAATCATCTTCAATGTTCTCAACTTCTTCTTCGCCAGCGACTTCCAGGAAGCTCGGACCCTCAGTCCATTCGTGAATGGGGTCATATTCGATGAGGCTGTGGGCGCAAGCCTGGCGCCGAGCTACCCACTCCGGGTCATCTGTCCATTTGGATCCGGTGCGCAGGCGTGTGAGGAGGCTGAGATCTATCTTCTCATACCACGTCAGAATGTGGTGAAGGATGGTATCGGCTGCAGCACGTCCAGCGGACTCTCGCCACAGGTCGAGCTGGGTCTCGATTTCCAAAAGCTTTTCAGCGAGATGTGTAACTCTGTCCGGAGCGTCATCAGCGGGCCAGAAAGTGTTGAAGACTCGGACTAAAACATCAAGGAGATCTTTGCCGTAGTTCTTAATAATTTCCACACGAGACGACAAGTTGACCAATAGGTCCTCCATGTCAAAGGGAATGCTCTCACCGTCAGGAGCGACGGGAGTACCCCTTTCTCGGGGAAATTGGCAACAGCAGCACTTGCAATAGCAGTACCCTCTGGAAAGTGGCCTAGGAAACAAGGCAAAGGACAAAGTTGAGAAAACAAAACATATGAAATAACCTGGAGAAATAAGGTGGATAAAGGAAAAGAAATTACGTGAGATGTGACTGTGAATCCGGGTCAATTCCTTGGTGCAAGCATCACGCCTCTTCCGAAGCTGCTCGAGCTCAGCATTTGCCGACTCAAGTTTGACCTCGGCTTCCTGAAGAAGCTCACAGTCCTTAGCATTTTGGAGCTTGAGGCGCTCACGTTCTTCAGTGTAGTCCTGGCCAGCCTTTTTTAGCTCGGTTTGGTGCTGCGCCTTCATTTTAGCCATCTCAGCCTTGAGCTTGGCTATCCCATCGTCTTTGGTCCAGAGGAGGGCGAGCACATCATCTTTCTTCTTTAGTTCGGCTTGGTGCTGCCCTGCTTGTTCGAGAAAATGTAGCATCACGTCAGGCACAGGCACACTATCTTCAAGCGATGCTGAAATAGTGCGTTGGCCTGGCAGTGCCGAGGAATGAATGTTTGCCGAGCCAAGGAGGAAAGCCGATGGAGACCACGGTAAAGACAGACAAAAAGGACGTACCCTTGATCTGATCCAAGTTCTTTCGCATTATCTTGTTCTCAGCCTCCACCCCAGCTGCGGAAACCGAACAATCAAATTAATTCGGCAAACGAAGTTGAAGAAAAATGAGGAAAGGATAAGAAAGAAATTTACCCCTTTTCTCGTACTCCGCGATGAGTGCAGCCTGTTTTGCGCAAAGATTCTTGTGCGTATCCAGCAAGCGTTGGAATTCAGCACTCCGGCGGTTGGTGGTCACCTAAAAGAGATACAGAAACTTAAGTCAGCCTAGTGCATATTCGAAGTGTACTAAAATCCTGGCCAAGTGGAACTTAACCCGGCTCTAGGTGTGTGCATATTCGAAGTGTACTAAAATCCGGGCCAAGTGGAACTTAACACGGCTCTAGGTGTGTGCATGTTCGAAGTGTACTAAAATCCGGGCCAAGTGGAACTTAACCCGGCTCTAGGTGTGTGCATATTCGAAGTGTACTAAAATCCGGGCCAAGTGGAACTTAACCTGGCTCTAGGTGTGTGCATGTTCGAAGTGTACTAAAATCCGGGCCAAGTGGAACTTAACCCGGCTCTAGGTATGTGCATACTCGAAGTGTACTAAAATCCGGGCCAAGTGGAACTTAACCCGGCTCTAGGTGTGTGCATGTTCGAAGTTCTCACGGAGCTACGTTAGTGTTCTAAAAGAGCATCCGGCCGAGTAACAAGTCACTCCCCCGGAGGCTCGGGGACTAATGGTTATTATCTACAACTTGTCAAGGAGGAGCAACGTACCTCCATCATTCGCCTAGCGAGGTTAATAGCTTTTGCGGCCGTGTTCATCTGAGCGGAAAACTCGGCAGGACCGAACTTTTCCGGGAGATCAGATTCCTGGACTATCTCGGCCTTGTTCCAATTCATAACAAATTCCATCAGGCTCGGAGGGTACCGTTCACCCGTGGGCATATGGGGCGTCACCAAGCCCTTTGCATGTGCTTCTTTCCTCTCCACCAGGGCAAGGGCGGGGCTGGTGTGCAGAACCAACTGCTGGGCTTCGGTTGGCTCGGCAGGCGCGTCCTTTGCCACTGATGTCTTCTTGGGGAGCATTGACACAAGGGTGCGCTGCCCAAACTCGACGACAGTGGGCTTGGTAGCGTCTGGAGCCTTCTTGCCTTTGGCTTGCTGGGTAGAAGAAGCTGTAGCAGTGGTTTTCCCCTTAGAAATTGCCGGGGTAGTTCCTTGCCGAGGTTGAGAGGACTCGGAGGATGCAGAGGAACTAGGCGCTGGTACTCTTGCTGCTGGGCTTGGGGCCGGCGCCGAAGTTTTCGCTGCCGGAGTTGATGCTGATGCCGAGGTTGGAGTTGGTGCTGGTCTGGTTATTGGTTTGGTTGCTGGTACTGGAACTGGTGCTGGGGCCGAAGTAGCCTCAGTGGCTGCTGGTTGAGGCGTTGTCGAGGCGGTGGATGTTGTTGCTCCGGCTGGGCCGGTCTTCCCCGCTCCAAGGTTACCCTCCTCTTGCCGAGGTGGAGCTGAACCCGAAGCGGCCGCAGAACCCTCTGGGATAGGGCTCAGTGGGCGTGACTCGTCGTCACGACGGGGAGAAGGGCTAGGTCGGAGAGGGGAAGAGATGCTAGATCCACTTTGAGGGACCTCCACCGGAGCCCTGCGAAATCAAATAACGTCGGAAGAAAAATTACGACGAAGCAAGGAAGAACGAGTTACAGAAGAAAGAAGGACTTACGCATCCGAGGTTTCGGCCGCTTTGGGTTTCCGAGCCCTTCGTGCTGGGGCCTTGCCTGCTGGTTTGGGGGCAGTCTTGTCCCTGGACTTCTTTCGCCTTTTAACGGGCTGAGAGGGTCCAGAGGAAGAACTCGAAGAAGCCCCACGGTTCTTCTTCGTTGCCATCGGAACAGGCTCGCCCGTAGCGAGAGGGGGATCCTTGTGAATATGACCGCCGGGGTGAGCTGATGGTGGAAAAGCAAAAGAAAGGGGGACAGCCTCAAAAGGTTCAATCACCTCGATTTCCGAGTCATCTTCATCATCGGGCCAATCTCTAATAGAAGAGGATTTACCCGTGGGTCGTTTCGTGGCGTCGGTCATAGGGAGGAACATCTCCTGGTCCGGCTCTTCCTCATCCGGAGTCTCCCAGTCCGGCGCCCACTTAAGGGACGGATCGGTGCCGTCCTCAAGGGTCTGCTGAAGGAATTGCTGAGGAAAAGAGCAAACAAAAGAGTCAAAAATTACAACAATAACTGACATGTAATTAGTCCGGGTTAAGTTTGCAGCATGAAACTTACCGTGGGAGGAAGCCGGTCACGGCAGAAATGCTCAATCCCCCAAGTCCAATTAGTGGAAAAGTCCTTGTGAGTGGTGAAGAGAGCCTTAACCCGACGATAAATCTCCGAGTTGGTCAGCTCGAAGGATGAGGTCCGGTTAGGATCGCGGCCGTAGCTCATGTGGCACACCTTATGGGTGCGCTTCTGGAGGGGTGAGATTCAGTTACGCACAAAGGTGATCATGGCATCCTCGTTGCATAGCCCGAGCGCCTTCAGTTCCGCGAACCTTTTGCTCACTTGGTTGGCCAAGGCTGTGGGCTTCTTGGGGATCACATCCCACAGGTCCGGGTTAGGTGGACCCGGAGTGTAGGGAAGCAACCGGATCAAGTCTTCGGTGCCCGTATTCCGGACATAGAAGAAGGTTCGGGCCCATCCTTTGTAGGACTCTAGCCCGGTGACCCGAGGAAAAACAGAAAATCGCCGGGGTGAAATGGAGGCCGCTCCAAATTGAGTGAGCCGCTTGTCCTCCGGATCAGCGTGGATGTTGGGAATGACGTTGCGACGAAGGCCGAAGAACCGGATCCTTAGCTCTTTCGTGGGCCATAGTCTGGCGTAGCCTTCGATCATAGAAGCAAAGGCAGAAAGAGAGGTGATGGCATTGGCTGGAAGGTGGTGTGGCTGGAGTTGGTACGTACCGAGCCAGTCTCAGAAAAAATCACTCACCGGCAAGCCGAAGCCCCGTTGGAAATGGGACAAGAACACGACGAGCTCGCCCGGATTGGGTGACGGGGCCAGTTCGTTGGAAGGAAGGCGTGCGGCGACGCCGGCAGGGATGTGTCTGGTCCGGTAGAGCCAGTCCAGGTCATCCTGGCAGACCTAGGAGCCGGCCCACACGCCGCGGTCCGCCGCCGCGGTGTCCTCTTCCATCTCCTGCTCAGCAACAATGAGTTCCTCTTCAGTCATCTGGTCCTCGAGGCCCTCACTGGCACTGGAGGCGGCGGGGGACAGTGGCCGGGACTGGCGCGGACCCGTGGTGAGAAATTTGTGTCGCGGTGGCGGCGACGCTGAGGTGCGACCGAGAAGCGCGGCGGCGATGCTGCTATTTGGCGATGCTGGCGGCGGCGCGGTCGCGAGGAAGAGGAAGAAGAATAGCAGCGGGCAGAGGGGTGCGGAGGGGGAAAATCCTAAGGGACGCACCCCTCCGCTATTTAACCACTCCCATCAGGGGTGAGTGGGATCGCGCCCTGTGGACCGGCCACACACGGTGGCCGTGTATCACCCGTCCGGACCAATCAGTGAGGAGCCACACGGAGGGCCACAGGGCGGAGAGAGTCCTGTGACGCGACGCGCTGATGCGGTAAACGAGGAGGCAGGCGTGACGTGACCTGCGCACAGTGATAACTAACAATTACTGCGGCGGTTACTGTACCGTCCCTTAAAATAAGACGACATAATGATTACCCTTCACATGGGTTAGCGTACGAGAGAAGGAAGCAAGACCGGGATGGAACTGTGGTAACCCGGCCGGCAAGTGAAAACTTGAAATGTGCGAAGGGAACGTAAATCCAAGCAGTCCAAGGTACAGAGGTAACTCGGCAATAACGACCGGGGCACAAGATTGAACCTGGTGTGGCCTTAGCGGCCAAGGCAGCTAAGACCGCACCAGCTTCGGGGACTAATGTTGGGGGAATACCCCCGGGTAGGGTCACGCCGGGGTATAAAGGTCGAGTTAGCCGAGGTTCGGCAAGGCCAAAGAAGATGCTGGCCGGGTCACCTCAAGGCAAGCCGAATCACGGGGTAATCCGGACCTAGGGGCATTCGCCTAACTAGGTCTCATCCGACTTAAGCAATAAGTCGGAAGTGCATGTTTTACCTGTATGCAGGAACGGGTGTGGCCGGATGAACCATCATCCGTGTCACAGCAAGCTTCTAGGAGAAGGAAGGAATCTCGCTGCTCAAAAGGAGCCCCGGTACGCACTGCCTGAGCGAAGCGAGCAAGGACAGGACCACCGGGGCGTGGCCGACAAGCGTGACGACGCCCGTGTCAGCTGACGAGGGCGCCGCAGGGGCTCACGTAGCTAAAGCATGTGTGACGTGGGGGAAAAAGCACCCCGGTCGGCTTACCACTTTGGGAGGAGGCATATTCTTAGGAATATGCCTCCACGTATGCCCTAGGCAGAAACCGAGCCTCCCCTATAAAAGGGGGGCTAGGGCTTCTGTAGAAGGGGTTGATCTCTCTGCGATTCTGTTTTGGGCTAGGGTTTCAGGTGTGATCTGTGGGTGAGAGTACGAGAGCTCCTTCTTCCTCCTCTCGCCAATACAGCTCTAGGAGCACTTGTAACCTAGGAAGTAAATCAATACAAACTCTTGTGTGGAGAATCACTTCACTATCCCTCCCTAGATTCCCCTAGCGAGTATTAGTCCCCACCTTTAGCCTATACATGGCATCTGCCGTGACACCACCACGACATGCTCTTTTCATGAACCACAGCAAGAGTCATTGCATGTGTGTTCTTCTTACAAACCATATCACGAACCATACCTAGTGTCATTGCATGTGTGTTCTTCTCACAAACCACACATGGATACACCGGTGTAATTGCATGTCTGCTCTTCTCATTAACCATAGCTAGAGTCATTGCATGTCTGTTCTTTTCACAAACCACATATCACCAGAGTCATTGCATGTGTGTTCTTCCCATGAACCACACATGCATCCACCAGTATCATTGCATGTGTGTTCTTCACAAACCACACATGGATCCACCAGTGTCATTGCATGTGTGTTCTTCCCATGAACCACACATGGATCCACAAGTGTCATTGTATGTCTGCTCTTCCCATGAACCACAGCTAGAGTCATCGCATGCGTGCTCTTTTCATGAACCACAGCTAGAGTCATTGCATGTGTGTTCTTCTTACAAACCATATCATGAACCACACCCAGTGTCATTGCATGTGTGTTCTTCTCACAAACCACACATGGATCCACCGGTGTCATTGCATGTCTGCTCTTCTCATTAACCACAGTTAGAGTCATTGCATGTCTGATCTTTTCACAAACCACATATCACCAGAGTCATTGCATGTGTGTTCTTTCCATGAACCACACATGGATCCACCGGTGTTATTGCATGTGTGTTCTTCTCACAAACCACACATGGATCCACCAGTGTCATTGCATGTGTGTTCTTCCGATGAATCACACATGGATCCACCAGTGTAATTGCATGTCTGCTCTTTTCTTGAACCACAGCTAGAGTCATTGGATGTGTGTTCTGCTCACAGACCACATATCACCAGTGTCGTTGCATGTGTGTTCTTCCCAAAGACCACACATGGATCCACCAGTGTCATTGCATGTGTGTTCTTCTCACAAACCATATCATGAACCACACCCAGTGTCATTGCATGTGTGGTCTTCTCACAGACCACACATGGATCCACCAGTGTCATTGCATGTGTGTTCTTCTCACAAACCATATCATGAACCACACCCAGTGTCATTGCATGTGTGTTCTTCTCATTACCCCACATGGATCCACCGGTGTCATTGCATGTCTGCTCTTCTCATAAACCACAGCTAGAGTCATTGCATGTCTGTTCTTCTCACAAACCACATATCAACAGAGTCATTGCATGTGTGTTCTTCTCATGAACCACACATGGATCCACCAGTGTCATTGCATGTGTGTTCTTCCCACAGACCACACATGGATCCACCAGTGTCATTGTATGTCTGCTTTTCCAATGAACCACAGCTAGAGTCATCGCATGCGTGCTCTTTTCATGAACCACAGCTAGAGTCATTGCATGTGTGTTCTTCTTACAAACCATATCATGAACCACACCCAGTGTCATTGCATGTGTGTTCTTCTCACAAACCACACATGGATCCACCGGTGTCATTGCATGTCTGCTCTTCTCATTAACCACAGTTAGAGTCATTGCATGTCTGATCTTTTCACAAACCACATATCACCAGAGTCATTGCATGTGTGTTCTTTCCATGAACCACGCATGGATCCACCGGTGTTATTGCATGTGTGTTCTTCTCACAAACCACACATGGATCCACCAGTGTCATTGCATGTGTGTTCTTCCCATGAACCACATAAGGATCCTCTAGTGTCATTGTATGTCTGTGATACATTGCAAATGTATCTATAATTTTTGATGTTCCATGCTTGGTTTTATCCACTTTCTTGTGTTTTGTTCCAATTTTGGAGTACTTTTCATATCATTTCTTGGACTAACCTATTAACAAGAGCCACAGTGCTAGCTACCTGTTTTCTACTGTTTTTGGTTCCAGGAAAGTCAGAAAATGATATTCTCAGAATTGGATGGGACAAAAGCCAAAGTGCCTATTTTCTGGAAGGGATCAAGTGCCAGAATACGAGACGGAGAAGGGCCAGGGGCCAGCCACACCACCTGGTCGCGCGGCCAGGCTTGGCCTGCGCCAGGGGGTGGTGTGGTGGCTTCCGGCATCCCCTCGGCCTCTCCTTCCGCCTATATATGGCCTTCGGGACGAAAACCCTAAGTACCAGATCAAAAATCCACGAAAGAGTCTGTAGCCGCCGTCATCTCCATCCCTAGATTGGGAGGGATCTGAAGCTCTTCCCGACACCCTGCCGGAGAGGGGAATTCACCCTGGAGGCCTTCTTCATCACCATGCAAGCCTCCGGTGTGATGCGTGAGTAGTTCATCCTTGGACTACGGATCAATGTAGTAGCTAGATGGCTGGTTTCTCCTCCTTTGTGCTTTCATGTTTAGATCTTGTGAGCTCCGTTCATGATCAATATCATCTATTTGTAATTCATACATGTTGTGTTTGCGGGGATCTGATGGATATTGAGATGCTATTTCAGATTGATTATTGATTCTATCATGTCTTTGTTATTTGAGATCTTGCATGCTTTCCGTTGTTAGTAGCTATCTTGGACAAGTAGATGCTAGCAACTCCAAGAGTTAGTATTTATGCTCGATAGTGGGTTCATGCCTCTGGTAATCTGGGGAAGTGACAGAAATCTCTAAGGTACTAGATGTGTTGTTGCTACTAGGGAGAAAACAACAATCCTTTGTTCATAGAACAATCGTATTGTTTACTTTACACGCAGTTCGTAAAGCAATAATCTGTTGCTTGCAACTTAATACTGGAGGGGGTTCAGATGATAACCTGAAGGTGGATTATTAGTCATAGATACAGTTGGATGGCGGTCTATGTATTATGTCGCAATGCCCAATCAAGTCTCAGAGGAGTCAAGATGATTAGTATATGCATGTATTGCTTTCTCGGTGTTTGTCAATTGCCCCGCTGTAATTTGTTCACCCAGCATGTTATCTATCTAAGGAGAGCCACCTCTAGTGAACTATGGATCCTGGTCCTTGTCTTTTACATACAATCTATAAACTGTTTACTGCTTTGTGTTTACTTTCTGCAAACTTTTACTTCTTTCCATTCGATACGTTTAATCCTTTGTTTCCCGCAAAACACGGTGAGATTGACAACCTCATCGCAAGTTGGGGACAAAGTTCTGTGGTTGTGTTGTGCAGGTCTCCACGTTGCTACTAGCACCGGTAGTGCGCCCTGCCAAAGCTCAGCTAGTAACACCTTTGGGGTGTTTCCTTGCTCCTACTGGTTCGATTAAACTTTGGTTTCATAACTAAGGGAAAACTTACTGTTGTGCTCATCATACCTTCCTCTTGGGGTTCCCAACGAGCTCTACGTCGAAAGTCGAGTGCATCAAGACATTTTCTGGCACCATTGTCGGGGAGTCAAGGACATCTTCACAAGGGGAGTCCCTCATAACCAATCTCTTTACTTTGTTGTTTTTGTTTTGCTTAGTTTCCTTTTTGCTTTGTTTGCTTGTTTTTATCTTCAAAAACCCCAAAAAAATAGTTCTACAAGTTTGCTTTCTTATTTCAAAAACACACAAAAAATTAGTTCCTTTCTTAAGTTTCCTTTATGACTAGCTCTGCTCCAATCACTATTTCATTATGGATAGCTCACTCAGTTTCCTATTTGGGAACAGTATTATGACTGCTAAGGTAATAGATGAACCACCGCCTGCTAGAACCTCCATGGAAGAAGAAATTGCTGAACTCGAAAGCTCATTAGATGAAAAAGAGGAGGAGAGTGATGGACAAAAGGAGGAAGAATGGATCTACCCATGCCTACCTTCTAATGAGAGAACTCTTTATCCCTTACATTATTTGATTGTCCCCCATGCTTATCAAAGGAGGGTGAATGTTATGTTCCCGAGGATTCTTTTGAAAATGTTTATAATAAAGCTCTAGTGCTTGTAGATCATGAAAATCATGCCTTATGTGATAGTTATATTGTTGAGTTTATTCATGAGGCTACTGAAAATTATTATGAGACAGGAAAATATGGTTGTAGAAGTTTTTATGGTAATGAAACACCTCTCTATGTGCTGAATGTTTTGAAGTTACTTTTGTTTTATCTTCCTATGCCTGTCACTTTGTTCTTTGTGCATTTATTTGCATACAAGATTCCTATGCATAGGAAGTGGGTTAGACTTAAATGTGTTTTGAATTTTCTTCTTGATGCTCTCTTTTACTTCAATTCATATTTCTTATTAGAGCATCTTCTCAAATTTTCATGCCTATCTTAAAGGCGTTAAAGAAAAGTACTTGTTGGGAGATAACCCAAAAGTTTTAGATGAGTCTTGGAAGTTATTACCTCAGTAATAACCTCTCCTTATCCTTTTTATTTGTTTTTTGTGCCAAGAGTAACCTCTAATGAGAGAGAAGTAATGATTGGGAAAGTTGCTATCCCGAAATAGATTTTTGTGCTTCACCATAAAACTTCCTGAGAGAGCTCTGTCGGTCGGAATGAACTGTAATTTTTTTTGCGTCTGACCCACGTTGTTATCTAACTTTCGTTAGTTCAACACTTTTTGATTTGAGCAACAGAAGGTCTTAGAAAAAATTCGTCTTTACCTGCTGATCTGTTTTGACAGATTTCTGCCATTTTTTGCATTTGCTTCTTGTTAGTTCCTTCTTGAGTTCTTTTGGGTAATTGAGATTTTTGAGGGAAGTGCTACAGTAGCTAGTGTTCTAATGGAAGTTTATTTGGTGTTAGAACTGAACCTTGAGACTTATGTATCTTAAGTGCACTAATGTTGCTAATGAGATTGTGTGAAGTTTTGTATGAAGGAAAATTTTCAGGTGTATGGAAGGAATGAGTAATGAGATGAAGGATGGACTAAAGCTCAAGCTTGGGGATGCCACGCGTGTCACCCCAAGAAATATCCAAGAAGTACAAGCATCAAAGCTTGGGGATGCCCAAGGCATCCCCTTCTTCATCAATAAAAATCCCAGGTTTCTTCCAAACGCTTTATTTTTATTGTTTCATGCACAGTTGTGTTTTTCTTAGAGCGTCTTCTTTTTCGTTTTAGTTTTGGTTTTTAGTTTGCTTGGTTTGCTTAGTTTTCTGAATAAATTGGTTGGACCCCCTCTTTCATATATTTGGTTTGCAAATAGTTTCGTTTGATTTGGAAAAGAGTAGGAAAGTTCATGCTTATGTGGTAAAAAGAGCTTGTTTTCACGGTGGCCTATGCTTTGTCATGCCATGCTTGATATTGTTTTGGCTTTATGCTTAGTATTCTTTGCTGTAGCATGACTTGTTATAAACAATTGAGATTGCTTAATGTGCCTTGGATGAATCATGCGTTGTTTTAGCATATTAAAGTATAGTATAGTAGTATTCTCCTTTGATGCTTTATTTGGGCTGACTTGGCGCATGCTCACACCATGTTATGACTATCTCAAGTCACCATAGCCTGTATGATCCTTTAGTTTTGAAATTGTAGTATCACTGTATGCTTTGATCAATGATGTTTTGTCGCTTTGCATGATTATGGCCATTATTGCTCTCTTAGTTTGTCGCTCCCAGTCTTTTGCTAGCCTCCACAACAAAGTATGAGTTCTACTCATGCATCCAACTCCCTAAACCAAGTTATTCCAAAGATTACACCATACCTACCTACTAGCTTATGCTATTCCAAGTATATTCATGCTTTTGTTTACCTTTCACTTTTTATGAGAAAACTAGTGATTAAAGCTCTCACGAACTTGATGGCACACTTTACTTTTTGCCCCTAATAAACTTGAACCATTGGGTCCTTCTTTGTTGCGTATATGCTTGCGCTTTATAAGTTGAAATTAGCATAACCATGTTTCATGGGGAACACTTTCAACATTGCACTTGTACTTTGTACCCCGTTGATATCATGTTCTTTTGCTTACGGATCCCGGCGGTGTGAAATAAAAGTGGAACTTGTAAGATCATGGAGTTTGTATGTGTGTTAGAGAAACGCCTGGGCCGCTAGCCTAAGCCATGCCTAATCATGGTGGAAACTTGCAGCATCACCATAATGAGCACTCTATGAAGCATCCTCAATAAAAACCTATGCAAATAGCAAATAAAAAGATCGCCGAGATGCTCATTGTCTGCTTGCCTTGTCATTTTGGTTATGGGAAAGCTCCCGTATCATGTGCAAGGGGTACCCCATTGGCGGTTCTTCATGATACACATATACTTACAATGACAAGAGCTTACTCGTGACTGAAGTTGAGTAGCATGAGGATCGGTCTTCGTAAGTAAGGGGCATGAGATTTCGGTTTATAACTTGTCAAGCATATCCTCTTAGTTGTGTCACTTTAACCTTAATCACCTTCAAGATGCTTATGATAGGGGAATGAGAGCTGAAAGCTATAAGTACCATAATATTTGGAAGCTCTTTATGAGACTTGAATCCCTACTTCCTTTTACAAAAGGCCTTTCTTCCAACATTATATTGAGTCTCCACCTTCTATCTTTATGCACTATTTTGAGAGCATAGTGGCCATTCTTAGTTCTATGTGCATTGTCCCAAGACTAGTTGATTGATGCATAACTTGTTATTGCTTGTTTTAAACTATTGTATCTAGTCACTCTTATGAACTTTGAAGGTGTCCTATGCATTTATATTTGCTACTCTATTGAGGGACAAGCTGAATACTATTATGCTATGTTTTATTTATGTGAAACAAACAAACGTCTTGCAAAGCATTGTTATTCATGAATCTTTTGTTTGTGCCTTTTCATGTTGCATCATAGTTTCTTTGCCTATTGCTAGAACTTTGTCTTTCATGTTATGATTGAAGTACTATGATCCCAGCTTTGAATGTTTTGCAAATACTTTGATCAAGTCGTTGATGGTGCATGTCACATAAAAATTTATTCTTTCTTTTTATCACTTACCTACTCGAGGACGAGCAGGAGTTAAGCTTGGGTATGTTGATACATTGCAAATGTATCTATAATTTTTGATGTTCCATGCTTGGTTTTATCCACTTTCTTGTGTTTTGTTCCAACTTTGGAGTACTTTTCATATGATTTCTTGGACTAACCTATTAACAAGAGCCACAGTGCTAGCTGCCTGTTTTCTGCTATTTTTGGTTCTAGGAAAGTCAGAAAATGAATATTCTCGGAATTGGACGGGACAAAAGCCAAAGTGCCTATTTTTCCGGAAGGGATCAAGTGTCAGAATACGAGACGGAGAAGGGCCAGGGGCCGGCCACACCACCTGGACGCGTGGCCAGGCCTAGCCCGCGCCAGGGAGTGGTGTGGTGGCTCCTAGCATCCCCTCGGCCTCTCCTTCCGCCTATATATTGCCTTCGGGACGAAAACCCTAAGTACCCGATCAAAAATCCACGAAAGAGTATGTAGCCGCCGTCATCTCCATCCCTAGATCGGGAGGGATCTGAAGCTCTTCCCGACACCCTGCCAGAGAGGGGAATTCACCCTGGAGGCCTTCTTCATCACCATGCAAGCCTCCGGTGTGATGCGTGAGTAGTTCATCCTTGGACTACGGATCCATGTAGTAGCTAGATGGCTGGTTTCTCCTCCTTTGTGCTTTCATGTTTAGATCTTGTGAGCTCCGTTCATGATCAAGATCATCTATTTGTAATTCATACATGTTGTGTTTGCGGGCATCCGATGGATATTGAGATGCTATTTCAGATTGATTATTGATTCTATCATGTCTTTGTTATTTGAGATCTTGCATGCTTTCCGTTGTTAGTAGCTATCTTGGCCAAGTAGATGCTAGCAACTCCAAGAGTTAGTATTTATGCTCGATAGTGGGTACATGCCTCTGGTAATCTGGGGAAGTGACAGAAATCTCTAAGGTACTAGATGTGTTGTTGCTACTAGGGAGAAAACAACAATCCTTTGTTCATAGAACAATCGTATTGTTTACTTTACACGCAGTTCGTAAAGCAATAATCTGTTGCTTGCAACTTAATACTGGAGGGGGTTCAGATGATAACCTGAAGGTGGATTATTAGTCATAGATACAGTTGGATGGCGGTCTATGTATTATGTCGCAATGCCCAATCAAGTCTCAGAGGAGTCAAGATGATTAGTATATGCATGTATTGCTTTCTCGGTGTTTGTCAATTGCCCTGCTATAATTTGTTCACCCAGCATGTTATCTATCTAAGGAGAGCCACCTCTAGTGAACTATGGATCCCGGTCCTTGTCTTTTACATACAATCTATAAACTGTTTGCTGCTTTGTGTTTACTTTCTGCAAACTTTTACTTCTTTCCATTCGATACGTTTAATCCTTTGTTTTCCGCAAAACACGGTGAGATTGACAACCTCATCGCAAGTTGGGGACAAAGTTCTGTGGTTGTGTTGTGCAGGTCTCCACGTTGCTACTAGCACCGGTAGTGCGCCCTGCCAAAGCTCAGCTAGTAACACCTTTGGGGTGTTTCCTTGCTCCTACTGGTTCGATTAAACTTTGGTTTCATAACTGAGGGAAAACTTACTGCTGTGCTCATCATACCTTCCTCTTGGGATTCCCAACGAGCTCTACGTCGAAAGTCGAGCGCATCAGTCTGCTCTTCCCATGAACCACAGCTAGAGTCATCGCATGCGTGCTCTTTTCATGAACCACAGCTAGAGTCGTTGCATGTGTGTTCTTCTTACAAACCATATCATGAACCACACCTAGTGTCATTGCATGTGTGTTCTTCTCACAAACCACACATGGATCCACCGGTGTAATTGCATGTCTGCTCTTCTCATTAACCATAGCTAGAGTCATTGCATGTCTGTTCTTTTCACAAACCACATATCACCAGAGTCATTGCATGTGTGTTCTTCCCACGAACCAGACATGGATCCACCAGTGTCATTGCACTTGTGTTCTTCTCACAAACCACACATGGATCCACCTAGTGTCATTGCATGTGTGTTCTTCCCATGAACCACACATGGATCCACCAGTGTCATTGCATGTCTGCTCTTTTCATGAACCACATCTAGAGTCATTGGATGTGTGTTCTTCTCGCGGACAACGTATCACCAGTTTCATTGCATGTGTGTTCTTCCCAAATACCACACATGGATCCACCAGTGTCATTGCATGTGTGTTCTTCTTACAAACCATATCACGAACCGTACCTAGTGTCATTGCATGCGTGTTCTTCTCACAAATCACACATGGATCCACCGGTGTCATTGCATGTCTGCTCTTCTCATTAACCACAGCTAGAGTCATTACATGTCTGTTCTTTTCACAAACCACATATCACCAGAGTCATTGCATGTGTGTTCTTCCCATGAAGCACGCATGGATCCACCAGTGTCATTGCATGTGTGTTCTTCTCACAAACCACACATGGATCCACCAGTGTCATTGCATGTGTGTTCTTCCCATGAACCACACCGATGTCATTGCATGTGTGTTCTTCTCATGTCTGTTCTTTTCACAAACGACATATCACTAGAGTCATTGCATGTGTGTTCTTCCCATGAACCACGCATGGATCCACCGGTGTCATTGCATGTGTGTTCTTCTCACAAACCACACATGGATCCACCAGTGTCATTGCATGTGTGTTCTTCCCATGAACCACATATAGAGTCATTGCATGTGTGTTCTTCTTACAAACCATATCATTAACCATACCCAGTGTCATTGCATGTGTGTTCTTCTCATTAACCACACATGGATCCACCGGTGTCATTGCATGTCTGCTCTTCTCATTAACCACAGCTAGAGTCATTGCATGTCTGTTCTTTTCACAAACCACATATCACCAGAGTCATTGCATGTGTGTTCTTCCCATAGACCACACATGGGTCCACCGGTGTCATTGCATGTGTGTTATTCCCACAGACCATATCATGAACCACACCCAGTGTCATTGCATGTGTGTTCTTCTCATGAACCACAGCTAGAGTCATTGCATGCGTGTTCTTCTCACAAACCATATCATGAACCACACCCAGTGTCATTGCATGTGTGTTCTTCTCATTAACCACACATGGATCCACTAGTGGCATTGCATGTCTGCTCTATTCATTAACCACAGCTAGTGTCATTGCATGTCTGTTCTTTTCACAAACCACATATCACCAGAGTCATTGCATGTGTGTTCTTCCCACAGACCACACATGCATCCACCAGTGTCATCGCATGTCTGCTCTTTTCATGAACCACATCTAGACTCATTGCATGTGTGTTCTTCTCACAAACCACATATCCACTAGTGTCATTGCATGTGTGTTCTTTCCATGAACCACACATGGATCCACCAGTGTCATTGCATGTGTGTTATTCTCACAAACCACGTAAGGATCCACCGGTGTAATTGCATGTGTGTTCCTCTCATAGACCACACATGGATCCACCGGTGGCATCGCATGTCTGCTCTTTTCATGAACCACAGTTAGAGTCATCGCATGTCTGCTCTTTTCATGAACCACAGCTAGAGTCATTGCATGTGTGTTCTTCTTACAAACTATATCATTAACCACAGCCAGAGTCATTGCATGTGTGTTCTTCTCGTTAACCACACATGGATCCACTAGTGTCATTGCATGTGTGCTCTTCTCATTAACCAAAGCTAGAGTCATTGCATGTCTGTTCTTCCCACAAACCACATATCACCAGAGTCATTGCATGTGTGTTCTCGCCACAAACCACATATCACCGGTGGCATTGCATGTATGCTCTTCTCATTAACCACAGCTAGATCCACCTGTGTCATTGGATGCATGTTCTTTTCATAAACCGCATATGGATACTAATTAACCTTAGGAGAGCCCTAACCTTAGCGTTAGACCGAGTCTTCTAGAAGGCATGCCCTAACATAGTTGTTCTGCTTGTCGATTGTTACATACCATTTGATCGGGCGCTTGGATGATTGGGATGGTTTTCGTGAGATCGATCCGCGAGTAGTCTATTCTGCGGCATGATTGGCCACGCTTGCTCTGGACAAATTGGCAACACCGAGGGCTCCCCTGTTGCGAGTGTCACGACTCACGAGTTGAGCGGGCCATATCCTAGTGTCATGTCCCCATTACTTCTCTTCCTCCCCGTACTTCTCTTCCTTCCCCTCGAAGCCACATTCCCCACTTCACTCCCATCCTGCCGTAGCCACAAGACGACGGCTCCGCCATCCCAATCCCCTCTCCGGCAGCCACCCCCCTCCCCTCTCGCCATGGGTTCAAGGGGAGATGACGAGGAAACGCGTCGTGATGACATGGACGGTGATTTCGATGTGAGTCGTCTCATCTCTATCTCTATTATTCATGGCCAGTTATCTATTTTTTGAGCCAGATCTACTCCGTTTACTCATGCGCGTATGATGTGTTAGGCCAACCAGACGATGTATGACGCCGACTATCACGGTTTAGCGGATGAAGACAGTCCTCTGCTATGTAAACATGGATATGTGCCCGCTAAATTTGTAGCGTTCGAAGGACGAAACGCAGGTAGGAGGTTTCTACGGTGTCAAGGACATCGTGCAATGATGCGAGGCGGAAGTTGCGGTGTTGTCAAATGGGTAGATCCAGAGTGGCCCAATTCGATGCAGAAAACGCTGGACAAACTATGGGAAATGACTATTGAGTTGAAAGAATCCGCATTCAGCTCACTTCTTGACAGTGTTGAGATGAAGCTATGGGAACCAGTTGACACGACCAAGCATAAGCGAGATCTCATGGGGGTGGAATATAAGGTTAGCAAAGTCGAGAAGGAGAGGGACGCGGCGTTGGCCCTGAAGGCTAAAGCAGAGCAAGAACAGACTCAAGCAAGGAAGGATCTTCACCAGGCTAAAGTCCTGTAGTTCACAACTACGAGTATTGACAAGTGCATGAGGAAAGATGCAGAGAAACAATTGAAGCTGTGCAAGGAAGATGCTAAAAGGAAGGAGCAGACGATTCGATCCTTGCTCTCGCAGGAAGATGCGCATAGGGATAAGATTAGGAAGATCAAGGAGATGTGTGTTAACTAGTTCTATTTAGCTTAAGTCCCGTGCCTTTTTTAAGTTGTAATAGTTGTACTTGTTGACCTAGCGGCCTGAACTATTGGCCCCGGAGTCCTGGGAGTAAAAAATTGGTCGCCCGTTAATCTGTCTTAACCCTGCATTACTTCCTTTTGTCTGACCAATGCCCCTTGGATATTCCGCCTGTCGCTTCGTCGTCCTCGTGTATAAATAGGAGGCGCCACAGCTCGTTGTTTCGTCGCCCATCCCCTCGCCCTCTCCAATCTCCACCGCACCGTCCACCCCCTCGCTCCCTCTCCAATCTCCATCGCGCCGCCATGGAGATGCCCACGCTGAACTTCTACGAGGCGGTGATGTTCTCGCACTTCGACATCCTCGCGCCGCCGGCCGCGACGGTGCCCCACGGATGGCGCATCAGCTATGCAGGGGTGCCGGTGGCTCCGCTCCTCGTCCCCGGCGGAGCCGTGATGGAGAGCGAAATCGCGGCACGCCGCCGCCAGATGCCCGCATGGAAGAGGGCGCTGCCCCGGTACGCGGCGGCTAGCCCGTACTGGCCGGCGCTGTTCAAGAAGGAGCGGAAGGCCAAGATTGGCAACCGCATCGTTTACGGGCGCGTGGTGCACCGGGATCTCCGCAACCGAGAAGGGCGAGAGAGGTTCTGGTCCGTCCCTGGACGAACCAAGTTCACCGTCATTGCCGCCGCTCACCGCGAAGAGGTGCTCCGTCTCGCGTACAATGCGGAAATCATGGAGGTTCTGTCCGACGAAGACAAGGAAGCCGGCGGCTCGGAGGACAGCGGCAACGGAAGTGAAATTTTTGACTAGTTGGTTGAATTAATGTAGGATGTGAAATCACACCTTTGTTTAGAAGAATTTGTGGTTGAATTAATGAAATGCCTCGATTTAGATCTCTGTCTCGATTAAGTTGTGGAAGAATTTGTGATTTAGATCAATTTCTGCCTCGATTTAGATCTCTGTCCCGGATTGGGAACGTGACCGTGGACCAAAGACCCCTATTGTACTAGTGTATTCTGACATTGGTGGTTTGTTTAAACGTAATCTACGTGGATTTGGCCGCATGCAAATGGCACAACCACAATTTATAAAGTGGAAGCACGTACACCCGGTTACTGGAGATCCGAGAGCTTTGCCAGATGCATGGGATGTAGGAGCAGAGAGGCGGTGAGATAGATGGGCTCAAGATTAGGCCAGAAAGTGGTACCCATTTCCTCCTCATCTGGGCATTATCGGTGAGAACATTGTTGTTTATGTTGCCACGTCGTTGTGCAGCATCTGAAATAAGTTGCTGCTTCGTGGAGTGTGGCAGCTTAAATAATTTATTTCTGTGCCACTTACATTCCGTCGTATTTGGAGACCTCCTGCCCATCAGCAATCATGGAACCGGTGGATCCTTGTTTTCAGATAGCAATGGCACAATCACAATTTCGGATTCAACTACTGACTCGGGCGTTTCCAAACCCTAAGTCGCGCTACATTTTACTCAGAGAACGTGGGTAGATTGTTTCGCCCAGCAACGTGCCACACACAGAGCTCCAGAATTTAAAAGAATTACATATATAGGTTCAAGTTCAACACACTACTATGCATCTTCATTGCCAGCAGCCTTCTTCCGCAGCCTGGGTGCCAAGCCTTCACGTCCAATGGCTTCTTCATTTCCTGCCTTCTTCCTCTTCCTCGGTGCCAATTTTCTTAGCTTCACGTACTCTGCATCGCCGGGACAATGGGCACCAGAATCGTGTCCAACATCATCTTTCCACTTGTTTTTAATTTCTTCGGGCAGCAAAATGACTGACCCGGCAGTCATGTTTCTGACCTTGCGGCGCTTCCTGTCAAAGAAACAAGATTGTTGCATAACTGCCCAATATCTACAGAGTAAATAAAACAAAAATTACAATTCAGCACAAACATGCGAACCCCAAGCGACCTTTGCTTACCAGGAGCTAATTGCGTTCGAGCAACCACCCTGTCCAAGAATAGAAGGGCGACTCCCAGTTGCAGCAGCTTCCACATCCAGTACATCACAATTCAGCTCAAACATGCAATCTGAAGGATACCTTTTCATCAACCCAATTAGCTGACTGTCACACGATATAGGAACCATGATGCCACGTTCATCCATGAAGCTGAACTTTGCAGTCTACTTCGGCCATACTTCGACATGATTACGCAGAGCAGCAACCATACTAGATATAGTGCAGATCTACGCAGGCGCTTCTTCCATCGTGAAACAATGGCTAACATACCACTTGCCCTTGGAGTCGTACCTGTAGAGGACTACCGTAACCAAGTAAGGGGGTCCGCGCATATCCCACTTGACAGAAAACTATGGACAAAATATGTTTGTCGGCGTTGGGCTAACGAACAATTTGAGGTTCAGTAGCCAGCTAGATTTTGTAATTAGTGCGAATAGCAAAGAGAAGGGTAGCTCACCCGCTTGTAGGTAGAACTTCTTCTTCCTTGATAGTAGGATCTGCCATCCTCCGAACTGCTCGGCTCGTCAGCAGCGGAGGCGGGCTAGAGCCTCGCAACGGCGGCTACGGCATGCGCCATTGGAGCTCGGTATCAGCAACTGGGCGCAGCAACTTGGCCCCGAAAGTCAAATGTCCGAAGGGATCGTCCTGCCTAGAGGGTGGATTCCGACGCCGCCGGTGCTAGGGGAATGTTGGGAATGGATTTCTGAAATTGGTCAACGCATCCAATCCACTTAGTTGCTCGATTTTCCTAAGAGGTTGTCGTGTTGGCACCCACGTCACGGACAGATAACCAACATGTGGGTCCTGACCGTCTACTTCACGGGGCGGTTTAACGGAATGTTTGTATTTGGCAGGGGTGAGATGAGTTTGCCTCGAAATGGCCCCTCTCAGTAGTTGGCAGCCCAACTTTTCGAAACGCGGTAATTTCAGGCAACTTAGGTACCGCCATGCACTGGCCTGCCAACTTTGGTACCGCAGACGAACAAGCCCGCGTGGTTGACGGGTAGGAAAAGACTAAAGGCAATCTGAAATAAAGATGGAAGCAAGCAAACATGTAACATATCTAGTTGCAGACGGTGTTTCAATGCTTAGAAACAAGGCCTAGGGATCATACTTTCACTAGTGAACACTCTCATATAAATATCTTCTCTTTATGATACTACTCTGAACTACTCTCCGGTTGGACACTCTAATCCACGGTAGGGCTATAACAGCACACCTCAAAGTTCGCTTTCCCCATCTAGATAACCCCACATAGTCACCTTGAGCACTAGATGGTTCCAACAAACGCCACAATTTCATAGAGATATCCAACTCCAAATATAACTCATAACAAGTATTTGTAATCTCTAGCCTAAGTGCCACCATGGTGTGCACGCTGTCACTTTCACACACATGGGGAGAGCAGAGATCTATTAAAGCACTTTAGTAGCAAGGTAGATCTACTTGATTACAAAGCTCATAATCACAATATGGTCATGCATAGAGAGAGATGAACACATAGCTACCGGTAGAACCCTTAGCCTCGAGAAAGAACTACTCCATCATCATCATGGGAATCAGCAACGGCGATAGAGATGGTGGTGGAGATCGATGGAGATGGCTCCGGGGGCACTTCCCCGTCCCGGCAGGGTGCCGGAATAGAGACTTTCTGTCCCCCGAATCTCCCCTTCGCTGGCGGCGGCGCTGCGGAAATTTTCGTGGCTAGAGGCTTGACGATTTAGGGTTTTTGCATCGGGAGGCATCTTATAGGCGAAGAGGCAAGGTCGGTGGGCGGCCGAGGGGCCCACACCACCTGGTGGCGCGGCCAGGGCTAGCCCACGCCACCATATGGTGTGGCCGGCCCCTGGCCCCTCTCCGTCTCGTTTTCTAGCTCCGTGTTCCCCTTGGTGAAATATTGACTTTGGCTTTTGTCCCGTCCAATTCCGAGAATATTCATTTTCTGACTTTCTGGAACCAAAAACAGCAGAAAACAGGCAACTGGCACTGTGGCATCTTGTTAATAGGTTAGTCCTAGAAAATGCATAAAAGTACTCCAAAGTGTGGACAAAACATAAGAAAGTAGATACAAAACAAGCATGGAACATCAAAAAGTATAGATACGTTTGCAACGTATCACAAAGACATCCAATAATGAATCCGAATACGAGGCCTTGTTGCATGACATGCGAATGGCCAAAGCTTGCGGTGCAACTCGCCTCAAAATGTTTGGAGATTCCAATCTTGTGGCACAGCAAGAAATGAAGAAGTGTGACGTTGTCAGCGATAACATGATTGCTTATCGCGATCTATATGGCATTATGGAAGCTCAATTTGATGGATGCGAAGTACTGCACATAGGAAGAGCAAGCAATGAAGAAGTAGACAATCTAGCAAACATCAGATATGTGTGCTTACCAGTGACACCTGGGGTTTTGGGGAAGAAATAACGGAACGATCGATCAAAGCAAAAAGAGTCTCGGAGATCGTAGCACCAAAAACGGGAAAAAAGAGTCACCCGCGAAAAAACTCGGGGGCTCCATCAACGACCAAGAGCATAGAAGAGTCCATCGAAGAAGAAGAACAGGAAATTGGAGAGGTCATGCTAATTGAACCTACCTGGATGCAGCCGTATGTAGCATACATGACTAAGGGTGAGCTACCGGAAGATGTGATAGAAGCCCGACGAATCACCCGAAGATCGAAAGCCTTCAGACTAATCAAAGGGGAGTTGTATAAGAGAAGTATTTCGGGTGTGTTGCAGCGTTGCGTGACACTCGAAGAAGGAAAAAATCATACTCAAAGATATACATGAAGAAGTTTGTGGTCATCATGCCAGTAGCCGAGCGATTGCTGCTAAAGCATTTAGGGCAGGATTCTACTGGCTAACTGTAGTTCAAGATGCAAAAGATATCGTCAGAACATGTGAAGCATGCCAACGGTTCGCAACAAAGCCTGGAGCGCCCGCCGCTGAGTTAAATCCTATACCTCTGGCTTGGCCTTTCGCTCAGTGGGGACTCGATATGGTGGCAAAACTTCACAAATCATCGCTAGGAGGACACGTCTTTCTGCTAGTAGCAGTCGACAAATTTACTAAATGGATCGAGGCAATGCCTGTCACCACCCAAGATGGAACTTTGGTTGTGAATTTCATTAAATCCATAGTATCTCGGTTCGGCGTACCGAACAGTATCATTACAGACAATGGAACTAACTTCACTTCCAATGAGTTCAAGGAGTACTGTCAGGAGATGGGTATCAAAGTAAGCTATGCCTCGGTAGCTCACCACAAACAAATCGACAAGTAGAAAAAGCCTATAGATTAGTTACTGCTGGACTCAAGAAAAGACTACTAGCGCCACTTGACAGAGCAAAAGGAGCATGGGTTAATGAATTACCATTTGTCTTATAGAGTTTACGTATAACTCCAAATAATTCGACATAAGAGACACCTTTCCTTCTGGTCCATGGCGCAGAAGTCGTGCTTCCTTTTGAAGTGTCACATGAATCCCCAAGAGTAGCTACATACGATAAAGAGGAATCAAGAGAAGCTGATGAGGATACAATCATGAATCATGCTGATTTCGAGTGTTTGAATTGGAAAGAAATATTGAGCCTCGTTGAAAAATATCACAAGGTGAATTCATTCCTAGTTAGACATGATACTTTGATTTATAAGACCGTTATACTACCTAAATCATGGTGTTATTGTTTGACTAGATTTGGCATCTATCAGGCTAGCGCCAGCGGGGGGAGAGGGAGGAAGGCGACCAAGAGATGGAAGATGCATTAGGAGGCAATAAGGAGAGAAAGCATGATCAAGAGAGATATGTGGCGCGCCAGGACATGTTTGAGGTGCACCACGACATCTGGCCTACGCGCCAAGTAATCCGAACTCATCTATGGGTCGGTATGTATCAGTTTGAGTCAAACCGTGTCAGTTTGGGCCAAGATATGGCTGTTTTTAGGCCCGTTTAGAGGGGAGGACGCCCCAACCCTCATATAAACCTCCGTAGCCGTCACAGTTAGGGTTAGACCACGTTAAAATATTTTGGAGTTGATTCTTTCATAGAACCTCTGAAATTACACTGTGTTCGAATTCTACAACTATAATTGAGTGTGATATGTTGTTCCATTGGGAATTAGTAGATTCCATACTACCGTTCGTGGTCATGGCTGCGTGCGCACAAGAGTGTGGTGTTGTGAATATCCTACAAGGTTCGAGATCTGTTGCACTGGCATCAGGGATCGAGCGAGAGAGATCATAGCTACGCACTAGTTATCTATCATCCACCATATCACCGACAAGAGCTTGCCGAGAAGATCGGGCCACCCCATATCATCTTCGTATCAGATTTCCTTGTTGCCTCGGTAAGCAATCCACAATCCATCCACAGATTAGAGAGTGTTTTAGTCCTATACAGAAAAAGGCCCACAAAAAGAATTGCCTTATACTAGATTGCATCGTAGACGAGTAATAGTTGTTGGTCGTGTTCATCCTTTAGTTTAGATCTAGATCTATTTCATTGTTTTTCCTCTTTCTAGTCGAGTTTCCCCATCCTTTTTCCCACCGCCACAAGTTCAGATCCGATCCATCAAAGAGTCCTTGTTAGCTACTTTAGGTTGAGTCGGATCCCAAATTTTTTTTCCTACCAGCTCTGTCGCGGCAGAGAAACGGACTGTTTTTCTGCCGCGAGTCTGTGTCTGCCACGGATTCGATTTCCTGTCGCGGCACGATTTCGTGTTGTTTTTCTGCCATGGCACGCGTTCTGCCGCGAGGTACAGATTCTCTGCCACGACACAGTTTTTCCCCCTTTTTTTGCCGTGGCAGCCATATAAAAAATTTGTGAAATTTTGCAATTTTCCAAACCTTAGCTACAACCATTCTATTTCATAAGTGTAAGAACTTTCCCATTGAGACTAGTTTCCGCTCCTATAGGCTGCTCGTAGGGTTTTGGTGCTGTGCTTTATAATTTGGCCGTGTGTGACATATATTCCAAAAAAGAGAGAAAAAGCATATAGCAAAAGAAAAAGCAAAAAACAAAAAGAGAAAGAAGCTATACAAAAGAAAAAAGGAGAAATTGAGCAAGAGGCCTAGTGATATCTTTGTGCACTGGTAGATTGAGCAATCTTGTGCCTGTTTACTTTGAGTTTTTCTAGTGTCTCTCCAGCGTAGTGCAACACCCTTCATAGTTGCATTGCCACGTTTATCTCCACGTATGTCTTTTTTGGGTTTTTGTACGATCAGCACTAGGACTTGTTTGCGGTGTAGTTAGGATACCATAACTAGAGCTCCACTATACATAACCTGTGTGCCCTGTGATCGTTCTCTATACCTTTGATATTCACTTCATCACATCAGTGCATAAGTCTTTGATTTCGAATTGTTAAGCATCACTATTCACTTTGGAACGGTAAGATCTGCTTTCTTGTCAGTTTTGTGTGAGTTGTGAGAGCTCCACCACTAGATTTTGTTTTATGCACTAATATACTAATCATGTCTTCTAGTAGTGTTGATGTGATGTAGAAAAAGGATGCGGATGATTATCCTTTTCCATTGCAATACTATTGCAGCAGCACATTTTGGGAAGAGGAGTCAGGAGTGGTACCTAATTCGGGTTTGTTCCACTTTATCACAGAAATTAGTGGTAGACAAGCTGCTACTACCATTGATACTTATTCTTCCATAAATTTAGTTAGTGTTGAGGTTGTTGAAAAGCTACAATTATGTACAAGTGCATTAATATGCCCATTTATGTTAGCAACTTTTGGTCATGCACTACTAATTACTCAGATCGCATATGTTCCACTCACCATTTGTTGTGACCTCAGATTGTTAAGGATCCTAAGTCCCTATGATTAACATGTTAGTCCCTGGATCAATAGCTAGCACTTCACAGTCGATGAATATCATGTAAAATACAAGTCATTATTACACGAATAATCCAGAGCATAATTATTACAACTTGCATAGCTTATAGCTAGCTCAAATAAAACAGCGGAAACTAAGTAAAACTTGAGTCCATCAATGCCTCAGGCTAGTTGTGTAAAGACCCGCGATCCCTACGCACCTTTCACTCTTCGGATTCTGCACATAAGACGTGCAGCCAATAAGTTGGGTCAATACTTTGAATGTATTGGCAAATTACACCAAGGAAAGAATAAGACTAGCTCTACATGCAAGGCTAAGTGTAGGCTTTCGGGTTCTTTTGCATAGGGCCAATTTTCGCTAAGTAAGAAGAAAAGAGGAAGAGTTTACCCTACTTTGTAAACATTGTTTAAGTAATATAGGGTCGAGTGAAACACGAGGATATTACTCACCAAGTGTCCAATCAACCTAGCACTTGGATATTACGCCCCAAAATCCCACCCAATGGCGATATTACTCACGCCTTGGGGTTTATAAAACTTTAATTTTGGAAAAGAGAGAGGAAGATCTTTCAGAGGCTCCATCCTTCAGATGCTCAAAGTGTTCTTTTCCGTGAACTTGGCTGATTGATCAGATTGCAATACTCTCGAGAGGTTGTGCACTTTCCCCACAATCCACGATCAAGTCCTTTTACAAACAAGACCATGGCGAAGCCTTCCCTTAGTAGCCCCTCTACCAGCTGGATCCAACCGTGCCAAGAACCTCCAAATGTTGGTACCCCGGTGAGGTTTCCCACTAAGTACTAAGCCAAGACAGAGCCCATATGTATTGTGGTTGCACTTGAAACTTTTGAATTCTGAAACATGGCAGACTTCTTTGATTCCTGGGTGGCTGTCCTCCACCAAAATCCCACTCATTGTCCCGACAACCATTCCGCCCAGAAGAAAACTTAGTTTTATTTTGAAGGGGGGTTTGAGAAGAAAAGTTCGCTCGAGAGAGCTCTCATACTTAGATTTTTTTTGAGTCTTTCGAACCCCCCAACGGTACTTAGTATATATATAGTATAGAAAGAAATACTTAGCAAAAATAGGAGAAACCTATTAGGATGGAAATTCCTAAGTATAAAGATACTCATGGCATACTAAAAAATTGCACTTGCAAAAATAGTACTAAGAAAATCTATTAAAGACCTACACATGCATACTATAAGATTTTGAAGAGTAAAACATGCATAGTCAAAAACTGGGATATAATATGTACAAGTGGTGTAACTTGCCTTGATCCGAGCAGCACTCTACACAACAGTACTCCTCAACGCACTCCGAACAATCTAGCGAAACACAACATAGATCCAATCACAATTTACACAAAACAATGCCACGAAGATAAATATGCATGCATGCAACATGGTAATATGCAAGGATGGGTTCAATTTCGACCAAGAATTTTATTCAGGGGTGTTGTTGAGTTGGGGATGTCATTACTGTCGATTTCCCACAGATCCTAAGTATGAAGGATTATTATTAAATTAAATATGCTCATAAATAGATCTACACTTTCAATCTACCTCGAAACAGATCTAAAAACTCTAAGCATGGTATACCAATTTTTCACCGTAGATCTCGTAGATACAAAGCCAACGCAACAAGAATCAACTAAAACGGAGTTACGGATATTTTCTAGAATTAAAATACTCCAATCTAGACTTTGAATCCTACTACAATATTACTGCAGTAAACCAGCAATATTATTGCAGATCTGTGTTCTACTCAATTTTGTGAATCCAACGGTATATTATACGCAAATTTTGGACAAGTAGTTGATTTACTATGAATTAAATGAGATTAAAACGATTTATACCTATTTAAAAAAACAGAACGGGCGGCCAACTACGTGGCGACAAGTGGCAGCTCGGGATTGGGTCGGCCAGCCGACGCGGCGCTGACTCAGCACGCGGACGCGACACTGCCACGCGGCGCGATGCGGTAGGGCGGTACCGATTCGCTAGGACAATCTAATCTACACCATCGGATCGTGATCTAACGGGCAGGGACGGAGGGAACTCACCCGCGGCGGTGATGACTCATCGACGACGATGCACGGCGGCGGCGCGTCGGGTGGCGACGCTCGGCGGTGGTCTGGTGGTCCCCCTGAGGCGGTGGTGTGGATGATGGGGTGCAGCTCCTCCTTGCGATCCTTCTAGCACGGACGGCGGCGGCTCTCACTTCCTCGGCTCGCGGTGAAGCTCCACCGGTCTCCTCCTTCTCCGACGAGGCTCCAGTGACCATATAGGGGCGTCACGGGGCTCTGTTCAAGGGAAAAAAGGGTGAATCGATGCGGTACTGTAAGGGGAAGACAAAGAGGGAGAGATAAGGGGGAGAGGTGGCCTCGAACCCTGTTCGTCGAGCTCGGCAGCGGCGCACTCCGGCGAGATTGGTTTCAAGCTCCAAGATGGCAGCCCGGTGGCGATTAGCAAAGAAAAAGTTAGGATTTTTGGAAGGCGTGCCGAGGGTACTTATAGGCGGCCTGGCTTGGCGCGGGGGTCACGGATTCCGTTCCAAATCAGCCGGGAAGGTCGGCCCCGACGCGGCTGTGCGTCGTGTTCGTTCTAGACATGGCGAGGGGAGGGGGATGACAGGTGGGGCCGGGGTGTCAGCGGCGCGAGGAGTAGCGGGCTGGCAGCTGGCGGTGCTTGCTGGGCCGGCCCATGCGGCTGCTGCTGCTGCGCTCTGCCTGCGTCTGGCTCGCATGGTAGATAGGGATGGGCCAGCTCGGCTGGCACGGTTAGCTCTTTTTTTTCTTTTTTTCTCTCTCTCTTGTATTTCTGTTTCACTATTGCCTAATAACTTTTGCATATTAACTCCAAATTTAATGAAATTGGTCTCTAAAATTTTGTAAAAATAAGGGGATTCATATGGGGTTATAAAATAACACTTTTGCAAGGATTTGGAAGGTTAGTTTTGTATAACTCCCTTTTGTCTTTATATGACTATAGGGTTTAGGAAAAGTATTTGATGTGACTTTTATTGTGTGATGCCATGATGCACATGATATGATGCATGCTTCTAGTAACATCTGAAATTGTGAAATTTGGGATGTTACACCATTTATGGCCCTAGCAGGACGATTTCTTATTTTGTCGTTCCTAGAGTGTTTAACTCCTGTCATATCATGTTGGGAACAAAGTGGTGTAATTAATTCCAGGTTGTGTTTAGTAATGAGTGTTCTGATCCTACTGTCTTTTGGAATGGTACGCACACCTGGTTAGCACGTTCACGTATTAAGCAATTTCAGGAGATTAGGCGTCAACACCTATGTGGACCTGTAACCACCAACATAAAACCACATGTTGATCCTGTCGTAGAAGAACCGAGAGTGAGAGCTGATGAGACAAATGAGATTTTTACTAATGTAATCATCTCTACTCCTAGTGTTGTTTCTTGTGATATCCAGATTGTTTTTGAAGAAAGGGAGCTGTCTATTTTACAACCTGTATCACTGGACTGTGCATTGTCACTTCTGGAGGATGTTTTAGTACCTACTACAACTGAGGAGATTGTTGATGACATTGGTACTAATTTGGAGCTTCAGCCAACATGTGCGACATATTGTGAGTCTATTCCTTTACTGAAGCCTCCTTGTGATTTGCCTTACACTACTGTTTCAGCACCATGTGATAGTTTACCAAATACAAATTTTGATCATGTGGTACTGATAACACATAAGGAAATACTTGCTCGAATACCACCTGCTGATATTGTGTATTCCATCATGCTAAATGAACCTTGAGTATGAGTTGTGCTATGGATAAGATTTCTGAAATTTCATTTCTGAATTCTAGCACATATTCTCCTTGTTTCACTTTCAATCTAATTGGTGAATATAGCATGGATGAAAATTTTCTTGTGAATCATATATGCATTACTTGTGATAGAATCGCTGAACCGAAACAAGCTGTTTTTTCAGCCATATATGCAATGTGTCACAAAATGTTTGCTATAGGACAATAGTTCATGTTCGAGATATTATGGAAATACATTATGGTCTAGTTGATATATTGCAACCAACACAAGTAATTTTACCTATGTTGGATTGTCCTAATCTTGCTAGAATAGAACCCGAGTTTTCATATTCGTTGTGTTTGTCCCAAAATTCATTGCCTAGTTATGCTAATGCTTTATACTTCACTTATATTTGCAAATTGAGTTGCATTTTACATACTGGACAACATCATCATGTTCATAATAATCAGAGTAGCGCAGTTGAAGCATGGCATGAATCAATTTGGTTTTCACACATATTGAATTGGTTTGATCTTGTTCACAAATTTGATCATAGATCTTCTTTGAGAAAACTGAATTTAGTATTGAACAACAAGACTATATATCTATTTGTTTTTCACCACGATCATGATTCTTTTTACTTCACTTATACCTGCAATTTAAGTTGCTTGATGTATACTGGACATATTTTTATGTGAACAACAATAATACAACATGTTATATATACATATACTTTGCATACACGTTGTTCTTTTTGTTTCTTCCACTTTCAACTTACCCAACGCCGAGGAGGGCTTTGCTTGAAGAAAGGGAGGATGATGAGGATACAATCATGGATCATGCGGATTTTGAGTGTTTGAACTGGAAAGAAATATTGAGCCTCGTTGAAAAATATCACAAGGTGAATTTATTCCTAGTTGGACATGATACTTTGATTTATAAGAGCGTTATACTACCTAAATCATGGTGTTATTGTTTGACTAGATTTGGCATCTATCGGACTAGCGCCAGCGGGAGGAGACGGAGGAAGGCGACCGAGAGATGGAAGATGCATTAGGAGGCAATAAGGAGAGCAAGCATGATCAAGAGAGATACGTGCAGGACACATTTGAGGTGCACCACGACAAATGGTCTGCGCACCAAGTAAGCCGAACTCATCTCTGGGTTAGTATATATCAGTTTGAGTCAAACTGGGTCAGTTTGGGCCAAGATATGGATGTTTTTAGGCCCGTTTAGAGGGGAGGACGCCCCATCCCTCATATAAACCTTCGTAGCCGTCACAATTAGGGTTAGACCATGTTAACATATTTTGGAGTTGATTCTTTATTAGAACCTCTGAAATTACTGTAACATCCCAAGTTTTGCAGTTTCAGATGTTACTAGAAGCATGCATCATATCCTTGCATCATGGCATCGCATAATAAAAACTGCATAGATATTTTCTTCCTAAATCCCATAGTCATATATAGACTAAAAGGGGTAAAACCTTTTTAAACCACCAAAACCCTTGCAAAGGTGTTATTTTATAGTCCTACTCTAACCCTCTTCTTTTTATGAAATTTTAGAAACAAATTTCGTTTAATTCGGAGTCCGTTTGCAAAAGTTATTAAACAAATAGGAAAACAGAAAAAAAATAAAAGGTTTAAAAAAACGAGACCTAACCTAACCGGGCCGGCCGAGCCAGCCCGGAACTTACCTACCGCCCGCCGGGCCGGGTGGGCGACGCGCAATGCGTGGGCCGCCTCCAGCCGCAGCCCGCCTCCAGCCGCAGCCGCTGACGCCCTGGTCCCACCCGTCATCCCCCTCCTCGCTCGAGTCCGGCTCGAGCACGAGCTCGCCGCGTCGGCACAACCGCCTCCGGCCGATTCGGAGTGGTTTCCGTAGTCCCCACGCCAAGAAAACCTGCCTATAAGTACCCCCGGCACGCCTCCCGCGAAACCCTAACTTTTCTCTACCCCACCGCCACCGAGCCGCCATCAATCGCTCGCGGGAGCTCCGCCGGACTCCGCCGCCTCCAGCCGCTGCCCGCCGCCACCTCGGGAAGGAGGAGCCGACGCCGCCCCCAGGAACGCAACCACGGCGAGAAACCGGTTGCCATCGTCTACTTCACCGGGCCGGGGGAGCACCGCCTCGCCGCCGTACTTCACCACCGACGCACCGCCGCCGTCGCCGTCGTCGTCGTCATCGAGCCGCCGCCACCGGTGAGTTTCTCTGCCCCCCTCCCCGTCTGTTTGATCGTGATCCAACGACCAGATTAGACTGGCCACACTGAACCGGTACCGGCCAATCGCGTCGCGCCACGTCGTCGCCGCGTCATCACCGCGTCGGCGTCACGCGCGCCCCGCTGGCCAATCCCAAGCCGCCACGTGACGCCGCGTAGCTGGCCACCTTTTTTATTTTCTTTTAAATAGGCAGAATTACTCCAATCTTGTAAAATCCATAGTAATTCGAGTATTAGTCCAAAAATTACGTATAATATACTGTTGGATTCATATTTTTGAGTAGAACACAGATATACACTAATATTGTTGTTTTACCACAGCAATCTAGCAGTAGGATTTAAAGTTTAGATTAGAGTATTTTAATTCTAGAAAATTATCCGTAGCTCCGTTTTAGTTGATTCTTGTTGCGTTGGCGTTGTATCGATGAGACCTTCTGTAGAAAATTGTCATATCATTCTTAGGGTATTCAGATCTGTCTCGAGGTAGATTGGAGTTGTAGATCTAGTTTTGAGCTTGGTTATTTAGGGTTTAACCCAAAATACTTAAAATCTGTGGGGAATCGATTCTAATGACATCCCCAACTCAACAACACACCTGAATAAAACCTTGGTCAATTTTGAGTCCACCCTTGCATATCATCATGTTGCATGCATGCATATTCGACTTCGTGACTTTGTTTTGTACAAATTGTGATTGGATCCATGTTTGTTTCGTTAGATTGGTCGGAGTGCGCTAAGGAGTATTGTTGTGTAGATTGCTGCTCGGATCAAGGCAACTTACACCACTTGTACATATTATGTCCTAGTTTTCGACTATGCATGTTTTTACTCTTCAAATCTTGTAGTATGCATGTGTAGGTCTTTAGTAGATTTTCTTATTACTATTTTTGCAAGTGCGGTTTTGTAGTATGCCATGAGTAGCTTTATACCTAGAAATTTCTGTCCTATTAGGTTCCCCTGTTTTTGCTAAGTAATGCTTGCTATGCTATATATACACTAAGAACCGTTGGGGGGTTCGAAAGACTCAAAAAATTTCTAAGTATGAGAGCTCTCACGAGCGAACTTTTCTTCTCCAAAACCCTCTTCAAAATAAAAACTAAGTTTTGTTCTGGGCGGAATGGTTGTCGGGACAACGAGTGGGATTTTGGTGGAGGACGGCCGCCCAGGAATCAAAGAAGTCTGCCATGTTTCAGAATTCAGAAGCTTCCCGTGCAAGCACAATACATATGGGCTCTATCTTGGTTAGTACTTAGTGGGAAACCTCACCGGGGTACCAACATTTGGAGGTTCTTGGCACGGTTGGATCCAACTGGTAGAGGGGCTACTAAGGGAAGGCTTTGCCATGGTCTTGTCTGTAAAAGGACTTGATCGTGGATTGTGGGGAAAGTGCACAACCTCTCGAGAGTATTGCAATCTGATCGATCAGCCGTGTTCACGGAAACAGAACAACTTTGAGCATCTAAAGGATGGAGCCTCTGAAAGATCTTCCTCTCTCTTTTCCAAACCTAACATTTTATAAAACCCAAGGCGTGAGTAATATCGCCATTGGGCGGGATTTTGGGAACTTGGTGAGTAATATCCAAGTGCTAGGTTGATTTGGGCACTTGGTGAGTATTATCCACGTGTTCCATTCGACCCTATACTATTTATCAAAGTTTACAAAGTAGGGAAAACATTCTTCCTCTTTTCTCATTACATTGATAAAATTGGCTTTACGCAAATAAACCCCATAGCCTACTCTTAGCCTTGCATGTAGAGATAGTCTTACTCTTTCCTTGGTGTAATTTGCCAATATATTCAAAGTATTGACCCAACTTGTTGGCTGCACGTCTTATGTGCAGAATCCGAAGATTGAAAGGTACGTAGGGATCGCGGGTCTTCACGCAGCTAGCCTGAGGCGTTGATGGACTCAAGTTTTACTTAGTTTCCGCTGTTTTATTTGAGCTAGCTATAAGCTATACAAGTTGTAATAATTATACTCTGGATTATTCGTATAATAATGACTTGTATTTTACATGATATTCATCGACTGTGAAGTGCTAGCTATTGATCCAGGGACTAACATGTTAATCACAGGGACTTAGGATCCTTAATGATCCGAGGTCACAACAATTACCCTGTGTTCGAATTCCACAACTATAATTGAGTGTGATCTGTTGTTTCATTGAGAATTAGTAGATTGCATACTATTGTTCATGGTCACGGCTGCGTGCGTAAGAGTGTGGTGTTGTGAATATCCTACAAGGTTCGAGATCTATTGCACTGGCATCAGGGATTGAGCGCGAGAGATCATAGCTATGTACTAGTTATCTATCATCCACCATATCATCGACAAGAGCTTCCTGAGAAGATCGGGCCACCCCATATCAGAAGCGCTCGAAGATGATGTGGATGCACTTGATGAAGCTCAAGATGAAGCCTTACAACGAGCAACTATGTACCAGCAAAACTTGCGCAATTACCACAACCGACGATTGTGGCCTAGGTCCTTCATGGTAGGGGACCTAGTTCTTCGCCTCAAGCAAGATGGACACTGAAAGTTAGAATCTCCATGGGGAGGACCATACATCGTCACAGAAGTCATTCCTAGAGGAGCATATCGACTACAAGACAAGAAGACAGGAGTCAAATACCCTAATCCATGGAACGTAGCGCAACTACGACGCTTTTACGCATAAGATTACTTGCAATACGATAAGATTTATAGTTCGGCTTCTTAAGCCAAAATATCTAGGCCAACGGCTAGGCACCATCCGCCAAAAATAATGTATCATCGGCTTTTCGCCTTGTGTATAAAAGATAAGTTTTTCGTACCTTAAGTTCTTTATTATTTATATCCGTTCAAAAAATCTATGTTTTCCATCAAGTTCAAATATGAGCCTATGTCCAGATACAAACATCCGAACATACCCTCGGGGGCTACTCCCATCGGGAGCGCTGACACGCACCCGATAGAAATCCAATTATATATGATTAAAACAAAAATATTCATGTATGAAAATACCTATGAGTTTTACATCGATGTATCCTCAAAAAGGTATCCTTCAAAAAGATTACTCCCATCGGGAGCCGGCATGAAGCATTAAAACTATCTGATAAAAGTCAGAAAAATTGGTAGCTCAGCAGGCCAACCGCCAAAAAATCAAAAATCTCGAATCGCGCTCAAACGCGACAAAAATCTGAATGCCATATCCAGAAACATGAAGGTAAGACCCCAGGATTCGTCCTGTGTGGTCTAGTAATCGCACAAGAATGCGCTCTGCCAGTAAAATATCCGTATCAAGGATACGATGAAAAATCCCAACGAACGTGTTGGGTACCCGATAAAATAAAGCTGGGATTCAGCATTCGATAAGACCTCAGCGACCCGAACTGAATTACGACAGTAGTAAAATTCTGAGTTTAGGTCTGGGACTTGAATTTGATGTAGGATAATCTTGTTTTTGCCCAGGAGCAATTAACTGATTTCCAATCCGTCGGAAGCATCAGACTCGTTGTACCAAATCCCTATAAAAAATAAAAAAGAAAAAAAGAAAAAGAAGGAAAAAGAAACTTTGAGACTCAACCTGAAACTACGGTACAAGTAGAGTCTCAGGGGATACTGACATAGGTACGATTACTCGGATGCTTATGATTTGCTGCCTATACTGGGTAAAAGCCTTACGACCCATGAAGATTTCAGATGATAGTCCAAGAAAGTAGCCGACAAAGACTTTGATTGTATTAGGAAAGAGTCTCTGAACCGACAATGTGTTGGTATTGTAATCATGCGTATGTAAACCTATTCGCATACAGCTTTGAGACCCGACCTATTATATATAGGACGGGAGAAGCCCAAGCGAGGCTACCAAAAACCTCCCAGGTAACTTGTAATAGTGCAATTTCTCAATATTCAGGTGACTTTGACTCTATTATTTTTCTGACATCCGACGAAATCCCTAGCGGTTTCTTTTCAGCGAAATCCTAAATCCTTCATTATGGACATTGCCGAGGTTACCCCTTGTCACCGGGGGTGTCACTCATGGCAGCTTACTAGGATCTCTACACTGGACCCACAGATCAAGACTTGTCTTTTCTGTTGTCCTCACTCGTGCGCACCAGGGAATAACTTCCCGGTCGGTCACCCATTCTTAAATCACTCCAGGCTAAGCACGCTTAGCGTTGGAGTTATTTTCAGATGAGCTTGCGGAAAAGAAGTTGCAACTTGTTGATATGGGTATCATATCAATCCTATTAAGCCATGCACCTGGATATCACATACACCCACCCTTAGAAGATCGATGCCCTCATTGATCAAGCACAAGTTAGGAATGTCCCCTCTTGGCACACATATGTGCGTACAATGTCGGCACATGTGTCATCCCGTGTCCATTTTAGGCCACACACGTCATGCTCCACACGTCCTGCCATTGACTCGCACACGCCCGTGTAACCACGAGGATCGGCTCTGATACTACTTGTAGCATCCCGTCCAACAATAGGCCCCAGGGGTGTCACTCGTGGTAGCTTACTAGGATCTCTAAAATAGCCCACAGAACAACACTTGTCTTTTCTGCGCATTTTTTCCTCACTTGTGCGCACCCGGGAACAATTTCTCGGTTGGTCACCCATCCTCAAATCGCCCCTAAGCACGCTTAACCTTGGAGTTATTTTTAGACGAGCTTCCGTAAAAGAAGTTACAACTTGTTGATATGAGTATCCTATCAATCTTATTAAGTCATGCGTATGGATCTCACACTGCTGTTGTGGGGTAGAGTTGAGACAAAATTATTTTATCCAAACACCTCTCCCATCACCCTAACGGCACAACACAACTGTGGCGCCCCGCTAAAACCACTACTAGAAAATCGCTGTATTTTTGTGCATTGCATCATCATGACCGCATGCTCATGTCATCATGCCACATTGCATTTGAGCATCGTCATCATCATGCATGGTTTTTGTCTAAACTATTTTCGAAACGCCTAGTTTTTGTTTTCCCAATATTCCCGTCTTTATTCAAATTAAAACACCGGTCTTCCGGATTATTTTGTTTCATCTAAAAATGGTTTACAAAAACCCCGTTTTAAATAAATAAAATATTTTAAAATTGTTTTTAGGAGGCAGCCTGCCAGGCCCGAAATCCCGGCCGGGCACCTCCAGATAAAAATCTAGTCCTAACCCTAGCTACCCAATCCTACCCTAACCCCACCCATCTCCTTCTCCTAGCCGCCTTCCCTTATCCACACCTCACCACTCCCACTCCCTCCACCCGCCGCCACCCACCACGTCCACCCCACCACCACACAGGGACGCACGCTCCACACCCCGGCCCCACCCCGCACACCGACACACACGCTGTCACGCACCGCAGCACGCGCGACCACCCACCCCGCGTCCCCATCTCGCGTACACGCATAGTGCTCCCGGACCAGCCCACTCGCTCGGTCCCGCACGTGGTGCACGTCGCCACCTACCGCGATCCCCACTCCCTGCATGCCTCGATCCCCAACCCCAGCATCTTCCTCCTCGCCTCTGTCGCCGCCTTCCTCTTCTTCCCCGCATGTGCCGCCGCTGCTCTGCCCCCTCCGCTTCGCCGGCCTCAGCCGCGGCCGCCATCCCTCGAGCCCCGTGAGCCCGCCTCCTTCCTGAACGGATCCCGGCTGCCGCAGCGCCAAGTTCTGCCACCTGTCGCCTCCCTCCTAGCCTCCATCTACGAGTTACGGCCCGTGCGCCTCGCTCCCGTGGGCCTTCTTGCCTCCCCGTCGAGCAGAGCTCGTCCTCGCTACGGCCGCTGCTCTGCGTGGCGCCGCGCATGTCCGCATCTCCGTCGAGCTCCTCGCCGCCACGGTTCTCCCTCGCTACCCCGCCTCAGTCCGCCACCAGGCTGAGGTCGCCCGCCTCAGACCGCCCGGCCTCCCTCGACCTCTGCTGGGCCTCGTTACGCCATCCTACGGCCCTGCCTCCTCATCTTCCGCGGACCCGGCACCTTGCGAGCGCCCCGTCGCCAGGACCCCCTCACCGGCTGCCTCGTCTCAGTTGTCTCAAGTGCGTGCCCGGTGTTGATGTTGTCGTTTAGTTCGAGCACCCTTCCTTTGGCACATGAGGTGTATTTGACGCTGCTTGTGTGTTTGTGTGTTTGTGTGTTTGTGTGTTTAGGAGCACACACGGTCCCTGAGGCCGCCCTAGTATTCGAGACCGACCCCGAACCTATCCACCAACAAGATCAGCGAACACGGAGAACCCAACAAAGCGTCAAGCTCTCCTCGTCGACAAGACCGGGTTGATGCCACTAAACTGGTAGTATGGGCATAGCGCTACACCAAAACCCCCGACACGGATCCCAAGTCTGCCACAAGTGAATAATATGGTACCCCAAGGCCGCCGACATGGAACCACAAGTGATCCTCACGAACCCGCTGATCCGAGGACGGAACCCGAACCCTCGGAACCGCCAAGTTCTCCTTCCTAGATCCGAACCTTGAAGTCCGAAGACCGATCCCCGTCGAACCCCGAGACCCCGGATCCAAACCCGGCATCGGCTTCATGCTCTCCTTCCTGGACGCCAAGACCCGTTCCCAGAGGCGAAGGCCGATCTCGTCGACCCCTAGACCCTCGGAGCCCAAGTTCGCCGAACCCTATGTGTGACCCTTTCTGAGCCCCTATTTTTATAAATGAAATACAAACTTGTTGCATATTAAATTGTTCATGCTTGCAAACATCTCATCATGTGGGTTTGGGGGCATTATGCCGATTCACCTCATAATTAAATATGGAGTGCATATGCGGGCTATTCCTGTCTATTAGCGCCTCCATTTAAAATTTGTGTAGCGAACTGATACCATGTTTCGCCTTGTTAAGACAACATTTAAAATGTGGGGTATCTAAACAACATGAACCTTCTAATTAATCGTCGGGACTCCGGTTCCGCTTAATATTGCCTAGGCGCATCGCATCTTTGCTATGTCATGCATCATATCATAAACATGCCGATTCTTCTGCCGTAGTATTAAATATTGCATCCGGTGTTTCTTTTAGTGTTTTGTTCTTCGCGGATTAGGCCATTGAGTGGATGCGAGTATCGGCAAGTCCTTCGGATAATGTATCTTCGGCAGTGTTTCCCAGGCGAGCATTCTCCCCCTTTCTACCTATTTTGCATTTATAGTCTTTATTTCCTCCTGTTGATCTATTGCTATCCGTGTCGCGATGCTTTAGTGTTCCGTACCAGATATATTCCATGCAGCCTTTATATTGCCTTGGACATATCCTATTGCCGGTCGCTTGATAGATAGTCGGCCTTGCGAGTCGTAGTTGCTTGCTCAGGTGCTGCTTCGTGTCGTTGTCGTTCCACTGTTGTTGGAAGGTTGGCACATGCTTAATGGTGGAGATGATCATGACTTTAAATACAACTATTAAATTGCTGGGATAAGTAATAAAAGAGGCACCGGTGGGCAATATATGCTATTTGGTTTTTATGTCCACTTGTGTCCCGTAGACCCCGAGTACTTGATACCTGTTCCTTGACTATTCACACTATCCACATCCGGGAGAGTCTATGAATCCCCCTTAGCCAGAGCTTGATTCATTTCTTATTTCTTGGGGCCACAAACTAGTTTGGGGCTTTATTACTATCCTGTACTTATGTCATGCTTTACTGCTTTATTTACGATTGTGCGTGGAGCACCTGTACTGTTTTGGATCGTGACACGTTTTCGCTGTATCGATAAACTCAGTCATACTTTCGGGTTCCCAGTCGTTTACCGCCGTCCACACAAACCCTGGGTCAGTCTCGGAGCCGGCCAACTTCGTTGCGGGTAGCTTAGTGGGGTGGCTCCCTGAAATATTTTATGAATCCTGTGATTGCTTTGTCGTGAAAGCCTCCTTGGGTTTTGAGTTGGTTTTTTCGAGGTTGATCGTGTGTGTGTTGCTATTTGTGCACCCCTGCAGGGTAAATTTTTCTGAAAGCCGTGTCCGCGGTTATGGATGACTTGGAGCATAGTATCTCGATCATAGACAAACATAACTAAAGTAGTGCTATAAATTTGACTTAATATGTGACTAGTAATCAGCTTCACTACAATGGAATGGATAAAAAAGTGCCAACAACTGGTGGAACTGGTGTGTATCGTGTCATGTTATACCTGCCTAGTAAGTATTACAACTCCAATGGAATGCGATAAAAGTGCCAACAACTGTTGGGTTTTGAGATTCCTCAGGACAATTATATCTGACTAGTAAATGTTTCAACTATAACATAATGATAATTAAGACGGCCCACTACTTATGCTTCAGGATGACTCACACTATATATCTGACTAGTAAGTGCTGCAACTATAATGTAATGAGTAAAACTGCCAATTGTGTGATGGTATTACTTCGTTTTCTACCCGCACGAAAGTGCCTGGTGGGCGTCCTTGAATCGTTTCTATGCGGGTTTGGCGGGAAGCGCTGAAACTTGCATAGGGCCGATTCGAGGGTGTTACAACAACAGACATATCCTAACCCTAAGTACTAGGACAAAAACGGAAGGACGAGCTCCCCCTCCTTCGCGTCGCTGGTGCGGCAAACGGAGGGAGAGGGGACCAACACCCTGCCGTTGGAGATCGGGATAAGTTTTCCGCCACCGTCGCCTCGATAGTTCCACCGGGAGAAGTTTCCACCACCGCCACCTCGCTCCTGCATGTAAACCTGGCCAACGGGCCGTGCGTGGGCGTGCCGGCCCGTGGCACGCGGGCTTAAGCCCGCCAGAAGCCCGGCCTGGCACGACACGTGTCAGACGGGCCTGGCCCGACTGGGGCCGTGCCTATGCCGCGGCCTAGAGCACGCGGGCCGGCCCGGCACGGCCCGTCTAGCCTCTGTCTCGCGAGTGCATATGAATATATATGCAATATTACTCGCAAAAAGAGAGAAACCAAGGTTCGAACAACAGACCTGCTGCTAAACCGCGGTACTCTGACCACCAAACCACTAGTCCTTATGTGTTCTTTAAGAAATTAGGTCAGCTTTAAGGTTATTTTTGAAAGCCTGATGGAAACAGAAGCATCTCCGGCTGATGGCCGGCGTGCCTCGCGTGTCTAACGGGCCGACGTGCCGGCCTGGTAGAGTCCGTGCCGTGCCCAGGCCAGACCCCTTTGCCGACCCGGCACGGCACGTGAGTTAGACGGGCCTCGACGGGCCGTGCCGGGCCGGCCCGTTGCCCAGGTTATTGTAAACAAGATCGACTCCTTTCTCGTGGAATTGGAGATCTGGGTGGAGGCGGCTCTGGAATCGAGCTCAAACAGGACCCGTACGAACCGGACCACCCGAACCACAATCATCGGGACAGGCCGACCTGCCGGAGCGCGAGAGTTGAGGAGGCAGCCGGCGGCGAAGAGGAGGCCGGCAAGATGTCGTCCGTGTACGTGCTAGAGCCGCCGACGAAGGGGAAGGTTGTGGTGCAGACAACGGCCGGCCCAATCGACATTGAGCTGTGGGCGAAGGAGGCTCCCAAGGCCACGCGCAACTTCGTACAGCTATGCCTGGAGGGCTACTACGACGGCACCCTCTTCCACCGGGTCATCAAGTCCTTCCTCATCCAGGGCGGTGACCCCACCGGCTCCGGTACAGGTGAGATCCTAAACCCTAACCAGACTTATCTAGAGTTTCTTAGTCCAGATTTTACTGTCGGTCTTTACCAAACTGAATCGTGGTTGTTAGTTCAAGTTACTGATTAACGACTCAAAATTTGGAGAATTTGTGCCTGATTAACTATCTATTTGAGCCATAAGTGGGATTGGTGATTTGTGGTGCTCTGAATTGAACCTGACGATTGTCTGATATCAATTTACAGGTGGTGAGAGCATCTACGGGGCCCCGTTTTCTGACGAGTTCCACTCACGCTTGAGGTTTAACCACAGGGGTTTATTGGCGTGCGCAAATGCTGGCACGCCCCATTCGAACGGAAGCCAGTTCTTTATTACCCTTGACCGCTGCGATTGGCTTGATAAGAAGAATACTATTTTCGGGAAGGTACCGTGTCTTTAGCTTGAGTTTTCCATTGTGCTTGTTTTGGTGTGCACATTTGTTTCACTGGAGGTGATTACAATTGACTGTGCGGAGTTGTTTGCGTTCAGGTCACTGGGGATTCTGTCTTCAACCTTCTGGCCTTGGCTGATATTGAGACTGATAAGGATGATCGACCTGTGTACCCACAGAAAATTCTTTCTGTCGAGGTAGCTCCCCCCCTGGTGTTTCTATGATCTTCCGGTTTCTTTTGGTACTTCTGTGATGATACAAATTCTTCTATTTGTTTTATTGTCCCTTCATTTTAGATCTCGCTTTATTGTTGCTTGTCATGTGTGTTTTGACCTCTATAGGTACTCTGGAACCCATTTGATGATATAGACCCAAGGCAACTTAAGAAGATTCAGCCCACTGCCAAGGCTGACGCTGAGGGTAAACCAAAGAAGAAAGCTGTTAAGTATGTACTCTGCATGCTTGAACCTATTGTCTTTGGGTAATGATGTCGGATTTGTTTTGACATGTCCATTCATTCTATAGGCAACTTAATGTGCTCTCATTTGGAGATGAAGTAGAAGAGGAGGAGAATGAGGCAGCTTCTTTTGTGAAGGACAAAATAAAAAGTATCCATGATGTGTTGGATGATCCCCGGTTTCTTAAAGTGGAACCACAGGTTGAACAATTGGTAAGTATTAACTTATGTGTCACTTCTAGTCGAGGATATCTGTAGGATGCTAACCAATCATTTGCTAGCAAACATATCACACTAACATAATTAGGACACCTTATCTAACTGGTAGTTAGTGTGCATACCATTACCATCTGAAACCAGGAATTGGTGTTGCCATCTTTTCTACTTTACCTCTTGAGTCGTAGCTGTGTAGATTATTCTTACACGCTAGTTCACAACTAACGTTTAATAGAAGGCCAGTCACAAAAATGGAATCATTTTCTTGATTTTTTGTAGCATCCTCTATCTAAAATACTAACAACCCAAGGAGCACGTTTTACTGAATGCTTTGTTGAACTGAATTTCTATGTGGTTTGTCTTTTACTGAATATCCCTGCCAATTAAATATTCATGTTGCACACTGCTTATATCTCAAATACATGTTTTTCGTCTTGAGTTGGTTTAGGACATCAGTTTTATCTTTGACTCTGGTCAGGGCTTGTTTAATACCAAATAGTTTTGGACCTTGTGAAATTTTGACACCATTGTGTTTGTTGCAACCATCCATCCAGTCCAAGGAGGAGGAGGAGAAGAAAAATGAAACTGTTCTATCTGTCAGGGAGGCTTTAATCTCGAAGAAAGCTGACTCCAGAGAGCCAGAGGATGATTCAGAAAATGATGATTCTCCACCTGATGACAACGAGGAGGATTTCGACAACAGGATGCGTTCGCGAATTCTAAAAAAACGTAGGGAGCTTGGGGATATACGTCATAGTGAAAATTTGAAGAAAGGTAACTTACTGTTCCAGTTTCCATTAAGACCATATATGGAACACTTCTGTTCAGCCATGTAGTATACCATACCAGGCTTAGTGAGAGGCAGGAATATGTAATTTCCTGCAGCAACTTGTATTTTTTTGGACTGATGTCACCTGATTACTACATTAAGTTGGAAAACTGAGCAATTTATTCCTCCCTCATTGGTATAGATAAATCTCATCGGAAGGATAAAGAATTACCAGATCGCAGGTTCTGTGATTCTATCTACCTTATCTATATGTTCCTTATTCCCTATGGGCCGTGGTTTTCTTTTGCATATATTTATTAGTAACAGTAAAATTGTTGTTTAGTTCAAACATGTAAGTTATCGTCGTGATGTCTTGAATGACCGGAGCATCTGTTCTTGTGAACAAGAACCTGTAGTATTCATATTCCTTTTGGTCCTGATCTCTTTAGTTCATACTCCCTCCATTCGGTTTTATTCTACATCATAGAAAATCTCAGACAAATTAGCCAGGCATTGATTAGCTTTAATGTGTCACAAGAAACCAAGCGTCCACGCTTTACCCAACGGAAGAGTAAATGTTGTCATACAAAATTGCATGCAAAAAATGGCTTCCGGCTGTTTCTCGTCAATCACAGAAGCACTAGTACTACCTGTTGCATTTACTAGGATGGCTCGGGTCGATGGAGTAATTGCTTCTTTTGTCAATAAGCGAGGTGGGATGAAAACGAGGCGTTGCTTACCGTAAGATGCAGAATAAAAGCGAACAAAAATCGGGCCTAGGATGCAGATTAAAACCGAACAGAGGGAGTAAGTGTTCATCGCTTACATGTTACTCAGGGACATAATATTTTCTGGAAGCCTGTAGTATTCATATTTGATAATTAGCACCAAGTTACCCAGGGACATAATATGACCATTCTGAATGATAATGAATTATGTGAATCTCCGTAATCTTGTAGCATAATCTCATTGAAATAAAAAAATGACACCTTGAATTATCATTACCTTGCTATTTTAATAAATAGTTTGGTTCTACACATTTTGCAATCCCAATTCTTCCTGGTAGCAGGGGTACTATGTGTCGAACATAACACATGGTAATCTGGACTTATCATATCTATATCCTGCAGGTGCTGGAAGAACAGTCGTGCTTGCGGTTGCATGTCTGAAACACTTTTCACTTTTAGAGAGTATACTGTGTAGATAATCTAATCCAACAGTTTTTTCTAGTTGTGTGTAGTAATCCAACAATGTGTAGATAATGTCCACAGGAGTGATGATGATGATAATGAAGAAGATGATGATCACCAGTTATCTAAATCACGGAAACTATCCTTGAAGAAAAAAGGTATTGGCTCTGAAGCCAATGCTGAAAGGATATCCAGAGGAGATGTTAATTTGCAACTGCTAAATCCAGCTGAACAAGAGAAACATTTGAAGAAACAGAGAAAACGCACTCTCCAAGGCCGTGAAGAGGAGGTATTATTTTTCTGCTTTCTCATGACCAGGCCCCTCTGTCCCATTACAAGATGGATCACGCATATACATATTCAGCTGGCATCTCTTCTCCCTGCCAATTTTTGTATTTCAGGATGAGTGCCTAACTGTTTCTTAAACATGGTCTTTTGTCAGACTTTAGCAAAGTTACAGAAGTTCAAGGCTTCCTTTCTTAGTAATAAGCCTGCTAATACGGAAACAAAGGCAGAAGATGGTGAGGGCTACAACGAGTGGCACGCCAATCGTCTCACTTTTGCACCTGAATCTTCAAAGGTAGGCTGGCGTCCTCCCCGCTTTCTTTTCTCGCGCACACATACACCAAAGGCAATTAGATGTATGAAATAATTTTGTGTTCACAGGATGGTATGACTAGGAAGGATGATCCAAATGATTATGTAGTGGTGGATCCTCTTCTGGAGAAAGGAAAACAGAAGTTCAATAAGATGCAAGCGAAGTTAAAAAAGAGAGATTGTGAATGGGCTGGCAGATCTCTCACCTGAGGTGCGTCACTGCTAATTTTTGTAGCGACCACCCATAAACTGGATGGTATCGAACAGACATGTTGAGCCTTTTGTGTAGCTTATCCCACCATATTGTACCAATGCAATATCTGTACTCCCTCCGGCCCATATTATTGTTCTCAACTTTATCTAGATTCGGATGTACCTAGTTAATGATTTAGACTAGATTCATCCGAATCTAGACAAAGTCGAGAACATTAATATGGATCGGAGGGAGTAATTTATCATTTCTCAAATCTCAATGCATCTCTCTTGGTGATAGTATATACTCCCTCCGTTTCAAAATATGAGATGTTTTAGCTTTGTGAAAAAAGTGTATCTAGACCCCTTTTTAGTGTGTTGGTTCAATCTAAACCTAAATGAACCTATATACTAAAAGAGGTCTAGATACACTCCTTTCACAAAACTAAAACATCTTATATTTTGAAACAGAGAGAGTACTTGTGAATTCCAGTCTCTTCCGGCTAAGTGCTAACTAATAAATACCCTCCCTGAAAAAAAAAACTAATAAATACCCTCCTTTTGCCCCCAGAAATGCAGTGTTTGTAAACCCGTGTACCACACAATGCCGCGCTGCAGTTTTTGGGGTGTTTGGTTTGAGTTGGAATTTTGAACATAACAGATGCCGGCTCAGGATGTTAAGAGTGACCACATGTGGACTAATTATAATCGTACCATGGTCAATGAAACTGTAAATAGAAATTGTACTGTAGAACACATTTGTTTATTCTCCGAGAAAGCAAATGTAGTGTAACATCTGAGTCCATCCTGCTGTGGGGGAGGTACAGTACACTGTCAGGCATGGGATCCGTATTTGTTCAGCTGGGTGCCATGCCGGCTCGCGGCTCCGTTGCTGGCCGGAGAACACGGCCTTTTGGTTGTCCGTCACTGTTATCATGAAAGGCACCTTCCACATGGCTTTTCTTTCGGCAAAGCTAGAATTGGTACAAGAGCTTGTGCAGTCGCGCTGCCCTGCAATCGCCTCTTCTATTTTCGAAGTGCTGCTCATAGTACTAGCGCTCATTATGGTGCGATGTTTTCCCGTGCAACAAGGCAATCGGATCTGATGCACCTCCGTTAACTCTGCTTCTGCTTGTACTTGTCTCCCGTTAATTTGTATAGGAGCAGTATCTACTTATTACTACTCCCTGTATCTCTGTTTCAAAATGTAAGCCTTTCAAGCAGTTCAATTTGACTTGGTAGAAAGGCTTAGTACTACCTCCATCCAGAAATAACTGACTTGGGTTTGACAAGATTCGAGTGTATCTATACACCAAAATGCGTCTATATATATTCAAATCTAAACAAACTTAAGTAAGTTATTTCTGGATGGAGGGAGTATATTTTTATAGTTTTTTGAAATGTCAACGGGAGAGCTGGAAGGGGAAAACCCCTGCTCAAACGGCCTGCAAAAGAAGTGAGGGCTACACAGAAAGAAGGCCAACATCACCTTCCCCAAATAAAAGTAGCATATCACCTCAACTCATTCTATTGCAACGACTGCTGTTCAGTTGCACATACGAGACCCAATGTGGTTATCTTTCCTCCCACCTCCTATTGAGAGTCATCCGCCGAGCCCCGGCTCCTTTCCCCTCCCTTTCTGGCGGCCTGGCTGGCCGGAGATGGTGGGGGAGGGGAGGCCGGCCCCTTCCTGTATATTACAGTAGTATTAATAGTTCTAGGTTTTGGCCTGAGTGCTGGTTTGGTGTCATGCCGTTGAGGTTTTGTGGCTGGAAGCACCGAGCTGTTCCAGGCACTTGGTGGAGTCGGGATGGTGGCCTGCAGAGCTTCAGTGGATGGAGACGGTGAGCTGCGCCGATGACACTCCAACCTCCCCAATAAAGCTTGGTTGCCAAACTCGGATTTGTTCAGAGCTTGAGGCTCTCCTTCCCTATCCTTGCGGTCGTGGTGATAGGTGGGAGAGGGAAGCGGTTCTCGAGGTCCCTACGGTCGGAGCACGACAAGGTCGTGTGCTACCGGTGGCGAGTGCATGGGAAGCTGCAGCAACCTTCGGAGTTCATCAACACCGGCAACTTGGCGCCAAAGTTATCCTTGGCGATTGTAGCCTCTCCTGGCCGAGAAGCATCGATCTTCCTCGACTTTTATTCCTCCTACGGAGGATCTTCCTCGACTTCCGTGCGGGATTCATGGCCGGCGCCACCCCAAGTGGCTTGTTCCCCGGCGGCGGTGCAGGTACCCGGCCATGGAGGTCGCCCAGCAGCGGCGGAGAAGAACAAGGACCTGATTGCGTTTTCTGCTTTTCTTTTAGGGTCCTTTCTATAATTTGTGAGGCCTTTGTTGTTTCTAACTTGTGCCCTAGGGGCCTCATTATAATCTTGTACCTGCCGCTAGATTAATACAGCAGCTCACAGGGCCTTCGTGCCCTTATCCGTTCAAAAAAATGTGGTTATCTTGCACCACATGTGACCTTACCAGGAGTATGTTCCAACCTTATTCTCCGCTGTTGCCATTGCATTTACTACCTCTGTTTCATAATATAAGTCTTTTTAGCAAACTAAAATAGCTTGCTGAAAAGGCTTGTACATGCAAATGATATAAGCCTTTTTAGCAAAATAAAATAGCTTGCCGAAAAGTCTTATACATACAGATGACCATACATGCAGTTACAAACACGGAGTGACACAACACTAATCATCAAACTAGCACAGAATATCATGCTCAGCTCACAGCCTAGAATCCCATTTCTTAGAGCAAGTCCAGTAGCTCCCACCCACCTCCCCTCCTCGCCGCTACCGGAGGGCGTCTTCGGGCGAACCCCCAGGGCGTCGCTGGCGGCGGGGCCTCCTCTCCCTCTTGTTCGGTGGTGGTTGCATGGGCAACTACGGGTAGCGGGGGCGCGACGCTGGTTAGGGGCGTGGCGGCTCTGCGGCGGTGTGGTGGCTTGGCATGCTCGTAGCCCCGGCGGTCTTTGTTGGCAGCGGCAACGGGCAACACGAGCTGGAGCCCGCTCGGACGAAGGAGATCCGGTGCGATCTGGTGCGGGGTGCTCTGACCTTGCCTTTGGCTGTGGCCCGCGGCCGCGAGATGGTTCTTGGAGGGGTTGGGCAGCCTGGCCGTCAGGCCACCTTGTTCGGGACAAAGCATGGGCTCCGGGCCCCTTTGAGCCCATTTCCCTTCCCCGGATCCAAAGGCGGTGGTGGCCAACCGCCGTCGATCTGGAAAAAGTCCCTTCTTCGGCGGATATCTGGTCTCCGGAGACCTCGTGACGGTGACCCCCCAGCCTCCTCTTCTGCTCTTCGGTGTGCTCGGCTTGGCGGCAACCCTGGATGGTTGGGAGCCTTTTGGTTGGCGGGCGTGCCAGTGGCTCTAGTGCTGGCCGGTTTCCATGGTCGTGGGGACGACGTGGTGCCGGCCAGCCACGTGGCGTGGGGTATGGACCGTTGAGTGCCATTGCCGGGGAAAACCCTTGCCCTTTGGGCCTCGACGACGGCGTCCGTGGATGTCGTCCCCTGCCTGCCAGCGTTGATGTGGCGGCGCTCGGTGTGTCTATGTGCTCCGAGTGAAAACCCAAGATCCTCGGATCGGGCGGTAGCGGTGGTTCGATGTCGTGATCTTCTTGAAGATGCCGCCTTGGAGCCCCACATCAAGCGGCCCTCCGACGGCTGGGTGGTTGCACCCCACTCTCCTTAGAAAGGCTTGCTTTGTGATCTTCTCGGTGTTTCTTGTCTTGTTTGGCTGGGCCCTAGTGTTGCTTCTCGGCCGTGAACCGTTGGCTGATTCCTTGTGGTGTCTGGCCTCTGGTGGCGTTCCCTGTGACGGTGGAGCCGTCTCGACTGGTGGCTATTGGTTCGCCTGCTAGGGAGAGCGTCGGCCCGACACGTAGCCCGTCCAGCGTCTGCTCCTCCCACGCGTAGTCTACTATAATAGTCGCCGGCGGGGTTCGCCGTTTCCGGATGTAGTACCTTCGGTAGGCCTGTTCTTGTGTGAGTGTAAGGATGGCAATTTTACCCATGGGTACGGGTACCCGTGTGTACCGTACCCACATGGGTAGGGTATGATCACACTTTTATACCCACGGGTAATACCTATACCTTACCCATTAAGTTACGGGTATGGGCACTGAAAGGATAGAGATGTCGCCTAGAGGGGGGTGACAATTTCAAAACTATTACGGTTTTGGCTTGATAGAATGCGGAATTAAACTAACGTTTATTTTACAAGCGCAAAACCTAAATACACTAGGCTCAACTAAGTGCACCAACAACAAGTTAAGCTAAGCAAGATAACACAAGATAAATATACCACAAGTGATAAGCAAGATATTGGTACTTCAAGCTCGATGGCTATCACAAGGAAAGTAAGCTCGGGTATAGAGATAACCGAGGCATGCGGAGATGAAGATGTATTCCCGTGTTCCCTTACAAGTAAGGTACGCCACGTTTGAGAGGTGTGGGATTCCACGAAGGATTTCCCAACGCCACGAAGGCTCACCTTCTTCTCCGAGTCTATCCCACGAAGGAATATGCCCTTTCCTTATGGGTAGCTTTTCCTCCACTCCGGAGATGGCAAGCTCCACAACACTTCACAAGCTCCACGAAGGAGAAGCCCGGGTCTCTTCACTATCTTCCATGAAGAGGACACCGCGACACCAACCACCAAGCCAACTAGGAGGTCACCCTCCAAGAGCAACAAGCTCACGGTCTCTCACTCGAACAAATCGTAATGGAGAGCTCAACACTTATGCAAGAATGCAAAGCAAGAACACCAAGGGCATTCAAATCCCTCACTCTCAAATCCCACCAAAGCAACAAGTGCTAGGGAGGAATTAGAAAGGAAGAACAATGGTGGAAATCAACAAATGACTTCAAGATCTAGATCCAATGGGTTCCCCTCACTTAGAGGAGGAATTGATTGGTGGGGATTGTAGATCTAGATCTCCTCTTCCAAAGCCCTCAAAAAGATGCAAGAATCATAGGAGGGCAGGGGGAGGAGGCAAGCTCAAGAGGGTCAACAATGGAGGTCAATTTCGTGCTCAAGAACCCCCAAAAACGTTGGGGGAAGAACCCCCTTTTATAGGGAAAAGCAAATATGGCCGTTGGAGAGAAAACAACGAAAACTCGGTTCCAAAGTCGGTTGGACCCCAGAACCGGGAAACTCGGTCCCCAGGCCAGAGGACCGGCCTACAAACTGAGATACCTCTGTTTGCCAACCCGGAATAGACTCGGTCGCAAAAACCGGAAAATCCGATCTGAGATCCGGTCTACCGGAGCTAGCACCGGACCGTCCGGTGTGGGACTCAGTTGAATCGGATCCACAACCGGGATGAAACAGACTTCACGAAAAACGCAATAACTTTTGTATCTGGACTCCGATTTCGATGATCTTGGGCTTGTTTTGACGAGGACAACAAGCTCTACAATATGGTGCATGAAAACATCATAGTCCAACAAAGGAGGATAGAACCAAATTAGGAAAGGTATGAAGCGTCCCTATAAGAAGAACCGGTAAAACCTTCAAACTCGAAAATGCCATAGAAGATGCATATGAATTCCGTTTTCGATGAAGTTGGGCTTGTTGAAGAGCTAGCAACAAGCTCAAGAACCTCACATGGAGAAACACCAAGAAGCAACAAAATAGGAAGATGCAAAGTATGCAAAGGATTGAGCTCCCTACGATGATGTGATCAAGTTACCCAACCGAAGGCCCCTCTTGATAGTGCGGCTATCTATCCTATAACCCGGTCTCCCAACAACCACCTTGAGACCGGTAAAAGGAAAACCTAGCAAGGCCATACCTTTGCCTTGCGCATCCCGCTTAATCTTGATGACAACGTTTCAAGCTCCATCCAAGCCGGAATGCACCACTTGATCATTGTTGCTTCGTGAAGACTCATAATTTGCTCCCCCATACACCACTATGGGATAACTTCATTAAGACACGTCTTCACATGTCCATTATCACCAATATGGACGGCAAGCTTCAAGCAAATGATTTTCTCGAGATGCTTATCTTGAACTTGCCCTTCTCAACCTTGATGACGATCACCACTTGATGCCATCCTCTCATGGGCTATATGAGATCATCACTTTTGAAGCATGCCCATGGAAAGATACCACACCACAAGATCCATGTGGTATATCCTTTATGCTTCATGTGTTGACCAACTTGAAATCACTCTTCACTCTTTGTATTGGTCAACCAAGTGTCTTCTCATTCTCCATCTCAATTTCTTGAGGTACATAAGGAACTCTTCATTTGATTACATGCTCTAAATCTTAGTCAACTATAGCTCAACTAATGAGGCTATCATGACATCGACTTAGAGCCATATCTTGAATTCTTCTATTGAGATCACACTCTCAAGATCTTGAATATATCATATTCTTATCTTCAGTTCGATGATCTTGATGCCAAAACTCAAGGTATATCTTTATCTTCATGGCATCCATACTTGAATCCAACATATGGACTACAAGCATGACCTATGGAATATTCCTTCATATAAAACTCAATGAAAACATTAGTCCATAGGGATTGTCATTAATCACGAAAACCACACATAGGGGCAATTACCCTTTCAATCTCCCCCATTTTGGTAATTGATGACAAGCACAACAAGAGGGTTTATATAATGAATATTAGAAACAAGTACGCAACTTATCCGAGAATAAATTGTATAGAAGAGGTTGTATTTGATATGGTTAAGTAACACAAAGATACTAGCCCATATCAAAATCAATTCTACTCACACAAACTACAACTAATGCAAGGGATGTGAGTAGAACCAACAGATATAGAGCAAACTCCCCCACAATATATGCACGTGTGATGAATTTGAATTTCATTGCATACATTGTCAAGCATAACCTTTGGGAGAGTTTCCACTATATATTCAACCATGCAATACATAATAAAGATGAAATGCATGAAAGGCCAACACTTTACGAACAAACCAATCTTAAGTAGAAAACCATTTCCCTTAAACCCCTCTAAACTTCTCCCACATTCACAACAAGTGCCAAAATGGATGACAAAGTTAGAAGGCCAATATAGTTCAAGTTCCTCCCAAGGTGTGCATTTCTCATAATATGAGTGAAATCATATGCACATATCCAATGTCGAATACTTGGAGGAAATCAACTATATTGAGGATCAAATATTGCTAAAAGGATAACAAGGTGAAGAAACTTCAACGGATGAAGCAAGCAATAAAAAGATCCAAATAATCAAATAGACAAATAGTGCTCTAAATGAAATAAGGAAGCTCCCCAAGGTTTGTGCATAAATTAGTTGTTTCATCTGAATACAATATGCACAAACATGGAATCCTCGCTCTCTCTATATCATTTAGAACACAACCAAGATACAAGTAGTATAGATATGAATCAATACACTTGTCAAGACAAGCTTAATTCCAAAATAAACCAAATATGAGATATGAGTGTGTGAAGATGCAATAAAAGTAAATCAAGCATGCATAAATCAAGACCTTACCAATACCTTTAAAAACAAGAGGATAAGAGAGATGGTTGGCAAAGAGCGAGGATATTAACACTCTTGTGTATATAAGTTTCTGAGTGGACAAGAAATGAGAATAATCCACAAAGAAACATCCACGTATAAGAGGTTAATAAAAATAAGAATACAAGATATCCAAGAGGAAGTCATGACATATACCAAAAAGGATATTTTGCTTAAGTGCATATATGGCCCATGGCTCTATTTTCTCGTATGGTATATCAATGAACTTCACCAAAGAAAAAGAAAAACCTCAAAAACATCACAACTAACACTAAGGGAACTAATGCTAGTTGGGATATTTTGAGAAAGGCAACAAGTATCAAAAGGAAGGATTCAATGCAATTTCAACAATATTGCACATGAGAGTACATTGAGGAATTGATATGCAATAAATTGCTAGAAGGCATATTTGGGATTAGTGAATCATGAACATGATTTTATATACTCCCCATTATATGCATCATCTCAAATTACTCACATAAGCAATAAGGATAGAAAAGTCTTTCAAAGATCCTTGCAAGAACCGCAACATTCACAAATAAATAAATTCATGCCAAGATGCAACCTACAAGAGATTGGATGGAAGAATTGTATGCATGAATAAGGTACTTGTTACCGAGATAGAAATAGTATGATGTAGTAGATGAGAATTTTTCGATCATCCTAGCTTGGCTCCAATTATCATGTGGTGACAACACGATCCTTATAGATAAGACAAGCATCCATTGCATCTCCAATGTACCTAAAACAACATTCAAGTACATCTTGGTCCCCAAACTTATTGGGTCTAAAGTGGTTAGACTAACCACAACACATAGGACACACTCCATAAAAATATGTGCATATTTAGAGATGAAATTTGAATTCATGCACATCTTAGCTGTTTAAGGATTTGATGGAGTATACCTTATATATTGGATCAAAGAAAGCAAAACATGATATAAGATATACGTTTAGTAAACATGCATGCACAAGACTTTCAAGATCCAAAAAAAAGATATAATTTGGACAAAGCACCAAAATATTCAATAAGGAATACAAGGTGTGACAAAACATATTTGTTGTCCAAACTATATCAAAGAATCAAATCAACACAAGATTTGTTCACCAAGATTCAACAAATGAACCAAGCAAAAACTATTGAGCATAAAAGATGAGATAAAAACACAAATGCTCAAAGATTTATCTCATTCAAGCAAACAACATAGACAAGAAAGAATGAGATAACAAACTCCTAAAAGAGCAAGGTTTCAACAAATAAACCAAACCCTTAACACTTTTCACAATGGCACAAGGTTCCAAGAAGAGAAGGTTTGTCTTCCACTAAAAACACATTTGATAATAATCAAAAACACCATCAAAGAGATGTTCAAAAACCAAGGAAGACAATGGGAGCCACAACAATTTTTGGAAAGTAAAAAGGCAACAGGAGGTGAAATCCATGGTGAAGATGATCCACAAATGCTACCACACCCAAGTATATCAATTGTCGAAGACAATGAGTGTATTGGAATTTATTTTCGGTGGTATATTGCATGTATATTTAAAGATAAATCTTCACACTAAAAAAGCATCGGATAGGAATAAAAAGATTAAGCACTATGCAAAGATAGAGATTCTTGATAGCTTCAACTAGTCACACAATCATGCAAAGCAATGATTAGAATAACTTGAAGCAAATGGTATCCCAAATAAGATATAGAGATATGCATTTGAGGAAGGCCACACCAAGAATTTCTTACTCAAGCAAAGACCGAAAAGATGAGCAATAAAAGCTTCTAGCAAAAATTAGGATCTTGTTTGAGCTAACATGCCACCTAGATACAAGATAATCAACAATATCAACTCTAAGTGGCACCACCTCATATGTTCACATTTCCTAGGATTGTGATATGCAAAAGAAGCATATTACTCCCCCATAATGTGGTATTCAATTTTTCTTAATAAGAGGGAAAACAACCTCAACTAGAGATAATTAATGGACATTTAGAATTTGAATTTCTCATGAGTATGACACACCACATAGTGACTAGATAAGCTTGCAATATCAATATTAAGTGGTAGTACTCATGTACACACATTTTAAGGTTTGAGAGATGCGCGAGGCATATCACTCCCTCAAAATGGGATGTTCCATTAACCACTCGAAAATAGCCAAAAAATATATCATTAAGATGCATTAGAGGCTCAAAGCAAAACACACAAGTAAATGATGTGCCAAACACATAGACATACTTGAATACACAAAATAAGCAAGCATGAGGCACAACAAATACAAACACGTACTTGGTACAAAACCAAAACATGTAAAGGGACAAGTAACTTATACAATATAAAGAGTTGAGTTCGAGTAACCGCAAAGAGGCGCATTGGTTATATGGTAGGGATATGATAATCCTTATAACTTGGCTTTATAAAATATAATATATGAAGATCCCTTAATTCTTCATGAGTTAGCCAAGTCTCCAATGCCCTCCAAAAACACCTATTGATCAAGTTTGAGCTTGTTGGTCCTCAACCAAGTTGGGTCCTAAGAGGTTAGTCACAATAGGCTTGGCAACCCAAATGGTTCTTTTCTTAACACCACTTTGAGTTCCAACAAACTTGGCAAACACATTGCCATCCTTATCCTTCCCAAGAGAATAATAATCATCAACAATGATAGGGTTAGATAAGGTATCGTTTGAACATGAAGAGGCCAAGTGTCCCTTCTCACGACATATGTAGCAACAAGTACTCCCTTTCTCTTCTTTATTGATTTCTTGTCTTGGGGAGCCTTATCTTGATTCTTCTTGGGAAGTGGCCTAGCTTCAACTTGAGGTTGAGATTGGGCTTGACCTTGACCTTGCGGCCGCTTCCCTTGTTGCTTCTCATTCAAGTGCTTTTTCTTCAATGGACAAGATCTTACATGATGTCCTACAACCTTGCACTTGAAGCAAATAATCTTGGCCGAATTCTTGACTTGGTCTTGGCTCTTCTTCTTGTTGCTCTTGGACTTGTTCTTGTTATTGGAGTTGAATCCAAGTCCACTTTTATCATTGGGGCATTTTTGCACACTCAAAATATTATCGAGTGTGGGTTTGCCTTCATGACTCTTTTCCAAGTCTTTCTTCAAAGAAGTGCCTTGGGCCTTGAGCTATTTGATTTCTTCTACATGGTTAATAGAAATAGAGGTATTAGAGGAAGTGGAAGCTTCATTATTAGAGCAACAAGGCAAATCAAGTAATCCAACACAAGTTTTATCAATAGTATCACAAGAAGGATCACTAGGACTAGCACATGGCAAACTAGTATTTTGAGTAGAAGTTGTGCTAATGTCCAAATGAGGCTCACAAGATGTTACCTTAGTGATACTTGCCTCACGAGCTAACTTTAGCCCATCATAGGAGATTAGAAGATCATTATGAGAGCACGAGAGCATTTCATGACTCTCTTCCAATTTCCTATACTTGCTAGTTAGCAACTCAAGTTAAGCCCTTAGCTCAACATTCTCCTTTAAAATAGATGCTTCACAAGAAGTAGAGTTAGTAGCACTAGCATCATTAATAGATTTTTCCATTTCAAGCTCATAAGATTCAATTTTTTGTATGAGGAGAAAATTAGTGTGCTTCTCCTCGGCAATCTCTTGCTTAAGGAGATTGTATCTCCGACTCCCATCATCAAGTTGGAAATCCAACTCCTCTATGGTTTCCGTTTGTTTAGTTATGATGTCCATAACGTGTTTGAGACAAGCAACGACCTTATTATTACCACGAAGAGAGGTACATAAAAAGGTCAACTCAAGCACAAGAGCACTAGTATCCTCATCAAGGTCATCATCACTATCATCATTATTATTGCTATTATCTAGAGAAGATATGTTGGGATCCAAAGTAGGAGATACCTTTGATCCTCTTGCCATAAGGCACATGTGAGCACGGGACGATGAAGATGGGGATATTGTTGAATCTCCATTCATGATTATGTCTTGCTCCATAGAATGTTTGATTTCCTTTACATTGTTAGATACACAACTAGAGGAAATAGAAGAATTTTGTACATGGGAACAAGACAAATCAAGCATATCATCTACATTAGTACTTAAATAGTTTCTAGACGATATGCAAGGACTAGCAACATGTCAATACCCAGATTTTTAATCCCAAATGCCTGTTATGCCATACATCGCAATCCTAGGATTACCATTTTTGCGAGACATAACAGATTGGATATCACAATACATCATCCATTATAAACCATAATAAGGTCTTACATAAATAAAGGATCTCATGATCCATTCATAATACAAACAAGCAGCGGAATAATAAGCAAAGTGGTGGGCTCCATCTTCAGTGTCACAGGCAATACTGACGATGGGAGATGATCCTAGTTATCATAGCCGTCATGCTGTCCTTCTTCCAGATAGTCCTCCTCATAGTCTGGCCATAGGAATAGCCAGGGACAAAGCCATGAGTACTCTTTAAGTACTCGCAAACTATCACTAACAAGTAAGATGGTTCTAGTAGGAAATGCTAAGCTCTAAGTTTATTTGCAAAAGCTAGATTTATCTTAAGCTGAGTTCAAAAGTAAAGAAAGTTAATTTAATGTTCTAAAATCACTTTAAGTGGGAACCTAGTTTTCATATTCACAACCCTGTTGTGGTCAAGTCAAAATCATAGTTCACTTCACAAGTCATTTTGAAAACATCTGACGACGGAATAGTATGGCCACTCCAACTGTCCATGACCGCGGACGCGGCTATTCAAATAGTTTGACACTCTGCAGAGGTGGTACACTTTCACCACAAAATTCGATACATCCGTCAGGGATAACCCTGAATCATCATACTTAGTATGCGGATAATCAATCATAACCTTTCCTTTACACACTCTAGTATAAGCACCTCTCCTATGAGCTTGGCCTCCCAGCCATGGCCATCTGCCATCCTGGGTACTACATAGGTGGACATCATCAAGAGGTAGCCTCAGATCAAACCTCTCCCGCTAGGGAACCCATGCTAATGCATATAAACTTCCGGCTAAGCCTTACCCGATTTAGGTATTGTGGTTGTACGGTAAAATTGGAATGGTATCGCATCCGAACCCAACCATCAATTTTTATAAAGGGCTAAGGCTCCTGCCTCAACTTTTTCATCATCATAAACCATTTGTGTTTCTCAACACATGTCAAAACATCTCAATAGAATGACTCATCATTCCAAGGTTTTCATAAGCATTTTCACCAAGAATTCCCATCTAAAGTGATCAAGTTTTATGCTTAGCACTAGCCACTAAGGTTAAGAGTGTTCACTAAAGAGGGGTACTAACCTTCAATCTCATGCCATAGAATGACATCTAAGTGCAACTAGATAGGCCAAGTTTTATACTCTTTATGCTATCTATATTAAAAGTAAAGAACTTTGGTAAAGAAAGAAAGTAAAGCTTGCAAGGAAAACTTGGGATTGGTATAATAAAAAATTGTATAACCAAAGCATGCCTAATGCATTTTGCTTAGGTTCTCAAGCTTGCAAGTATTAGCTTGCATTATTAATGATGGCTTGCCTTGGTTGGTGCAGTGATTGAAGTTCTCATCATCTTCTTCGGGGTAGAACTCCTCCTCCTCGTAGACTTGGTCGGTGCTATCGTCTATAAAAGAATACGGGGTACACAATCACCAAAAAATACTTATCTATTGCTAAATAGCACACTAAGGCTCACACTTGATGATCTAGTATCATCACACTCATCACATGATTTAAAGAACTAGTTTCATTATTTTATTTGAGAAAAGTAATTTCTACTCATTGAATTTAATTAAGATTTAATATTCTCCAAATATAATATGGGATCATGTGGACACATGTCATCACCACATATTCTAATACATGGGAATGTGATTTAAAGTGTTGGTCACATTTTATAAAGTTTAAGTTTATTATTTAATAGATTTAAAGTGACTAGAAATGCCCTAATAGCATTCTTTTGGTACTAGTCCAATGTCACAGCATTCAAACCTAAATATTTTTATATATTCAGATAGATATCATCAAATGTGATTTTTGAGAGTTGGAATCAACTCAAAAGCTATTATGGTTGATTTTTGAAAAATGTTTGAATGTAGAAAAGTCTCTGTCTTGTTATTTTTTGCTATATGTGATCTCTAACTCCAATTCATTTAAATCCAACGTGCTTGGATAGATATTTTAATTATCTTTCTAACAAAATTTGAATCATGCATTTTGGTTAAGTGAAACTCTCTGAATTGATTTTTGAATAAGTGGACAGAATAGGATTTCAAATTAAAAAGGAAAATACTAATTTGAATCGGTGGGCCAGCGCGGGAAAGGAAAAGGGCCAGCCTAGCTGCACTACACGGGCGCAACGGGCTGTTAAAAGGGGGCCTCGCTTGTCAGCGACTCTTAAAACTCAAATCGGTATCTATCAATCCTAGCCTCACGATTAGAACAAGATCTACAGCTGTGGTTCATCGTCTCCGGTGAACAGCTTCGGCGAGAGAGAACCCTAACGCGGCACGGTGGGGGTACATGGGGGCTCACCAGGGCTCCAGCTAGACGTGGCGATGGGGGCGATCAAGCTAGTAGACGATGGCGGTTCGAGGCATGGTCGCGACAGCTCCTAGGGCGGCTCCAATCGACGCCGCCTCTTCTCCTCTGCAGCGGCAAGCTCCGGCGAAATTCCGGCGGACTGAGGCTCGCCTTGCTCTGGGGGAAGTGTGGGGTGGTTCTAAGAGAGAGGGGAGTGAGGTGGTGTGCAGAAATGGGGTGGAGAGGGCCTCCTTTTATAGCTCGACGAAGGGAACGAGCGGCGTAGGCGCGGCTCGTCGGTGGCGACGCTACAGGCAGCTAGCGGCGTGGCTGGAGGTAGGGGACGGTGCGCGGTCTCCTGGCGGTCCTCTCTGGCTTGAAGGCGGGGCATGGGGCGGTCACATTGGGTCGGGAGAGGGCGGTACTCTGCGCGGCAAAAGCGGTGTTCGACGTGGTGCATGGTGGCTATGGGTCAAGTGGCGATGAACGGGGATGTCTGGGCATCTGCTAGGGTCATGGCAGAGCAGTGTGCGCGGGGTGAGGTCGATGCGCGGCGTGCGCGCGCTGGTCGGGCGCGGTGCTCTAGCGCACTCTCGACATGGTGCAGATGCTCTGGGCGCGGCTCTACTGGGGGTGGTCCAGGGCTTGGTTACGCTCGGGGAAGGGACAGGGAGAGGCGGTAGACTGCGGGGGTCCTCCTAGGCATCCTGGATAGGCGCGGGGTGGTCTGCTGCGGCTTGGACGTGGTCGACCGGCGGAGACCAATTTTGGGTGGCGCTCTACTGGTGCAGCGGCGAAGAGGGGTGGCTGTCTGGGGCTTGGTTAGATGCTAGGGAGACAGGGGAGTGACGTGGAGACCAAATGGTCGAGGCTTACTGTACACAACAGTGAAGTTATGCCAGGGGTTAATTAGTGTAGCTAAGGTGTTTGTTTAAATGGCCAAAAGAGATTTACATTTGAATTTTTGATTCAAATTTTTTGAGTGGTCTTGTATTAAGCTTGAGAGACTATGTTTGCTTGGGATTGCCAAGGTGAATTCATTTGATGTGTTTTTGAAAAAGTGTGATCTTAACACATACACTTGATTCACTTTTCAAATGTCCTTTAAATTGATTTGTTAGATGTTTTTGTAAGTTTATAAAGTGGGCCTTGGTACATCTTTACTTGGTCTAGCAAGGGGTGAAAAGAACTAGAATAGTTTCTGTTAGGAATTGTCTTCTAGGAACACCTAAAGTGACCTAGTGGTTTAAAATGGTCAAAATGACCATTTGGTTTATTTAATCATTTTTGATTTTTTTTCTTTGGATTTTGTTTGTAAATGGTCTAGATGATGTGGCATTCACCTTTAAACCATTTCACAACATTTAGAACAATCAAGCATGGCATTTTCAAACAATTCTACACTAATGCTAACACACATGCATTCATAATCATTTTATTAATAAAAGTTTTTGTTAACCCTAAGTTGGGCGATTTGAAGCTTGATAACCTTGATTAAAGTTTTGGGATGTTACACAACACAAGGGGCTATAGAACTATTGTTGCAAGAAGTGTTTAAGCCCAAACTCTCTACACCATTATCATTTATAGAACAAGAATCATTGGTGTAAAGAGAAACACTACCATCATCACATATGATTTCTCCACTCACCATGCCATTACCTTGTGACTTGTCACATGTAGGTGAAGTGGAAGGAAATGAAATCTCATTGCGACCGAAGGTGGAAGCAATTTGGAGCTCATCATGATGTGAAGCAGAAGAGAGCTCCTCGGAGATACCACCGACAATATGAGAAATGGACCCATCAAATATTTCTTTAAGCTTGGTCCACATCTCATGAGATGACTTGCGCTTTACACTTGTCAAGAACAAATTAACTATGGGGCTCAAAGAGAAAATAAGCTCATTAGATACTTGATCTTCGAGATGTAAATTTTTCTCATCCTCTAAAGATAGATTTTGAGGATCCATCGGAGGAGAAAAACCTACATCTAGAAATCGCTCAATATTTGGACACAAGGTCCAAAGTTTACAAAGCAAGCAATTTCTCCACAAAATATAATTTGTCCCATCAAACACAATTGTGTCATTGTGCACTATACTACTAGCCGACATCTTTACACTCTAGGCGGTGAAGCCTAAATAAGGAGAGACCTTGCTCTGATACCAATTGAAATGATAGAGATGTCGCTTAGAGGGGGAGGGGGGGGGGGGGTGAATAGGCAATTTCAAAACTATTACGGTTTTGGCTTGATAGAATGCGGAATTAAACTAACATTTATTTTACAAGCACAAAACCTAAATACACTAGGCTCAACTAAGTGCACCAACAACAAGTTAAGCTAAGCAAGATAGCACAAGATAAATATACCATAAGTGATAAGCAAGATATTGGTACTTCAAGCTCGATGGCTATCACAAGGAAAGTAAGCTCTGGTATAGAGATAACCGAGGCACGCGGAGACGAAGATGTATCCCCGTGTTCCCTTACAAGTAAGGTACGTCACGTTGGAGAGGTGTGGGATTCTACGAAGGATTTCCCAACGCCATGAAGGCTCACCTTCTTCTCCGAGTCTATCCCACGAAGGAATAGGCCCTTTCCTTATGGGTAGCTTTTCCTCCACTCCGGAGATGGCAAGCTCCACAACCACTTCACAAGCTCCATGAAGGAGAAGCCCGGGTCTCTTCACAATCTTCCACGAAGAGGACACCGTGACACCAACCACCAAGCCAACTAGGAGGTCACCCTCCAAGAGCAACAAGCTCACGGTCTCTCACTCGAACAAATCGTAATGGAGAGCTCAACACTTATGCAAGAATGCAAAGCAAGAACACCAAGGGCATTCAAATCCCTCACTCTCAAATCCCACCAAAGCAACAAGTGCTAAGGAGGAATTAGAGACGAAGAACAATGGTAGAAATCAACAAATGACTTCAAGATCTAGATCCAATGGGTTCCCCTCACTTAGAGGAGGAATTGATTGGTGGGGATTGTAGATCTAGATCTTCTCTTCCAAAGCCCTCAAAAATATGCAAGAATCATAGGAGGGAGGGGGGAGGAGGCAAGCTTAAGAGGGTCAACAATGGAGGTCAATTTCGTGCTCAAGAACCCCCTTTTATAGGGAAAAGCAAATATGGCCGTTGGAGAGAAAACAACGAAAACTCGGTTGGACCGGCCCTAGAACCGGGAAACTCGGTCCCCAGGCTGGTGGACCGGATTACAAACCGAAATACCTCTGTTTGCCAACCCGGAATAGACTTGGTCGCGAAAACAGGAAAATCCGGTCTGAGATCCGGTCTACCGGAGCTGGCACTGGACCGTCCGGTGTGGGACTCGGTTGAACCGGATCCACAACCGGGATGAAGCAGACTTCGCGAAAAACGAAATAACTTTTGCATCTGGACTCCGATTTCGATGATCTTGGGCTTGTTTTGACGAGGACAACAAGCTCTACAATATGGTGCATGAAAACATCATAGTCCAACAAAGGAGGATAGAACCAAATTAGGAAAGGTATGAAGCCTCCCTATAAGAATAACTGGTAAAACCCTCAAACTCGAAAATGCCATAGAAGATGCATCCGAATTCCGTTTTTGATGAACTTGGGATTGTTGAAGAGCTAGCAACAAGCTCAAGAACCTCACATGGAGAAACACTAAGAAGCAACAAAATAGGAAGATGCAAAGTATGCAAAGGATTGAGCTCCCTACGATGATGTGATCAAGTTACCCAACCGAAGCCCCTCTTGATAGTGCGGCTATCTATCCTATAACCCGATCTCCCAATAACCACCTTGAGACCGGTAAAAGGAAAACCTAGCAAGGCCATACCTTTGCCTTGCCCATCCCGCTTAATCTTGATGACAACACTTCAAGCTCCATCCAAGCCGGAATGCACCACTTGATCATTGTTGCTTCGTGAAGACTCATAATTTTCTTCCCCATACACCACTATGGGATAGCTTCATTAAGACATGTTTTCACATGTCCATTATCACCAATATGGACGACAAGCTTCAAGCAAATGATCTTCTCGAGATGCTTAGCTTGAACTTGCCCTTCTCAACCTTGATGACGATCACCACTTGATGCCATCCTCTCATGGGCTATATGAAATCTTCACTTTTGAAGCATGCCCATGGAAAGATGCCACACCACAAGATCCATGTGGTATATTCTTTACGCTTCATGTGTTGACCAACTTGAAATCACTCTTCACTCTTTGCATTGGTCAACGAAGTTTCTTCTCATGCTCCATCTCAGTATCTTGAGCTACATAAGGAACTCTTCATTTGATTACATGCTCTAAATCTTAGTCAACCATATCTCAACTAATGAGGCTATCATGACACCGACTTAGAGACATATCTTGAATTCTTCTATTGAGATCACACTCTCAAGATCTTGAACATATCATATTCTTATCTTCAATTCGATGATCTTGATGCCAAAACTCAAGGTATAACTTTATCTTCATGGCATCCATACTTGAATCCAACATATGGACTACAAGCATGACCTATAGAATATTCCTTCATATAAAACTCAATGAAAACATTAGTCCATAGGAATTGTCATTAATCACCAAAACCACACATAGGGGCAATTACCCTTTCCTATATAGGTAGTATTAAGGATGAATGGGTAGGGTATGGGTAGCGTAGAGCAAGGCAGGGTAGAGCAATACCATACCCATACCTGTATAGTCAATGGGTACACAAGTTACCCATACCTGTACCTGCGGGTATAAAACTTTATCCATACCCATACCCGCCGGGGTACCTGGTGGGTAGATCAAATAGTACACAAGTTATTCACAATTTTAGGTTCATCAATAACATATATTTGAAAAAAGACAATTATCTCCACTTAATAATAGGTAGACGAGTACATGAAAGTATCGAAGTTTAGAATTCGCAATCGCATACTTGTCCCTAAGCTTCTTGGCCGCCTAGGTTGACACTCTACAGGTAAGTTTAACATGTCAGTTTAAACGGGCAGGGTATGGATATACCCATGGGTACAAGTTTATACCCGTGCCCATACCCGTAACTTAATGGGTAGGGTATGGTATTACCCGTGGGTATAAAAATGTGTCCATACCCTGCCCATGCGGGTACGGTACCCATGGGTAAAATTGTCATCCTTAAGCATCATGTATGTGTTTCGCCGTTGTTGTAATTTAATGTCGGGCCATTTTGGCCTATTTTCTAAAAAAAGCTCCCCTAAAATTTCGCTCCTACTCCCTATAGGGGCTTTTCCTAAAAAGATACCTCCCCTATAATTTGTCTATTTTCGGCAGCTCCCCTATATACTCTCTCCCCGTATCATATTCACATATATTTTATCAATATTTCATAACTACGTTCATGAATGATTTTTTCTATAACCACCATATTTCAAATGACTATCTCCAATGTATACTTTTCGACAACATTATTTCCAATGGCTAGGTTGATGGCTAGTTTTCTAGGTCTATATATACAGCTCCATCCCTCGCAGATCTCTCACACATTCTTAGATCTTCCTTATATATTTATCTCATTCTGCATCCTCACCGATAACGAAATGAGTCGCCACCGGAGCTTGGCCGTGCGAAGGTGCATGGAGGAGTCGTTGTCATCCCATGACTGGGAGCTCTATGTGATGGGGGTTGTTGTAGCTCAACAAAAATAGGAGCACTTGAATGCCCCACGCCATCGTGGTTTCATGTCAGGACGCTAGGTTATTCATCGCGAGAGATCAGAGGGTTGTATTAGACTCCACAAAGACTACTTTACAGAGAATATGGGATACCTCGCAAGGCTATTTCATCAAAGGTATGCGATTGTCAGAAATGTTCATTTTTTACTTGTCTTGTTCATATGGGTCTCATTCCTTTTATTTCTTTGTAGGTTTAGAATGCATCGACCTTTGTTTTTGCACATAGCGGGTGCTGTCGAACACCATGATAGATGGTTTGAGCAGAAAAAATAATGTTGGTGTTCTTGGATTACATCTTTGCAAAAGATCACTACAGTTTTTCGAATGCTTGCTTATGGAATATCATCTTATGCTACATATGATTATTGCCGACTAGGGAAGAGCACCACTTTAGAAAGTCTTAGAAGGTTTGTGAGAGCTGTTATTGAGATCTTTGGTGATGAGTACCTCAGATCTCCAAATGCTGATGATACTGCTAGGTTACTTGCTATTGGAGAGCAAATGGGTTTTCCAAGCATGCTAGGGAGCATAGATTGCATGCATTATAAGTGGAAAAATTGCCCTAGTTAGGGTGTCAAGTGCACTCCAAAATGGAAAATGAACTAGAGGTGGGATCTAGGTGGGATCCCACTTGACACCTTAGCCCTAGTGGACACCAAGACTTTTTTCAGGGCCATATCTGTGAGCCGACAATCATTCTTGAAGCTGTTGCTTCACAAGATCTTTGGATTTGACATTCCTTTTTTGGTTTACAGGAATCTTTGAATGATATTAATGTTCTTCACCGCTCCCCTATCTTCACCGCTAACCTGTCTCCATGATAGTACTATCACCTGTCAAGCTAGAACCGTTAGCTCATAGTACTTTCATAGCCTTCTTACCAATTGGTCTTGTCACATAAACTTCTTTGTTGGGAGATGTAGCTTCATCCTTCAACCTGCTTGTGTTGGTAGTAGGAGTATATGAACTAGGAGTAGAACGATAGGTCTTTTTTGGTTTTTGTTGGACATTATTTTTCTGCTTCTCTTCACCTTGTAGTTTCTCATAGCAATGCATCGGTCCGAAAGCTTTATTATTGTCATCTTCACCGTACTTAATAAGTGCATTTTCATCTACACAATAAATGAAAACAACCAATGAGCTTAACATAACATGGACATAACACATCAAGTGAAAAGAATAAAAAGAACTAGACGAACATGCGAGCTTCGTTGCCGCCTGCATAATATTCTGACACAGCGTAACCAATGATTACTCTCACCAGTCATAACATTCCTCTGTTTTTCTAGATAAATATGCCTTTGTTTTTTAGTATTCCTTCTTAATGGCACGTATGGATGTGGAAATGAGTCAGTTCTATCTTTGCTAGGACATGTGCATCTTCGTCGGGACGTTTATATATATGGATTTCTATTTTCATGCCCCTCGTTCGTTAGTTGTACTCAGTTTTCCCCAGCCGTTTAGTTTTTCCTCACTTTTCCCCTCCCACCATTCTGAAACCCTCACATGCGCTCGGACTAGTGGATGCCGTCAGGTCAAAGGCTTGACCGTTACATGCTGACAGGTGGGACCGCGTTGGGTGGGTCCTGCATTGAGCGTTATGTTACGTTGTCTCGATCGTTACATGCTGACAGGTGGGGCCGTGATACACGGCGGACCAGCCATCCGTCTCTCGCTGACTTGTGGGCCTTGTTTTTCCTAATTGTGTGGCCGGTGCAGCCAATGATAAATGGGGCCATTCTGTGGGGTCGTCGAAGCCAATGAATGATGGGGCCGCTATGTGGAGCCGTTCTGTGGGGCCTTCGTAGCCAATGACCGGTGGGGCCGTCATGTGGGGCTGGAGGGGGGATTTGCATATTTGCCACGATTTACTTTGCAACTTGCATATTTGTCATTTTGTGTGTCACTGGCATGTGGTGGTCATGCGGCAAATACGCAAATTTCAAAGAAAAAGTTTGGTAGATATGAAAAATTGGCAAATATGAAATAATTGACAGGTGGGGTCATGTATGACACCTCGGCTCTCTCCCTCATCCGCTCCCAGCCCCAGCCCCGAGCAGCTCCTATCCCACCGGTGAACAGAGCAACCATCATCGGCGCATCGCTGGATCTGTCCTAAGGCGGTATCGGATGGACTATCGCGCTGCATCTCAACCATGGCTCCGACACCTGTTTCGTATGCACACATTGTATGTTGGGGCAGTACCGATCGCAGGCAGGTCCGCCGCCCACGACGACCGGGATTTGGTTCCGCCGCCATAGCTCGATGAACAGTCGTAGCAATTCCTAGTAGTGCTTGCTAAGACCTCCGCTCCTGCTCCGCCCACCCTAATTGATTTGGTTCCCGTAATTTCCTTGATATTGTAGGTGCAATTTAGTCCTCAATGTCTGGTCGTAGCGGGTACACCGGCAATGGTGGGGAATCGATCATGTCGTGGACACATTCTCCTTCTCCTACCACGTCGGAAGTGCATGTAGCTCATTCTCTTTGTACTACCGTTGAATTTGAAGTGCTGACATGGCCTGTCAGACTGATTCCAATTTAGTTTATTTTGGGATTGTTATATTGTGCTATGCAGGCCGATGATCCATGGTACATTGCATAGCAAGATGAATCAACTCAGTGGTCTAGCCATAGGATGGATTTGGAGGAGATGGTTGCCAAGTTAGGTGATGAATTGACCCGTAAAAACCTGTTGATATTCGAGCTGAAGCGTATCGTCGAGGAAGAATTCAGAGCTTATTCGCAAAGAGAAGTTGACACCTAAGGTTGATCTTGCCGTACCTGATCAAGTCGTAGAAAATCTAAAACGTGAACTTCAAGTGAAGCGCTGGGGGGGGGGTAGTAGAGAGTAGAATTGTTATTCAATAGATGGTTGTTAGTTCCTGCTAATTTAGTCACTTTGCGGTCCCAGAGTTGTCGAGAGAATGCATTGTGGTGCCTGAGTTGCTTGCCATTAGATCTAGCGGTCCCAATGTGGTCGAGAGAATGCATTGCAGTACTCGAGTTGCTTGCCATTGGATCTAGCGGTCCCAAAGTTGTCGAGAGAATGCATTGCGGGGCCTGAGTTGCTTGCCATTGGATCTAGCTGCCCATAGTTGAAGTGCCAAATGCCTAGATGGTCAAGTTGGATCTAGCTGCCCTCAGTTTTGACTGTTTTGTCGCTGCCATCGAGGCTGCCAGGTAGAGTTGCAGCGTTGGCAGCATCATCCATTCCCTATTCCAAATTAGTGGCTGAGATTGTCAATCCAAGTTAGTCGACTCAAATTTCTCAAGATACAATCGAATCTAGTCAAATCTAAATCAACTAATTTGGGTCAGAGGGAGTACTACCTATGAATCAGCTTTAGAGCATATCCACCCGTCCTCACTGCTCAAATACATATCAATTTTGATTCAAATCATACATATTTCGATCAAATTTATACAAGCCCACCTGAGATTGTGAAAGCAAGTACTACTACTTATGAATCAGCTTTAGAGCATATCCACCAGTCTCACGGCTCAAATACATGTCAAATTTATTCAAATCATACATATATTTTCAGTCATAGAATTTTGGTCCAAATTGGGATTAAATTTGTCCCAATTTTAAGTCGACGGTGAGCTAGCCGCCCTCCCCGTCGTATGTGTACTCTAAGAAGTATGGGCAAAGTGCTCCCATCTGGCCTTCACCGTCGAATGCACCTCGACGTGCCGGTCGCGGCCTGCCTCCCACAACTTCGGTTCACGAGGGCTTGATCTGCGCCGTCGTAGTGATGTTGCGGATGATGGCTTCAATCGTCTTCGCATCGATGACCACTGTCGGCACCACAGCCATAGATGTGAACGGATGATGGCTTCAATCGTCGTCGCATCGATGACCACTATCGGCACCACAGCCGTAGATGTGAACAGATGATGGCTTCCATCAGTATCTTTCATCAATGGCCACTGTCGGCACCACTTCTAGACGGTTAGATCCTCACCACCGCATACTGTTCTAGGAGCCGCGCTTAGATCCGCGTCGCCGCAAGCCGTTCCGACCCCTGCTATATGTCGATAGGAGGGGAGGAAGATGCGGCTGGTATACGTGCAACAGGGAAAGAGAGAGAGACCTCCAGCCTGTCGGATCATGATGTATCCAACGGTGGTTGTCCAAGATCCGTGTGACATATATCTCAACCAATCAGAGCGCAGCCAAACTGAGCGCTAGTTGATCTAATTGGTATACGTGCGATAGGGAAATAGAGGGAGAGACATCCAGCCTGTCGGACTCTCCTTGCCGTACAAGGTTAGGTGCGCCCATCGGGAGAGAAATACCTCCAGCCTGTCGGATCGTGTTGTATCCAACGGTGGCTGGCCAAGATCCGTGTGACATACATCTCGACCAATCAGAACGCTAGCCAAACTGAGACATGAGAGAGGGGAAAAGTGAGGAAAACTTTAGCGGGAGGGGAAAACGGAGGAAAACTTTAGCCGGAGGGAAAAATTGAGTAGAGCTAAGGAAAACAAGGGCGCTCAGATAAAAAAATGACTAAGGGAAATTCAAGCTTTTGGCATAACAAATGGAAAATGTGTTATTTGAACAAAATAATCCATCTTGGCCGACACTATATTGTTTGCAACTCAAATATACACAAGTTTTCCAAATTTGGCCTCATTTAGACAAGTATGTTTTGGGATGGGTTATCTTGGAGGTTGACTGAGTAGAAAGCCATGCATCTTCATAGCTAGTAGCTCATTCCAAGAAGTGGTTTAGGGGAGAAGTCTATTTATCTTTATTTCCTTTTCCTTTACTATTCATGCTAGGTTTTAGTTAACATAACAAGACTCCATGCGAAGGTTGCACTATGTTTTGACTTATTTTTTCAATGAAAATAACCCTAAAACCATTTATTTGAATTTAATCACTTAGAAAAAGAAAAATATGGTTGATTACAAGTAAATCCAAAATTTCCAATTTCATATGGTAAATCAATCCAGGATACATAAGTGTGCCAAAATTTGGATCAATTGGTCAATGTTTGCTATGGTTTAAGCCATGAACTATCAAAACCTCATGTGTTGACCACATATCGAGGGCAAAACTGAGTAGTGCTAAGCAACTAGGTGTATGACAATAGAAACTTGCAATAACACATACATTATGGGGTTATCCAACATACAAACTTGGAAGCGTCACAAACATTGACAATAGTTCAAATTCAATACAAACATTGACAGTAGTTCAAATTCATCATACAAATTCAAATTAATAATTCAAATTCATTTTTTCTTGCTCCTAGTGTTTTTCGTTGGAATATTCTCAGAGTTCACCACCTTGCTCCGGGTGATCCTGGCTGGAATATTTTCGGAGTCCACCATCAGCTTCTTTCGTTTGTTCTTTTTCTCTGCATCAAATGAATCAAGTGCTTTAGTCTGTCATACAATTTGTTCAACCACATTTCGATTCATTGGTTCATACGGTTCAAAACGTATTGACATCATTTCTTCAATATTCTCTTATGTAATTCCTTTACTTTTGAACTCTGCTTCTAATGAATAAATTGCTTCAATCTCCCATGCATTTGGTGCAATCTCCCCTTCGTTTGGTTCAATCTCCTCTCGATCCATTGGTTCAACCGCCCTGCATCTGGTTCAATCTCCCCTGCATTTGGTTCAATCTCCCTACATCTGGTTCAATCTCCTCTCAATCCGTTGGTTCAATCTGCAATGTATCCATTGCTTCATTCTCCTCTGGTTCAGATACTTCATTCTCATCTGCATTTGCTGCTCTCGCCTGATCATCCTTTCCATAAGCTAGGTCTACTGCATTTTTACAAAGGCTAGCAATGTGTCCTAGGATCCCACAATGTTTGCACTTATGTCGTTGGGGTGGTGCACCACACTCTGCACTAGCTCTCATCCTATTCTTCCTTGGCCTACCTGCTGGTCTTGTAAAAACTAGAGGGTATAGCTTGAAGCCTAGATTCACTTCCATCCATTGGTGTTTTCCCAACAAGGCTGGAACATTCTGAACATATCTTGCCCTAAATTTGGCAATGGAGAAATACTCCGACACGTACTGATCAACTTCACCCTCTTCACCTCCTAGAACACCCATGGAAACAATGCATGTATGCAGGGTTTCCCACGGAGCTGTCATTGCCTGCAATGGCACGTCCTGTTAGCCAAACTCACTGGATACCTCCATTGCCTATCTTTACTGTCAGTGTACGTTACCTTAGCCTCCATTCCTTTTCTAATGCATTTCGTCTTCAATTATTTTGCCCTGGCATGCAATGCCTTAATCAAAGATGGGAGGATGAGATGGCCAGCATATACTATTGATGCAATTCTTTGATGCAAATCGATCTTTATCATGATCATCAGCCTAATCTGATCAAATATTTGCCACAACATAAGCCCTTTCAATGACTTGACCTTTACATTGAAACTCTCTGCAAGGTTACTTGTCACATAGTCTACCTTGCAAATTTCATTGAATTGGCTTCTTGACCACACTATTCCATGATGTGCATCCAAGTACTCCTTCACTGCAGGTTTTTGTTTATACAACAATTCCAAATGATACAGATGCTTCCTCAAACTGCATGTGTATGAAGCTGGCCATAGGTTGCCAGTATAAACTTTACCCTTGAATTTCTTTGTAAAATTCTATACTAAGTGTCGCATACATTCCCTATGCTCCACTCCGGGGAATACTGCTTCTACAGCTTTCTCCAAACCTTTGCAAGCGTCCGTGTGGATAGTAAGTCCTGGTGGATGACCTATAAGGTCGTGCAAATTCTCCAGAAACCAAGTCCAACTTTCCTATGACTCAATCACCAAAACTCCAAAAGCAACATGGAACATCCAATTGTGGCCATCAACTGCAGTAGCAGCTACTAGCTGTCCTTTAAATCTGCCATGAAGAGTTGTTGCATCCACGACCAAATAAGGCCTGCAACCATCCAGAAACCCTTGCCAGCAAGCTATGAAACAAACAAAAGCCCTTCTAAAGCACTCCTTCTCCATTGTCTTCCCTCTTATTTTGTACTGAACTATATGCTTGTATATCTGTACAACACCACCTAGACTAGCCATCTCCACTTCAACTTTGAAGCTGTAAAGCAATTGAAAACTTTCATTCCATGGACCATTGATCTTATCAAGAGTCATTTCCTTTGCATAGAACATCCTCATGTAAGGTACTGTAATATTAAACCTTTCAGTAACTTTTTTTATGAGCACTGTTGCACCAAGTGATGGGTTCACTCTCATCCAATCCATGATTGCATCTGCCAACCACCTAGTCTTTGCTAGTTTTCTTTTGTCCTTTGGATGCCCCCTTGAGGTGGACAAGAATGTTCGAACCGGTTACCTTTTATCTGAAACATAATGAAAATGTCAGGTACAATTAACAAATTCTACACAATGATCTAAAATACACAACTGGTTGTAATACCTGAACCAAACTGCTCCTGAGCATAGTGGATGCGTGCATCCTCCACCTACACCTCTTGTATGGGCACTTCACTATGAACCTTGCTGGCTCACTCTTAATAACAACATAATCATTATTGGTACAGATGCAATATGTAGTAAGGGCATTACGACAGTCCCGCATCGTTTCAAGTACGGTGCCTTCTGAAATCTTAGGATCGTTCCTGTCCCACTCAATTACTGGCAAGTCCTCACCATCATACTCGGCTAACACGAGACTGTCATTGTTCTCCTTGTTCTCTTCGTCATCAGTGTCATCAAATCTGGCACCATGGGCCAATTCCTCTGTGTATTCATCCTCTAGTGCCTGTTTACTGAATCTATCTACCAATTCAGGAAACATCAACTCATCCTCATCATCTAGTGGAGGCGCTCCCTCGGCAAGCTCCGCTTCATCCTCCACATTGGCCACACGAGCGATTTGGCTTACACTCGCAGTGCCAACAAATGGTACTGCTGTGGACCTACAAGGAGCACGAGGGCGCACACTATTAGCAGAGACAGTAGAGACACATGATGCCCGACCACCTGATGATGCCTGACCACTAGATGATGCTTTAGCCCTCTTTCCCGTGTGTTCAACTTTAGGTTGCACATGAAGACGAATTTGACCAAAATGTTTGGCAGCATTCAAAGAGAAAAGCATTACCAGATCAGCTTCGCTAGTTAGTGGGAGCAATCTTTACTCGCTAATATTGAAATATTGCAAATCAACTAAATCGCCATTGCTCCAGGAGAATTTAGAATATATTTTATCTTTCAAATCTCTCAGAGTTATGGAGGTTGCAACCACCTCTGGGAAGTAAAATCCAGAGAGATACCATTCAAAACCACGAATTACGCTAGTACCCAGTTTAACCGCCAGCCAAAATGCCAGCGCTGGATCAATCCTATTCGAAAAGCAAGGCAGTTAGCTGAGCACTGACGATTCACACTCAATTACTGCCTATAATCAATCCACAAAGGGAAGCAATAGTTACCCAGACGGAATCCATGCGTTAGATCACTTAGATTCCACCCAATCTTCTTCGCGCTCGATGGAGAGGACCGGTATATTCGCCGACGTTGCATACTGTTCCGCGAAAGGGGTGGATCTAGCGGGGGAGGAAGCGGAGCCGGAGTGGGCTCTGATATATTGCAAACGTATCTATAATTTTTGATGTTCCATGCTTGTTTTATATCTACTTTCTTATGTTTTGTCCACAGTTTGGAGTACTTTTACACATTTTCTGGAACTAACCTATTAACAAGATGCCACAGTGCCAGTTGCCTGTTTTCTGCTGTTTTTGGTTTCAGAAAGTCAGAAAATGAATATTCTCGGAATTGGACGGGACAAAAGCCAAAGTTGATATTTTACCGGAAGACTCACGGAGCCAGAAGACGAGACGGAGAGGGGCCACAGGGCAGACACACCATGTGGTGGCGCAGTGAAAGGACACAGATGTCGCCTAGAGGGGGGGGGGGGGTAAATAGGCGGTTTAAAACTTTTACGAGATGGGCTTAACAAAGGCGGAATAAACTAGCGTTTACTTTGTCAAGCACAAAACCTAGAACAACTAGGGTTCACCTATTTGCCCCAAAAACTTATGCTAAAAAGACAAGCAACTATGTGAGAGCAAGATATATACTTCAAGCACGAAGGCTATCACAAAGTAAAGTGCATAAGTAAGAGCTCGGATATGGAGATAACCGAGGCACGCGGAGACGACGATATATTACCGAGTTCCTCCCAACATGGAGTACGTCTCGTTTGGAGAGGGGGTGGTATGAAACCACCAACATCACAAAAGGCCTCCCTTGTTCTCCTATGAATCTCACCCCAACGGGATCGATCCACACTTCCACTATCGGTGCACTTGTCGGTGGCAATCTGTAACCTCTCACGAGGTTGGGGCACTTCTCCATAACTCAATTGGAGGCTCCCAACAAACAAGCTTGGGGAAATATCCACAAGTTAATTGGAGGCCCCAAGTAATCCACAAACCTGCAAAACCACCAAACCGTCTAGGGTTCCAAGAACCCAAGAGTAAAAAGCTTTTCACCTTTCACCCAATCGAATCCTTACCGAGAACTCAAACCGATGCACCAAATGCAATGGCAAGAACACACAAAGTGTTCAAGTCCTTCTCTCCTAAATTCCACCAAAGCTACAAAAGCTTATGGGGGAATAAGAGAAGAAGAACAATGGAGTATATCCACAAAAGACTCCAAGATCTAGATCCCAAGATGTTCCCCTCACTTAGAGGAGAGATTGATTGGTGGGGTTGTAGATCTAGATCTCCTCTTTCAAATACCTCAAGAATATGCAAGAATCAATGGAGGGATCGAGGTATAGCAAGCTCAAGAAGGTCAGCAATGGAGGGGAAAACTTGCAAGGAATGTTAGGGAACCATTGGGGAAGAAGGGCCCCTTAAATAGGTCCCTAGAAATCCAACCGTTAGGCCCAGGAATCGCCCGGTCCAGAGTCTCCGGACTGGGACCGATGTCTCGGTGTACCCAGGCCGAACGGGGTCAAACTGGGGGACAATCTGTACGCGGTCCGGAGATAGACCGGAGATTTAGTCCGGAGTGTCCGGTCTTACAAAAACTGGCAGACAGACCAATACGAAAACAACCATAACTTTTGCATCTGGACTCCGATTTTGATGATCTTGGGATCGTTTTAAAGAGGAAAATAAGCTCTACAAGATAATACAGAAAAACATCATAGTACAGCCAGGGAGGATAGAACCAAATGACGAAAGGTTTGACCCCTCTCAAAAAGACGAACCGTTAAAACCTCCAACACCGAAAACACAATAGAGAATGTATATGAAATCCATTTTCGATGAACTTGGGCTTGTCATGAAGATTAACACAAGCTCTAAATCCTATTATGGATAAGAACCAAATAATGGAAGGTTTTACCAATATCTAAAAGACAAACCGGTAAAACCTCTAATATCGAAAACGCAATAGAGAATGTATATAAAATCCGTTTTCGATGAACTAGAACTTGTTATGAATATTACCACAAGGTCAAGAACCTCACATGGATAAGATCCAAATAACAACCAAGAAAGATTATGCCAAGTATGCAATGGTTTGAGCTCTCACGAAGGATATGATCAAGTTACTCACTCGAGAGCCCCTCTTGATAGTACGGCTATCTATCCTATAAACCGGTCTCCCCAACTAACACCATGATACCGGTAAGAAAGAAACCCTATCAAGAACATACCTTTGCCTTGAGCATATTCCACTTGAGCTTGACGATAGCGATCTTTTCCACCTCAAGATGGAACACCTTTCTTGATTGCAGTAGCATGGTGAAGACTTGTAAATTGCTCTCCCATACTCGACTATGGTAGAGCTTCTCTCTTGGGCATATCATCTTTCCATATCCATGATAACCATAGGATGGCAAGCTTCAAGCAAATCATCTCTTCGAGATGGCACATCTTGAACTTGCACATCATTTCTTCTTTCTTCATTATGTTGGTGTCTTGAAGGTACATAAGATATATCACTGCAACTTTAGTCTTCAAGACACACTTGCTATATGATCAACTCTCACTTGACCAATCTCCGGATCACTCATTCAAACCTTGGCCAACACTTAATTTTCTTCACTTTCTTCTTCTCCCAACATTGAAGCCAACATATGGTTCAAGCATTGCCTATGGACAAATCCTACAGGTAAAACTCAATGCAAACATAAGTCCATAAAGATTGTCGTTAATTGCCAAAACCACACATGGGGGCACACATGCACTTTCAATCTCCCCCATTTTGGTAATTGATGACAATCCCTTTGAGAGGGTTTATATAAGGAATTAACTGAACAAAACTTTGTTCTAACATCAAATACTACATAAGTATGTGATGTTAGTACAACCACAATACCGAGCAAACTCCCCCACAATCTATGCACGTGTGGATGAACTTGAATTTTATTGCATATATTGCCAACCATTACTGATGGTGGAGTTTCCTCGATATATTCAACATGCAAAGCAACACGCTAAGATGCAAAGCACACGAGGTGGAGTTTTCTCGATATATTCAGCATGCAAAGCAACACGCTAAGATGCAAAGCACACGAGGAAAATGTTTAAGTACAAAACTCAAAACACAAAACCAAATTCCCTTAAAACACTCTAAAACTTCTCCTCCATTGGCATCGATTGCCGAAATGGGTGAAAAACTTTAGAAGGACAATTTAGTGAGAGTTCCTCCATCTGGTGTGCATTTCTCATAATATGAGTGGAATCAAATGCACGTATCCAATGACGAATACCATGAGGAAATCAAACTAAACTGAGGATCCAAAGATTGGAGAGAAATAAAATGGTGAAGAAGCATCAACGGATGAAGCAAGCAATCAAAAGATCAAAAGAAGCACTTCACAAAAGGAAGATACCAAAAAAGATAGATATTATGACAAGGTTGAAAAGAGAGTGATCTAAATAATATGAGGAGACTCCCCAAGGTTTGTGCACAACTTATAATTTGCATTTGAATACAATATGCACAAACATAGCATCCTCATTCCCCCTACATCATTTAAACCACGAGCACGAGCAACTAAGAAGATATTATGATGAGAGAAAATGAGTGTTTAGATGAAAATAGGAAGCTCTCCAAGGTTCATGCACAACAAAGTGCACAATTATGGAATCCTAACTCCCCATAATCAAACAAAACACCAAACAAGAACAAGAAAGAAAATATGTGTTCTTAGGTAGATTAGGAAAGCTCCCCAAGGTTTATGCACCAAATATAATAATTGCTTTGAATGCAAAGTGCATAAACATGGTATCCTTACTCCCCCAAACTTACATAACAACACAAAGGCATGAGAGATCAACTTTCTTAACACCAATGAGTGCCAAAAGATGCAAATGAAAAGGTCAAGCACTCAAAGCAAAACATTTGGAGCCACCAAAGAATAAAAAGGAGCACAAGGTGTAGACTCCAAAGCAAAAGGGTATCAACTAGAGATTCAGCCATAATTATGTGTATAAATTTCTAGGTAGACAACAATCACCAAGATATATATCCACAAAGAAACATGTACACACAAAATGGATACTCCAGAATGAAAAAGATATCCAAAATAAAGTCATAGATAATACCAGTAAGATTTTTGCTAGAAAGCATGGACAAAGGCTCAAATTTATCTTATTGATCATCAATGACCTTCAAACACCAACGAATACATCACAACTATCACAAAGGGAACAAGAGATAGTTGGAATGCATTGGAAAAAGCAACAAGTATCATAAAGAACATATAAACCTTGCAAATTCATCCATATTGCACATGAGAGAAATTGAGGAAATGATTGGCAATAGAATTGCTAGATTGGCATATGTGGGATTGGTGAATCATACACATGAATTTTATATACTCCCCAAAATATGCATTCATCTCAACTTACTCATATAACAATAAGGATGATACAATTAAATCTTGCAAGAACCACAATAAAAGCAACTGGAGGAAATCATGCCATGATGCAACCACAAAGGTTGGATGCTAGAAAAGTATGCATTAGAGGGATACTTGTTATCGAGATACCGTTGGTAGGATGAAGTAGATATGAGTTTGTTGATTATCCTAGCTTGACTCCAATTATCATTTAGTCCCCACATCCTCTTATTATTGAGACAAGAATCCAATGTATCTCAAGTGTACCTAAAACACATTCAAGTACACAATGGTCCCAAAACTCATTGGGTCCAAAGTAGTTAGATACACTACAATACATAGGAGAGACTCCACATAAATATGTGCATATTGATATGAAATTGAATTTCATGCACATCTTAGCCGATAGGATTTGGTGGAGAATCCCCTATATATTGGATCAAGAAAGAAAGCATGCCATAATATAGAACATGTAGTAAATATGCATGCACAAGATTTCAAGAACCAAAAAAAGGAGATACAATTTGAACAAAAACACCAAGTAAACCAAGAATTCGCACATAAGAGTGTGACACGACAAAAGGGTGTCCAAATTGTATCAAAGAGCCAAATCAACACATGAAAGGACACAAATTCAACAAATGAACAAGGCAACAGCCCAAGAGAAAAAGATAGACAAAAGCACCAATGCTCAAGGATTTATCTCATCCAAAGGGATCAAACAAGTAGCAAGGAATGAGACACAACCAACTCCCAAAAAGCAAGGTTCCAACACACAAACCAAACTCTCTACACTTTTTATGATGGCACAAAGTACCAAAAGATAAGATCAAACTTCCAAGCACATAAAACATGATATGGAACAAAACAAGAAGCATACATATGAGTGTTCTAGATAATATAGGAGAGCTCCCCCATGGATAGTGCATTATGTAGGATTTTCCTTTTGAATGCAAAATGCACACAAATGGGATCATTGCTAGTACCTACATTAAATAAAACACATGAGGATACAAAAAATAAGAAGATCAACAAGAGGCAAGGAAAGCTTGGGAGAAAACACAAAACATTTTGTTGGCAAGAGGTAGAACAAAATTTAAGCAAAGGCCAAAATGAATATGATCAATAAATTCTACCATATATTGAGTACCACTTGTCAAATGACAAGAATTATGGGGAAACATTTCCCAAGGTAGTTTTCAAGGATATCATGATCATATTCACAACAATAAGCATATGACGAAATATAAAAATTAAGCTTGATGCTTAGATAGAGATTCTTGATAGCTCCAAATAGTCACACAATCATAAAAGATTAAAGTAACTTGAAGCAAATGGTTTCCATGGAGGATATGGAGGTCCAAATATGGGGAAACACATACCAATAAAACTCTCACAAACAAGATCCAAAAGATGAGCAATAAAATCAATCCAAGTGAATTGGAACTTGTTTGAGATAAATGTGCCACTTAGGAGCTAGATAATTATCAATATCAATTCTAAGTGACACTACCTCAAATGTCCACATTTTCTAGGTTTGTAATATGCACAAAGCGTATGACTCCCCCATAATGTGATAAACCAAGAATACTCAACAAGAGGTAAAAAAATCCAAATAGAGATGATTAATGAACATTATGGAACTTGAATTTCTCATGAGAAAGACATACCACATAGAGACTAGATAAACTTGCAATATACATACTAAGTGGTATTCCTCATGTACACACATTTTAGGATTGTGGAATGCCCAAGCATAACACTCCCCCAAAATGGGATAGTCCATTAATCTCTCACAAGAGCCAAGAAAGATACCAAATAAATTCAACAAAGGCTCCAATCCAAGAGACACAAATACATGGTGTGACAACCAACATACACAAGTATACTTGATAACTCAATATAAGTACGAGGGAAGCACAACATGTACAAATACATACAAAGGTACAGAACCAGGGAGCAATTAACTTTCAATGTAAATGAGTTAAGTGCATGTTACCGCAAGGAGGGACATTGGATATATGATAGAAGCATGATAGTCCAAATGGATTGACTTGAGAATAATAAATGATGAAGATCCCTCAATTCTTCATAATGTAACCAAGTCTCCAATGCCCTCCAACAATACCTATTGATCAAGTTTTGGCTTGTTGGTCCCCAACCAAGTTGGGTCCTAAGAGGTTAGTCACAATAGGCTTGGCAACCCAAATGGTTCTTTTCATGAACCCACATTGAGCACCAACAAATTTGGCAAACACATTGCCAACCTCATCCTTACAAAGAGAATAAGCATGATAAATAATGATAGGGTTGGATGAGGAGATACCAATAGTGCATGAGGAAGAAATGTACCCCTTCTCACAACATATGTAGCAAGTTCTTCTCTTGCCATCTTTCTTCTTAGGTGAAGCCACAACTCGAGGAAGAGCTCGAGTAGTCCTCTTAGAAAGAGGCCCATCACTATCTTGAGGTAGAGATTGAGGCCGCTTCCCTTGTTGCTTCACACTAAGAGGCTTCTTCTTCAATGGGCAAGACCTAACATGATGCCCTTCATCCTTGCACTTGAAGCAAACAATGTTGGCCCGATTCTTGACTTGATATTGGCCATTATTCTTGTTTCCCTTATGCTTCAGCTTGATAGTGGACTTGTTCTTGACATTGGAGTTGTATCCAAGCCCACTCTTGTCATTGGGGAATTTTTGCATACTCAAGATATTGTCGAGAGTGGCCTTCCCTTTATGACCCTTTTTCAAGTCATTCGTCAAAGAAGTGACTTGAGCCTTGAGCTCTTTAATTTCCTCTACATGGTTAGTGTGAACAAAAATACTAGAGGAAGTGGATGCTACATTATTAGAGAAACAAGGGATGGAAAGTAATTCATCACAAAATGTATCAATGGCATGAGTGGATGAATTACAAGGACTAGCACATGGCGATATGACATTTTGAGTAGAAGTAGTGATAATGTCCACATGAGGCTCATTAGATGTTACCTTTGACATAATAGCCTCATGAGCTAATTTTAGCCTATCATGGGAGGCTAGAAGATCCCCATGAGAGCTTGATAGATTACCATGACTTTCTTCTAAGATACCATACTTGATAGTTAGAAAAGCAAGTTGAGTCTTTAGCTCAACATTCTCCTTCAAAATAGATGCTTCACAAGAAATAGAGTTAGTAGCACAAGCATCATAATTAATTGCAAGAGGTGAGGGAAACTTCGAAAGCTCTTTTGAGTAAGAGGCTTTAAGTTGCTCATGTGACTCGGTGAGTTTGATGAGCTCACCCTTGATGACCCTAGAGCCATTTTTGAGGTGCTCAAAATCCTCAAGAAGTTTAGCATAAGCAACTTGAAGCTCATCATTTTTACTTTTGAGACCACTAGCCACCTTAGGACCTATATTATGAGATTCCTTTACTCTAGACAACTATAGAGAAAAAGTTTCCTCAAGAGATTACTTAGTGGTTTGTTCCTCTTCAAGAGCTTCATTTAGATGTGCAATTTGATTAGCATACTCACGCTCAAGGCTACTCATTTTATCAATGGTGTTCTCATACTCCTCAATTTGTGCTTCTAACTTATCAATATGTTCTTTGCTCTTAATAGCAAAGTCCAAGATTTCAACAAAGTTAGAGCAAGCAATATTATCCTTAATAAGAGCATGATAAACCATCTCACCCTTTTCATATAAATCATCAACATTAATCTCCTTTTCCTCATTATCCTCATTCTCATCATCACAAGAGGTATTGGGTTCCAAAGTAGGAGCTACCTTTGAATCCCGAGCCATAAGGCATAGGTGGGAACCGTGAGATGATGATGATGCAGAATTACTTGAATCTCCATTCAAATTCATGTCTTTACCAATATAATCTTTGGTTTCCTCTACATTGTTAGACACACAACAACTAGAGGAAATAGAAGCATTTATATTATGACAACAAGGCAAAGAGAGCATATCATCATGTGATCTATTGAGGCAATTTATACATGATATGCAAGGACTATAAACACTAGCATGTAAATCATATAAAGTGCTAGACGTGTTTAAGTCCAAAGATGAAGCATTGCAATGAGATAGAGATGAAGGATCATCAAGAGTAAGCTTACTATCAACATTGCAATATTCATCACCACTCACCATATCATTACCTTGTGTCTTGCCACACTTTGGTGAAGTGGAAGAAGATGAGAACTCATCACGGCCGGAAGTGGAAGCAATACAATCATCCTCAATAATGTTGGACACATCATATTTATCTTAAAGTTTTGTCCATAACTCATGAGCGCTCCAAAAAGGTATGATTGAAGAAGTAACTACAAAGCTCAAAGCATTAACAAGCACATTAGAAGCTTGAGCATCGAGATATAAGTTTTTTTCATCCTCACAAGATATATTTTCGAAATCCATAGGAGGAGAAAAACCTATATCTACAATACGCTCCAAATTTGGGTTCATGTCCAGAAAATGAATAAGCATGCGAGTTTTCCAGATATCATAATTTGTGCCATCGAATATAAACCTTTCATTGTGCACAAATCCCCTAGCCGACATCTTTACTCTCAAGGCGGTGAAGCCTAAAATGAGAGACCAGGCTCTGATACCAATTCAAAGGACACAGATGTCGCCTAGAGGGGGGGGGTGAATAGGCGGTTTGAAACTTTTACGAGATGGGCTTAACAAAGGCGGAATAAAACTAGCGTTTACTTTGTCAAGCACAAAACCTAGAACAACTAGGGTTCACCTATTTGCACCAACAACTTATGGTAAGCAAGACAAGCAACTATGTGAGAGCAAGATATATACTTCAAGCACGAAGGCTATCACAAAGTAAAGTGCATAAGTAAGAGCTCGGATATGGAGATAACCGGGGCACGCGGAGACGACGATATTTTACCGAGTTCCTCCCAACATGGAGTACGTCTCGTTTGGAGAGGGGTTGGTATCAAACCACCAATGCCACAAAAAGCCTACCTTGTTCTCCTATGAATCTCACCCCAACGGGATCGATCCACACTTCTGCTATCGGTGCACTTGTCGGTGGCAATCCGCAACCTCTCACAAGGTTGGGGCACTTCTCCACAACTCAATTGGAGGCTCCCAACAAACAAGCTTGGGGAAATCTCCACAACTTAATTGGAGGCCCCAAGTAATCCACAAACCTGCGAAACCACCAAACTGTCTAGGGTTCGAAGAACCCAAGAGTAAAAAGCTTCTCACCTTTCACCCAATCGAATCCTCACCGAGAACTCAAACTGATGCACCAAATGCAATGGCAAGAACACACAAAGTGCTCAAGTCCTTCTCTCCCAAATTCCACCAAAGCTACAAAAGCTTATGGGGGAATAAGAGAGGAAGAACAATGGAGGAAATCTAGAAAAGACTCCAAGATCTAGATCCCAAGATGTTCCCCTCACTTAGAGGAGAGATTGATTGGTGGGGTTGTAGATCTAGATCTCCTCTTTCAAATCCCTCAAGAATATGCAAGAATCAATGGAGGGATTGAGGTATAGCAAGCTCAAGAAGGTCAGCAATGGAGGGGAAAACTTGCAAGGAATGTTAGGGAACCATTGGGGAAGAAGGGCCCCTTAAATAGGTCCCTATAAATCCAACCGTTAGGCCCAGGAATCGCCCGGTCCAGAGTCTCCGGACTGGGACCGAAGTCTCCGGTGTACCCAGGCCAAACGGGGTCAAACTGGGGGACAATCTGTACGCGGTCCGGAGATAGACCGGAGATTTAGTCCGGAGTGTCCGGTCTTACAAAAACTGGCAGACAGACCAATACGAAAATAACCATAACTTTTGCATCTAGACTCTGATTTTGATGATCTTGGGCTCGTTTTAAAGAGGACAATAAGCTCTACAAGATCATACAGAAAAACATCATACTACAGCCAGGGAGGATAGAACCAAATGACGAAAGGTTTGACCCCTCTCAGAAAGACGAACCGGTAAAACCTCCAACATCGAAAACGCAATAGAGAATCCATATGAAATCCGTTTTCGATGAACCTGGGCTTGTCATGAAGATTAACACAAGCTCTAAATCCTCTCATGGATAAGAACCAAATAATGGAAGGTTTTACCAATATCTAAAAGACAAACTGGTAAAACCTCCAATATCAAAAAACGCAATAGAGAATGTATATGAAATCCGTTTTCGATGAACTAGATCTTGTTATGAATATTACCACAAGCTCAAGAACCTCACATGGATAAGATACAAATAACAACCAAGAAAGATTATGCCAAGTATGCAATGGTTTGAGCTCTCACGAAGGATATGATCAAGTTACTCACTCGAGAGCCCCTCTTGATAGTACGGCAATCTATCCTATAAACCGGTCTCCCCAACTAACACCATGAGACCAGTAAGAAAGAAACCCTATCAAGAACATACCTTTGCCTTAAGCATATTCCACTTGAGCTTGACGATAGCGATCTTGTCCACCTCAAGATGGAACACCTTTCTTGATTGCACTAGCTTGGTTAAGGCTTGCAAATTGCTCTCCCATACTCGACTATGGTAGAGCTTCTCTCTTGGGCATATCATCTTTCCATATCCATGATAACCATAGGATGGCAAGCTTCAAGCAAATCATCTTTTCGAGATGGCACATCTTGAACTTGCACATCATTTCTTCTTTCTTCATTATGTTGGTGTCTTGAAGGTACATACGATATATCACTGCAACTTTAGTCTTCAAGACACACTTGCTATAGGATCAACTCTCACTTAACCAATCTCCGGATCACTCATTCAAACCTTGGTCAACACTTAATTTTCTTCACTTTCTTCTTCTCCCAACATTGATGCCAACATATGGTTCAAGCATTGCCTATGGACAAATCCTACAGGTAAAACTCAATGGAAACATAAGTCCATAAAGATTGTCGTTAATTACCAAAACCACACATGGGGCACACATGCACTTTCACGCGGGCTAGCCCTGGTCGCGCCACCATGTCGTGTGGCCCCCTGGCCGCCCACCGACCTTGCCTCTTCGCCTATAAGAAGCATCCCGATGCAAAAACCCTAAATCATCCAGCCTCCAGCCACGAAAAGTTCCACAGCCCCGCCGCCACCGAAGAGGAGATTCGGGGGACATAAAGTCTCTGTCTGGCACCCTGCCGGGACGGGGAAGTACCCCCAGAGCCATCTCCATCAATCTCCACCACCATTTCCATCGCCGTTGCTGATTCCCATGATGATGAGGGAGTAGTTCTTCCTCAAGGCTAAGGGTTATACTGGTAGATATGTGTTCATCTCTCTCTCTCTATGCATGATCATAGTGTGATTATGAGCTTGTAATCTATAGATCTACCTTGCTACTCAAGTGCTTTAATAGATCTCTGCTCTCCCCAGGTGTGTGAAGTTGACAGTGTGCACACCATGGTGGCACTTAGGCTAGATATTACAAATACTTGTTATGAGTTATATTTGGAGTTGGATGTCTTTATGAAATTGTGTTGTTTGTTAGAACCATCTAGTGCTCAAGGTGACAGTGTGGGGTCATCTAGATGCGGAAAGCGAACTTTGAGGTGTGCTGTTATAGCCCTACCATCGATTAGAGTGTCCAACCGGAGAGTAGTTCAGAGTAGTATCATGAAGATAATATATTTATATGAGAGTGTTCACTAGTGAAAGTATGATCCCTAGGCCTTGTTTCTAAGCATTGATACACAGTTTGCAATTAGATCTGTTACATGTTTGCTTGCTTCCATCTTTATTTCTGTTTGCCTTTAGTCTTTTCCCGCGTCAACCACACGCCAGCAAGCTATTTTCTGGCACCGTTACCACTTATAATTATCCATACCACTTGTATTTCACTATCTCTTCGCCGAACTAGTGCACCTATACACCTGACAAGTGTATTGGGTGTGTTGGGGACACAAGAGACTTCTTGTATCTTGATTGCAGGATTGCTTGAGAGGGAATACCTTTGACCACTTCCTCCCTGAGTTCGATAAACCTTGGGTGATCCACTTAAGGGAAAACTTGCTGCTGTTTTACAAACCTCTGCACTTGGAGGCCCAACAACTGTCTACAAGAATAGAAGTGCGTAGACATCAGGCTCCACGGCTAGGGGGAGGGGGCGACTCGGGGGCCGAGGATGACATAAGGTAGGTGGGGCTCTCAGGTAGGAGGACACGACGGTGGGGGAGCGGAGCGGAGGGGCGGTGTGGGAGCTGTTCCAGGGCGAGAATGGCTGGTCCGACGTCTCTCCATGCGGTCCCACCCTTCACCACGTATGCAAGACCCGTCCCCAACGCGGTCCCACCCTTCACCACGTATGTAGGACCCGTCCTAACACGGCGTGTGACCTACAACACTTCATAAAAAAAACCATAAGTAATCCAAAATAGGGAGCACATCTGGTGAAAAGTAATACATATAACCACCAATCCTAATACTATTGAATTCCAGAACCCTCAAAAGAACTTGCAATACATATTCTGCTAGAGCATAGCTTAACAACTACAATTCTCATATGCCAACAAATAAAAAAATCGGTCCTCCACTCATGTATTAGGATTGGTGGAGGACACGACGGTGGGGGAGCGGAGCGGAGGGGCGATGTGGGAGCTGTTCCAGGGTGGGGCTCTCACTAGTTAGGCTTAATGGAAAACAACAACAAAATTGGAGAGATTTATAGTATCTATCTTGAGTTAGGACATGAAGTGTTTGAAGAGAAAATTAAAAAACCTATGGAACTTTATTTGCGTGCTAATAGTAATGTTATTAGTATGAATTCTTTGAACACCATTATTGCTAATGCTATGGAAAAGTATAAGCCTGGGGAAGCTGGTTTTGATGAAAATGATCTTTTTAGTCCTCCAAGCATGGAGGAGAAAATTTACTTTGATGATACTATGCCTCCAATATATGATGATTACAATGATGAATATGATATTTTCAGTCCACCTACTATTGAGAAGAAAATTAATGATTACAATATGCCTCCTATAGTTGATGATTATGGTGATGAGAATAATAATGATAGCTATTTTGTTGAATTTGCTCCCACTACAATTAATAAGAATAGAATGACTATGTTTATGTGGGAAGTATTAATTCTTTCATGCATGTGGCTCATGATAAGAATGCTTTATGTGATAGTTATATTGTTAATTTTATTCATGATGCTACTGAAAGTTATTATGAGAGAGGGAAACATGGTTTTATGTATGTCAACAAATTAAGTTTCCCCTCTTTATGTTGAAAGTCTTGAAGTTGCACTTGTTTTGCTTTACTATGCTTGTTGTTTTGTGCTTTCATGACTTGTTTCTTTACAAGATTCCTATTCATAGGAAGTGGGTTAGACATAATGTGTTTTGAATTTTCTTCTTGATGCTCTCTTTTACTTCAATTCATATTTCTTATGTGAGCATCTTCTCAAACTATCAAGCCTAACTTAAAGGCGTTAAAGAAAAGTACTTATTGAGAGATAACCCAAAAGTTTTAGATGAGTCTTGGAAGTTATTACTTCTGAAATAACCGCTCCTTATCCTTTTTATTTGCTTTTTGTGCCAAGAGTAACCTCTAATGAGAGAGAATTAATGCTTGGGAAAGTTGCTGTCCCGAAACAGATTTCTGTTCTTCATTGTAAAAATTCGTGTAAAATATCTGTATGTCCTTTTGAGGCGTAATCTTTTGTGCTTCTGACCCAGGTTGTTATCTAACTTTCTTTAGTTCAACGCTTTTTGATTTGAGCAACAGAAGATCTTCGAAAAAATTCTTCTTTACCTGCTGGTCTGTTTTGACAGATTTCTGCCATTATTTGCATTTGCTTCTTGTTGGTTCATTTTTGAGTTCGTTTTGGGGAATTGAGCTTTTTGAGGGAAGTCTACAGTAGCTTGTGTTTTAATGGAAGTTTTATTGGTGTTGGAACTGAACCGAAAGACTTATTATCTTGAGTGCACTTATGTTGCTAATAAAGATTGTGTGAAGTTTTGTATGAAAGAAAATTTTCAGGTGTATGGAAGGAATGAGTAATGAGATAAAGAATGGAATAAAGCTCAAGCTTGGGGATGCCACCCCGTGTCACCCCAAGAAATATTCAAGAGGTACAAGCGTCAAAGCTTGGGGATGCCCAAGGCATCCCCTTCTTCATCAATAAAAATCCCAGGTTTCTTCCAAACGCTTCATCTTTATTGTTTCATGCACAGTTGTGTTGTTCTTGGAGCGTCTTCTTTTTCATTTTCATTTTTGTTTTGGTTTTTAGTTTGCTTGGTTTGCTTAGTTTGCTGAATAAGTTGGTTGGACCCCCTCTTTCATACATTGGTTTTCAAATAGTTTGGTTTGGATTGGAAAAGAGTAGGAAAGTTCATGCTTAAGTGGTAAAGAGAGCTTGTCTTTGACTGTGGCCTATGCTTTGTCATGCCATGCTTGATATTGTTTTGGATTTATGATTAGTATTCTTTGCTGTAGAATGACTGGTTATAAACAATTGAGATTGCTTAATGTGCCTTGGATGAATCATGCGTTGTTTTAGCATATTAAAGCATAGAATTGTGGTATTCTCCTTTGATGCTTTATTTGGGTTGACTTAGAGCATGCTCACACCATGTTATGACTATCCAAAGTCACCATAGCCTTTATGATCCTTTAGTTTTCAACTTATAGTATCACTTTATGCTTTGATCAATGATGTTTTGTCGCTCTGCATGATTATGGCCATTATTGCTCTCTTAGTTTGTTGCTCCCAGTCTTTTACTAGCCTCCGTAACCAAGTATGAGTTTCACTCATGCATCCAACTCCCTAAAACAAGTTATTCCAAAGAGTCCACCATACCTACCTACTAGCTTATGATATTCCAAGTATATTCATGCTTTTGTTTACCTTCCAAATTAAACTTGTTATGAGAAAACTAGTGATTAAAGCTCTCACGAACTTGATGGCACACATTACTTTTCTTGCCCTTAATAAACTTGAACCATTGTGTCGTCTATGTTGTATATGCTTGCACTTATTTGTTGGGGATTAGCAGAACCATGCTGCCATGGGGAACGCTTTCAACATTGCACTGGTACTTTGTACCTAGTTGATATCATGCTCTTTTGTCTATGGATGTCGTCGGTGTGAAATGAAAGGGGAGCTTGTAAGTCCATGGAGTTATGTATATGTGTTAGAGAAACGCCTATGCCGCTGGTCTAATCCATGCTGACATGGTGGAAACCTGCAGCGTAACCATAATGAGCTGTCTATGAATCATTCTTCTTATAAAAAAAGAGTCAGATATTGAAAGAAAAGAGAAAAGAGAGAAAAAAAGAGATATATGAAAAGAGGAAAGAGAGAAAAAAGCACCATATTCCTATGGTAAATAAGAAGATTGCTGAGATGCTCGTTGTCTGCTTGCCTTGTCATTTTGATATGGGGATTCTTCCATATCATAGGGCAAGGGGTACCCCGTTGGCAGTTCTCTATGATACACATGTACTTACAATGACAAGAACTTACCGGTGACTAAACTTGAGTAGCATGAGGAGCAACCCTCGTATTCAAGGGACATGAGATTTCCAACTTATACTTCGTCAAGCATGTACACCATAGTTTGTTCACTTTAACCTTAATCACTTCAAGATGCTTATGATAGGGGCAATGAGAGCTGAAAGCTATTTAGTACCAATAATTTTGGAAGCTCTTTATGAAACTTGAATCTCTGCTTCCTTCTATGAAGGGCTTTCTTTTACTTTTATCTTGAGTCTCCACCTTCTATCTTTATGCACCTACTTTGAGAGCATAGTGGCCATTCTTAGTTCTATGTGCATTGTCCCAAGACTTGTTGATTGATGCATAACTTGATATTGCTTGTTCTTAAACTGCTTGTATCTAGTCACTCTTATGAACTTTGAAGGTGTCCTATGCAAGTATGATTTGCTACTCTATGAGGGACAAGCTAAATGCCACTATACTATGTTTTCTTTATGTGAAACAAACAAACGTCTTGCAAAGCATTGTTATTCATGAATATTTTGTTTGTGCCTTTTCATGTTGCAACATAGTTGCTTTATCTTATTGTTGGAACTTTATCTTTCATGCTATGTTGAAGTACTATGATCCCAGCTATTCATGTTTTACAAATACTTTGATCAAGTTTATGATGATGCATGTCACCTCAAAAATTATTCTTTCTTTTTATCACTTACCTACTCAAGGACGAGCAGGAGTTAAGCTTGGGAATGTTGATACGTTGCAAACGCATCTATAATTTTTGATGTTCCATGCTTGTTTTTGTAACTACCTCGGTGAATTACGCTCTTAGTTACATGCCTGGATGAACGAAAGTGGTTAAAATAGTACGGTGGGGCCCAGGGCCACTCACGGTAGACCTTTCGGCCGTCCTAACCATTTTCAGAACATCGGGACAAGAATGAGCGGCGTAATCGGTAGGCGAAGGGATCAACTACATACACAAATGAGTATGTATGCAAGCCACATACAACAGTCCTCAGAGCCATTCCATCTAAAAGAAATATAAATATTGCAACGCCATACGGCAAGATTCAAATATCCTAGATAGAGATAATAATTTAGGATAGCTCCTCATACAACAAACATCAGAGTATCAGACGGAAGGGGAAAACAAGATCCGAGTACGGATAAGAAGCAAATCGGCATAAGATGCCCCATAAATAAACACATCCCGCCCACAGATCTCACGGATCCCCGTTCCCGGAATCTCTACACCGAATGATCGTTGCCAACATCATCTGTCTCCTCCACCCAGTATCCATCTTGCGGGTACACCTGTTCATCTGAATCAAACAATTTATCGTGTGAGACCCTAGGGGTACTCAGCAAGTCTTTATGCCGCTAAAGGGGACACAACCTAGGGTGACGCAATTGCAGCAAAAGATAATACCTAACAATTCTACAGATACTCACTAACCATCCGCCTAACCAATGATAGATGGATGTCCGTGAATTTGGTACAACAGTTATAACAGTATAATTAACAGATCCATCCTCCTCCTCGCTTACCAACGAGGAAGCGGACGAATAACCCCCATCATCCGTTGGCAGTTTTATTAACCATTCCATGAGTATTGCACTATTTACTAGTCAAGTACTTAGTCAAATTAAAAGCGGTACTTTAGTTATACTTGTCTATGATCGAGAAACTGTGCTCCATGTCGTCCATAACCGCGGACACGGCTTTCAGAAAGATTTACCCTACAGGGGTGCACGAATAGCAACACACACTCGATCAACCTCGGAAAAACCAAATCAAAACTCAACGAGGCATTCACGACAAATAAATCACAGGATTCAGAAATATTTCAGGGGGCCACCCCATTAAACTACCCGCAACAAAGTTGGCCGGCTCCGAGACGGACCCAAGGTTTGTGTGGACGGCGGTAAACGACTAGGAACCTGAAAATGTGACTGGGCTTGTCGATACAGCGAAAACGTGTCACGATCCAAAACAGTACATGTGCTCCTCGCACAATCTTAAATAAAGCAGTAACATGGCATAAGTACAGGATAGTAATAAAGCCCCAAACTAATTGTGGCCCCAAGAAATAAGAATGAATCAAGCTCTGGCTCAGGGGGGGTCCATAAGGCCTCCCGGATGTGGATAGTGCGAATAAACAGGAACGGGAATCAAGTACTCGGGGTCCTACGGGACACAAGTGAGCATAAAAAACCAAATAGCAGATATTGCTCACCAGTGCCTCTTTCATTAGTTATCCCATTACTGCTCAGGTTAAGTTGTTTAGGTACCTCATGATTCATCAGACACTCACTTACCCTACACATGCTTTTCTTCGACTCGCATGGCTCAAACAACTCCTGTAGTAATGGCTCATGGGATGGAGGAACAAGCTTTGGTGGGGTTTAAAAGTAAAGGCTATGCAGTACTTGGGATTCAATTTAATGCAATCGCGACTCAATGATGCAAGAATAAGATTGAGGCAATACGTACTGTATGTATGCAAGCATGTGGTAGTGCTTGCCTGGCAGCTTAGTTGAAGCGAGAGATGGAATTGGGTAGTACTCCTGTGATTCCTGGTAATTCTCCTGCTGGGCATCTATCCGACGAAGAACCAAACAAACAAGGGCCAACATAAATAAAGTGCACAAGCATATGAATTAAAATGCGACAAGCAAACAAGCATGCCATGATGAATGATGCACAATTTGCATGGCATTAAAGTATCATGGCAAAGGTGAGGTGTGGATACAAGAAATAAAGCATTTTACTATTTATTTAACCAAGTTTTATTGTCATAAACAGTTCAGATTTTTAATGATAACAGGATGCATGCTTCAAATAAAAACAAGGACTGCGTAGATAGAACGGGCTCGTCACGCTGATCGATTTAGACATATTATTTGTCAAATTTGGAGTTGTAGAATTAAAGTTATTAGTTAATTAAGGAAAAGGGCATTTTATTGTAATTTTAACCATCTCGAAATTTTAAAGTGCTTAAACATTATTTTGAATGGCATATTTGAATTCCTCACATTTTTCTGATTCCAAAACATATATCATTTGTATTATTTGGATTTATATTTGAAAAGTTATTTAAATCTGAATTGAATTTGAATTTAAATCAATTTTGAAAAGGTTTAAATTAAACAGCAAAGCAGAAACCATTTTGTACTCAGACAGATCCAGCCCGAGTCACTGACGGGTGGGCCAGCGGCTGGCGGGGCACACGCGCGTGAAACTCTTTTCTACCGCGGCTCTACCTAGCCACTGAGGTTGACAGGTGGGTCCGATGGCCACGGGCCCACGTGACAGTGGTGGGAATTACAGAGACTGACAGGTGGGACAAGCTGGACCGCGGGTTTAGAGTGATGAAAAGACGGGGGCCTATTTGCAGAAAGAGCACAGCGGCTGACAGGTGGGGTAGGCTGGACCACGGGTTTAGGAAATAAAAAGGTTGGGGGGTTTTCTGAAAGACGGCCACGGCCCCACTGTTCATCTGTTTCCTCTGAACTATCTGACGGAAATCAACGCGCGGCGCAGCGAGACGGGGATCAAACTCACGACCTGGCGTGCGCGGGCGGCGACGGCTACCGCTGGGCTAGGGAGGGGGTTGTTGTCTGGGAGCAGCTGCGCGGCTAAGTGACGCTCTAGGCGGCGCGGGCACGTGCAGACACATCGAGCGGCGGCGCACTGAGGGCGCTCGTCGAAACGACTGACAAGGCTAGGGCTGCCCGGTGAGGCAGAGTATGTCAGAGAGGGATAGGGACTCACCGCGGTGTGGTCGGTGGGGTTGGCTCGGGCAGGGAAGCGGCCGATCAGCGAGGATGCAGGAGCTCCGACGACCTAGGGTTTCGGGGGAGCGGCGAGGATCTGGCGGTCCTGGTGGCCTTCTCCTCCTCGCTGGGCCGGTCAAGGTGGAGCAGTGGTACCTCCTTGGTCTTCCAGACCACCTCTAGGACGCGCACGCCGGCCGGAACGACGAGACGCAGGGGTAGACGGCGGCGACTGGCGGCAGGTGCTGGCGACGGTGAAGAAGAAGGGGAAGGAGAGGGCAGGCTCGGGGCGGATCTAGGCGAGCCAGGAGACGTGTGGGAGGAGGAAAAAGTGAGGGAGAGAGAGGAGAGGCTGGTGGGCACGGGGTAGGGAAAAAGGTGGTCTCGGCCCTCTTTCCCTTCTCCTCGATCACGTGGTCGAGCTAGGGCTCGACCCAGGGTAGCCAGGGCAGGGCAGGGAGAGGGGCTGCAGGTGGGGACGGCGTGGAGTAGCAGCTGGGGCCAGCATGGCAGGTAGAAAGAAAGAGAGAGGAGAGGAGGGTTCGGGTGAGCTAGGGTGTAGCTAGGGCATGGGCTAGGGTTTGGGGTGGTTAAATGGGTAGATGGGGTGTGGGCCAGGGAGAGAGAGAGGGCCAGGTGGGGCCAGCATGATAGAGAGAGAGGGAGGTGAGAGAGGTGTGGTAGGGTTAGGGTTTAAGTAGAACTAGGGTTAGAGGAAAAATTAGAGAGAGAAAGATAGGTTAGGGTTTTGATTAGGGTTTTAGGTTTTTTTGAATTTGTTTATGAGGTCATACCAAGAGGAAAATGGGGCTTGATCTAGCATAGGTTAAGGTGAAGGAGAAACCAAGAAAAAGAGAGAGAATTGAGATATGTAGAATGAGCCTCATTTGATCATGCATGAAGAAATTAAAATTGGATTGAGGAGAATATGGGGATGGTGGAGAGAGGGATGGAGATGATCCACAAAGAAAAGACCCAATAAAACCAAGAGGACTCAAATGGGATAAAGGTGGTGGTACCCTTGCATGGCCCATGCAAAAATAATAAATGCCCTGATTTATTTGGTGAAAACAAAATAATACAAAGGCATTGTTCTTATACATTCCCAAGGAGTGGAATAAAGGCCAAGAAAAAGAATTTATAGAATTAGATCCATCCCATTCACATGAGCTAAGAATACATTCAAAAAGAAAGAAATACAAGCTCATGGTAAATGGAATGGTGGAATTATAAGGTGGTGAAAAGAAAGGTGATGGAGTTGAATAAAAGATATGCCCCCAACTCAACTTGGGCATTAAGCAATATATCACTAACCAAATACAATATCAAGAGGCAAATACAATTAATAATGCATATGAGAGAAGAACCAACGAAACAGGGTTTCATATGATGCTCAAATGCAAGGTGGTATGATGACATGAGCATGATATAATTATGATGCAACAATTATATATAGGAAGTAGCCATTATATTACTAGACCAAGTAGCATTACAATTGTTAGACAATTGGGATGCTACAGTTTTATATCTACTTTCTTATATTTTGTCCATGCTTTGGAGTACTTTTACACATTTCCTAGAACTAACCTATTAACAAGATGCCACAGTGCCAGTTGCCTGTTTTCTGCTGTTTTTGGTTCCAGAAAGTCAGAAAATGAATATTCTCGGAATTGGACGGGACAAATGCCAAAGTTGATATTTTACCGGAAGACTCACGGAGCCAGAAGACGAGATGGAGAGGGGCCACAGGGCGGCCACACCATGTGGTGGCGCGGGCTAGCCCTGGCCACGCCACCAGGTGGTGTGGGCCCCCTGGCCATCCACCGACCTTGCCTCTTCACCTATAAGAAGCACCCCGATGCAAAAACCTTAAATCATCCAGCCTCCAGCCACGAAAAGTTCCGCAGCGCCGCCGCCACCGAAGGGGAGATTCGGGGGACAGAAAGTCTCTGTTCTGGCACCCTGGCGGAACGGGGAAGTGACCCTGGAGCGATCTCCATCAATCTCCACCACCATTTCCATCGTCGTTCCTGATTCCCATGATGATGAGGGAGTAGTTCTTCCTCGAGGCTAAGGGTTCTACTGGTAGCTATGTGTTCATCTCTCTCTCTTTATGCATGATCATAGTGTGATCATGAGCTTGTAATCTATAGATCTACCTTGCTACTCAAGTGCTTTAATAGATCTCTGCTCTCCCCATGTGTGTGAAGTTGACAGTGTGCACACCATGGTGGCACTTAGGCTAGATATTATAAATACTTGTTATGAGTTATATTTGGAGTTGGATGTCTTTATGAAATTGTGATGTTTGTTGGAACCATCTAGTGCTCAAGGTGACAGTGTGGGGTTATCTAGATGCGGAAAGCGAACTTTGAGGTGTGTTGTTATAGCCCTACCATCGATTAGAGTGTCCAACCGGAGAGTAGTTCAGAGTAGTATCATGAAGATACTATATTTATGTGAGAGTGTTCACTAGTGAAAGTATGATCCCTAGGCCTTGTTTCTAAGCATTGATACACCGTTTGCAATTAGATCTGTTACATGTTTGCTTGCTTCTATCTTTATTTCAGTTTGCCTTTAGTCTTTTCCCGCGTCAACCACACGCCAGCAAGCTATTTTCTGGCACCGTTACCACTTATAATTATCCATACCACTTGTATTTCACTATCTCTTCGCCGAACTAGTGCACCTATACACCTGACAAGTGTATTGGGTGTGTTGGGGACACAAGAGACTTCTTGTATCTTGATTGCAGGATTGCTTGAGAGGGAATACCTTTGACCACTTCCTCCCTGAGTTTGATAAACCTTGGGTGATCCACTTAAAGGAAAACTTGCTGCTGTTTTACAAACCTCTGCACTTGGAGGCCCAACAACTGTCTACAAGAATTGAAGTGCGTAGACATCAGGCTCCACGGCTAGGGGGAGGGGGCGACTCGGGGGCCGAGGATGACATAAGATAGGTGGGGCTCTCAGGTAGGAGGACACGACTGTGGGGGAGCGGAGCGGAGGGGCGGTGTGGGAGCTGTTCCAGGGCGAGAATGGCCGGTCCGACGTCTCTCCATGCGGTCCCACCCTTCACCACGTATGCAAGACCCGTCCCCAACGCGGTCCCACCCTTCACCACGTATGTAGGACCCGTCCTAACACGGCGTGTGACCTACAACACTTCATAACAAAAACCATAAGTAATCCAAAATAGGGAGCACATGTGGTGAAAAGTAATACATATAACCACCAATCCTAATACTATTGAATTCCAGAACCCTCAAAAGAACTTGCAATACATATTCCGCTAGAGCATAGCTTAACAACTACAATTCTCATATGCCAACAAATAAAAAAATTGGTCCTCCACTCATCTATACTGAGAAAATATAAAAAAGTACTATTTATTTTTTGTGTTACTGCGAAGAACCAGAACACTAAGAGCACCCACACTGTTGAGATATTTGCACATATGCCTATTAATTCAGTTATCGCATGCAGTAAGAGTTTAGCCGCCTAATAGCCGAATTGTGCACTAAACGTGTAAGCACCAGCCTCTTATGTGTCTCCGCCAGAAAAACCATCGGGAATTAGCTAAAACGGCAGGAATTTAATCCCTAGCGCCTGCACATTAGTGCCCCATTGTGGATGCTCCAACAGTGACATGTAAATATTCCAAAAGAAAAATGTGCTTCAAGCTGATTTCAGCTTAAAAGTAGAAGCTATTTTTACGTAATAGTAAAAGAAAAAATGTTGGAACCTGCTGATAATATGTGCTGAACATTCCGAGCTCAAGTAGCTATTTCTATACTATATTTCTTAAGTGGTAAACTTCGTGTTAATAAAGTGGATGCACGACCACATGGGCATATTGGAAGACTCTTGCAAATGCACAAAGATCATTAGGTTAAATAAGATCATAATAATAACTGGAATCACATGTGTGTATAAAATATGAACATAACTGTAAGGGAAGGTATTGAAAATAAGAGAACATATCAGATAACATGATGCAGACTAAAGAGTCCACGATGAGGGAAAATCTTTGTGGTGTGTATCGTAATAAGAGTACAGGTGTTGCATTCTAGCAGTAAGCTATTGGGAGCAGCGGGGCTTCTTTAATCGGATAATTGATGACCCGAGTCTTATGTCTCATTTCCACAAGCATGTGTGTTACTATAAGACACTGGGTCTTGCACTAAATAAAAATAGAGCAAGCAAGCTACAAATATTACAACAAGAAATATACCAAGTTCAATGACAACAAACTGGCTTTGTCACTTGATAAATATACATACCATATAATAGGCTTGTTGGATTGTGTTGCCAAATCGATGGTTATAACTTTTTAGATTATAGAGCACCAGTGAATGTTTGAACTTGGATACACTCCACAATAAACCAACTATAACAAAGAAAATTGATATGCAATAAGCATATACCAAAAATATTTGTTAATTTGGACTAAACCTTGCACCTGTTTGAAATCATATAACTCACTGGCTGAATCCATCAGATTGCGAGATGAGCAAGTCCAGATCAATTCTTTTTTTGTTGAGAAAACACAAAGATCTTTGCGTTTCATTATATTGAAAAGGTAGAAGAGTTGTTACACGCCTCCAAAGAGGTTGACATCAAGAGTACAGGTGTGGAAACTAGTGAACATCCCAAGTGGTTGGCACTAAGTCCCTCAGCCCCTTGGCGCCCGCAAGGATCCACGCTGCTGCTTCTTCCTTGATTTTGTTCACTAGGATACGGGTCGATGGTTGGGATCGCTCGAACACGCAGTCGTTGCGATGCTTCCATAGCATCCAAGGCACCAGGAGGGTCGTGGTGGCCAGGCCTTTCTGCATCAGTCGAGGCGTGCTCTGCGCCACCTTAGTCCACCAGTCGAAGAGGCTAGGCTCGTCAGCGGGTGGTGTACAGGGGATGCGCAACCAGGCGAGGGTCTCGTGCCAAACTTGCCGAGAGAAGGGGCAGCCGGTCATCAGGTGGCACATGGTCTCCATCTGCTGGTCGCAGAGAATGCAGTGGGGGTGGTGCTGCAGGTTTCGACGCGCCAGGCGCTCGGCTGTCCAGCAACGATCCAGGTCCGCGAGCCAGTGGAAGAATTTTACGCGGTTCGGAGCCCAACTCTTCCAGATCAACTTCCAAGATGCGCTACGGTTGGATCCAAGAAATGCCGCGCGGTACGCAGTTTTGGCCGTGTAGACGCCGTCGGCGGTCCACTTCCACACCAATCTGTCACTGTCCAGATCAATTCTTAGACATGGGAAAACGGTAGTGAGCACAATAGAAAGTGAACAACTCATATAAGCACAAAATAAATGTCAAAAGGAAGTAACTACTATTAAAATCTAGTAGAACTGAAATATGATAAGAATTATGCAAGTTTTTGCTACTTTCTAGCAAATATGGAGCATGCAATGAACAACAAGGAAAATAGCATCAGGGAAAATTTCTTGCAACTCAATGGAATCTTGTAAGATGCCCTAGACATGATATTAGGCTAAATTAGTCAATACATGGCTGTGATCCAAGTGTATCTAGTATGGATTTAATAACTACTACATAACAAACAATATCTCCTATTTCTCTCTCTTTGCTACATGACCGTTTATGTTCAACTTCGAACACTTGCACACCCAGATGATTTAGGTATCATGGCGTAAATATATATTTTGTGGTTAGCATATATACACACATCGGGATATAGAGAAATTTATACCATTGCGAACTTATGTTGCACACATTCTACGGACATAAGGTATATGCTGCACACATTCTACGGACAGAAGGTAGTCAAAAATACAATGGTGCAAGCACCTTCACAGCTGGCCCCCTCCCCAATTCAGAGATCAAACTAAAATAGTGAAGGTTTGCACATAACTCATAAATACTGAGAAAGAAATCTAGAGGCCAATTCAACCACGCTCCTGGCCGTCAGAGCAATATATCTTGCCTACTAAGGTAAAGCAATCAATCAAAACAAAAGTCCATGAGACCAGTCGAGAAACAGATGCATTTCGATGGAACCGTATGAAAGAAAATAGTAAAAGTAACTATTCCAAAATATCATCATGGTTATATACTGTAAGTAAGTACGCCCAAAGCGTAAGCAGTGTGATAGGTAACATCCAGCTATAATAGATCCATCCCTGTTAATTTACTATGTTTCCTTTACTATTAAAATTTGAAAAGAAAGTAAAGCACAATGGTACCACTGTATCTAACAGATTTAATCAAACAATGGCAGAAACATATGAAATGTAGTAGTAAAAGTACATCATCTTACATCAACAGAACTTTGCAGGATCAGTCAGCGCCAAACCCTTATAAACCATGTAACATGAGTAGATAATTTTTTCAAACACAAAGCGGGAACCAACAAAAGCATATTCTCGATATGTTCATCCTGCAAAACTCTTCAATTATGCACGACAACTTTACCTATTTGATTTCAACGACCTACATATAAAATTGTAGAAGAGAACCGTTAACCACATGAGAGAGAAAAATAGTGGAAGCAAATGTAGAATATTGTTTTGCTGGTGTAGCATCATAGAGTATGTAGAAATAGATCAGTAATTGATTGCAACATATTATTGAGATCGCTAAACCTTGATTAGCTATGGTGCTTGGTTTATGGCTATTTGTAATATCTTATCGACCATCGGAGGTTATTCTTCTAAGCTGTAATCCTGGCTAGCTATGACCGCTGTCAGATTATCCGCTGCTCTCCCTAATGTTGTGAGCAGAACCTTGATTAGCTACAGTCCTACAAATAGGTTCTTTTTCTAAGTTGTATAATCCTTCGGCTGCTCTCAGGCTATGTGCCGCTCTCCCTGAAGTGGTGAGCGGAACCTTCATTAGATACAGTCCTACAGATAACATGTACACTTAATGAGAACATTAAACCTGGATTAGCTATGGTGCTACCAATTACGAGATCGTTAAACCTCGAGTAGCTACAACCCTATAGATAACAATGCACACTTCTGAGCGGAGCAACATAAAGAATCATCTATCAGGAAAATTCACATAATTGGTGAATTAACCTTATATGATTTTTGTATTTCAATCCCGGGAAACTCTCTAAAATATGAAGTGAATAACATGGCATTACCTCTTGTCAAGCAATATTGCTCAGCTCCAGGTCGTGAGAGAACGTCTTCGATGGAAAATATACTATCGCCTAAACAGGAACCACCATTTTTAAGTCAATAACTTTACAAAGATCAATGACCTCGGAAATCTCTAGATCTAGGCACAACGATATCACAAACTTAATATTGAGACATTTATTGGAAAATAAGATAACTCAAACACTACGATCTCTAAATGATTAGGAAATAGAAACTAATCAAACAATACATCCACCTAGATTATATTTTTGCTTTATTTGAACATGTGTGTTCACACGTATAGTTACTCCGTGCACAGCTGGTAGAATCATTAGGTCTCTTCTTGTTGTATGTAAACGAATACATGATAAGGAATATACGTGAATTACAATCATGCAAAAAATGTATTAAACACTATCGGGAAAAATCCAAACCAAATTCAAACAAAAAGAACAAAAGATAGGAAGAACTTCGGGGAGAATATGCCCCCTAGACTGACAGCATGGAGAAGATACACAACATCACCTGCGGCTACTTCAATTTTAGCCTATGAAATATGACAAATATGAACATGTACTACGAACAATAAACATATATGCGAACATTTAGTGGGGTCGGGTGAGAAATAACCGATAATGCTCAGTATTCATTTGACGTGTAACTGATGACCCGCGAGAGCTTGCTGTGCATCTGTAATAAATAGATGACATATTTATTGTATCCACTCCATCCCGAAATTCCACCGAATTTTCCATTGTCGGATCAAAGGCTAGGAAATATTGTTCAGAACTGCTGAGATTGATAACCATTTGGAGCTTTCAACAGAAACTATAAACTATAGACAGATTTGAAGATATCCCACCAAAAATAATTTCAATCAGAAACACTCTTTTGAAACATCAACAACATAGGAGTTACTCTGAATCGTTGCCACCTAATTCCATTCCTAACCCACCGACCTGAAAATATTTTGAAGAGTTCATATCAACTTAGTGAGCTTAAAATGAATCAACATCATATTCATGTAATTATAGGTTCTGTCATTCTATACAGTATTTATTCTCTAAAATTATGATTAAAGGTTGTCTAGAAACATCACATCATCATGAACTTATATTTTACTACTGGGAGTGGCGGCCGAAGTCGCCGGAGTCTGCGGCAGTGCTGGGGATGTCCAGGTTGCGATCCTTGTCGCCGCCGTCGCAGAGCATAGATCTTGGTGGCCATCGACGCTGTGCGTCCTCCTCGCCATCGGGGCTGCGGCTCTCGCGGCCTCCGCGGATGGGTCCATGGCACGGACCGCTACCTGGGCGGCGGCAGACACCGCCGCCGGTGCTAGGGGCTTTCTTCCCGGCGACGATGCGGTGCTCGGGCAATCCTTTGCCGGGTACTGCGCTGACAGGGGCAGTCATCGCGGGAGTCGTGCGTGCGTTTCCTTTCGGGGCGCCGCAATTCCCGGAAACTGATTCAGTACTAACTGCGGAGCCAGGTAGGGCCCACGGGCAACCAATATGGGGGCGGAGGCGGACCGCGAGGCTGAATCGTCCTGTTCTGATCGATGTACAACGCCTCACGTCCGTCTCTGCGCCGCCGCCGCCTTCTCCGCCTCTACCGCATCCGCCTTCTCCGACTCAGTCGCCTCCGTGGACGTCTCTGGCCGGACACCGCTGCCCTCCCTGGTCGCCGGGGTCGATCTCCTTCGCCCGGGTCGTCATGGCGGGGTTTGTGCCGTCAAGTTCGGCGGGAGGGGCTGCGGCCGGTGTCTGGTCAGCCGGGCTTCGCTATGCAGCCTCCGGGACAGTTCTTTCAGCCGTTCCAGCCGCCGCAGAATTTCCCGAGGACGGTGTTCCCTCCGATCATACCACCGCAGCAATTTGCTCAGATGTTTCCGCAGTATGCACATGCTCCTACACCTGCTGTCAATCCGATGGTGCCACGAAATAAGAGGAAGAAAAAGAAGAATCTGCAGGTCCCTTTAGCGCCTCCGACGGTTCCTTCTCAGCCGATTTTTTAACCTCAGTTTCAGCAGATGGCGGTTCCATAGACTACATGTATGGGGTATGCTGCTCCTGTTTCAAGTATGCCACTGGTTGCTGTTGCTCAGTCACCTGTGGGCACTGCTATGGACGCTCTGGTTCAGTCCGATGTGGGCAGGTCCAAGAAGATTCTGAAATGCTGGAAATGCTCTAGTGATTCACATGCGTCCAAGAACTGCCCGGTTTGCACACTATTGTTTGGTCTGTAACAACTCGGCTCACCCCACTATCAAGTGCCTAACATTGAAGTTGCCTAAGCCCACGATGATTGTTGCGGGGAATGGTACAGAGGATACCCTTTTTAACCAGCTGTCGGACTGTATTTTTAAGGCTAATCTTTCTCTGAAGTGTACACCTATTGCTAAGGTGTCGATGATCGGCGCGTTGGTTCCTGCGGCTATTATTGAGGCTCAGATGATGCGCATTTGTCTGCTCAGCACTCAGTGGAAATGGGAGGCGCTTCCTCATGGTGATGACGCTTTCCTTGTGAGTTTTCCCTCCTTTGAGGATCTACAGCGGGTTGATGGTATCCAGATGCCGGTTCCTTCTCATAATACCAGGGTTGTGATCAGTATTAGGGAGATACAGGATATCCAGCCCAAGTTTATTCTGCCTCAGGTGTGGGTTCATGTGGAGGGGGTTCCCCATACTATCCGTCATTTCCATGGTCTTTGGGCAGTTGGTTCTCTATTAGGTACGACTGTGGACGTGGATTTGCCGACGCTGTATAGTCGCAACATTGTGTGCATTTGTGTGGCTATGATGAATCCTAATGCATTGCTAAAGTGTGTGGATGCCAAGGGTCCATACATTTGTACTACTGCTACCTTGAAGCTGAAGGGGTTTGACTTCACGTTTTGCCAGGAGGCTGCGGACTTTGTCCCTGATCCCGCTTTCACCCCTTTTTTCTAGAGGCGTAAGGGGGATGATTCTGAGGATGATGGCACTGGCCAGAAAGACGCCGATTCACTTGCTGATGAGAGTGCACTACGGTCTCAAGGGAATCACATGGATGTTGATAACACAGGCGCCCATTCAGCTACGGGAGGCCCTCCCGTAAACAATGTTTCTTCATTACCTATCTTTGCGGTTACACCTTTTAACCCGTGACCACAGACTCCGTGGGGGAAAGCTATTGTGGATGCTGCACGTCGCTCTCGTTCAGGCTTTCAGCGTCCCGGAGTACTTCTCGTTCCTTCGCCGGGGGCACGGGTCACTTCACCGATCTCCCTGCTACGGGCGGAGGAGGCCCGGCCTACTACTCCCTCGTTGGCTCGACCTCCTACTCCTTCGCCGGCGGACTTCATCGACTTGCCTGTTGATGGGGTGTCTGCTGGGGAGCGGACCGACCCGCTCCAGCAGTCGGCTCGATCCCCCACTCCTTCGCCGGTAGACCTAGTCGAGCCTGCTGATGAGGCGCCTGCTGGGGAGCGGCCCGACCCGATCCAACAGAGGGCGGCTGGGGCTACTGATCCGCCAGCTGCTGGACGTGGGCCTTCAGAGGGGTCGGAGCTGTTGGACGTCCCTCTAGCGGTGGCCCCCTCATGTTCGTCGGCTGGGCTCCTGGGGGTCCCTCATTCAGGGACTATGACGCCGACGATGGCGGACGTGACCGTGCCGGTGGTGGTGCCGGCTGTGGGAGGTCTGCGTCTGCTACGCAGGCACCTGCAGCTGGTGCTATAGCTGGCGCTACAGCTGGCGCTACAGCTAACACTCAGAAGAAGTCATCGATGTTCCCGGTGCTTCGCAGGAGCAGAAGGCACACGGAGGGGCACGATGGTGCTTCTGCGACAGACATGGATACTTTGGAGAAGGAAATGCGCAGAAAGGCTGAAAATAACCTGGACTCTAGTGGTAATTTCGCATCTTCCAAGTATTTTATTTCTTTTCCATCTACTAGTATTTCTTCGAAGTTAAACTCTGTTGGTATTAGTCTAGGTAAGAATGCTAGTGATATTTCAATTTCTGCTAAGGTCTTGAAGCGGATGGAATTTGAACGGCTAACGGTTGTTCCTAAAGCTTCGACCTCTTATATTCCCACTTACTCGGATGATGAGGATGCGGACCATTCTACGGATGGTCAGCTCCTATCTCATCTAGTAGGTGACGTTCTGGAAGTTGGTTTAGATGAGGACAGTTTAAGCTCAATTTATGAGCTCACTGCTTCTAGTCCCAAATCGACTTCTGGAAAAAAATGTAATAAATCTCGTAAACGAGATCTTGCTCCTAAATCTATCATTGTTTCCCAATGAATGGCATGTTTTTGAATAACAGAGGTCTTCGAGACTTGGCTAAACATTTACATATTGCACTTTGTTCTAGGGAACACAATTTAGATTTTGTTGCTATCTCTAAAACAGGTAGACGGGAATTCTCACAGAGTATGCTGGACTGCCTGTCGGGTGGTTTAGACTTTGTGTGGCATTCTCATCCACCTAGGGGACGGTCAGGGGGTATTTTACTCGGTGTGCAGGCGGATACCATGGACATATTAGCAGTTTAGGAAGGGAATCCATACCCTATTCTGATAGGGGGAGATTTTAATTTTCTTAGATTCCCACACGAGAAGAGTAGAGGCTGTTTTGATGATCATTGGCCTTTCCTTTTTAACGCTGTCATTGACAGTTTGGATTTAAAGGAAGTGTCGATGATTGGAAGAGAGTTTACTTGGGCCAATTCTTTGCCTGAACCTACATACGATAAACTTGATCGTGTACTCATGGACTCTGATTGGGAAGATCATTTCCCTCTAGTCACGATACGCGCTCTCGAACGTATTGATGCTCTGTCGGATCATGCTCCCATTCTGCTTACGATGGGGTTACCATCAACTCGCTCGGCTTGCCTGTTCAAATTCGAACTGGGATGGCTAACACGAGGTGGTTTCCAGGATATGGTGAAAGAGGTGTGGGAAAGACCAGTTGAGGGTGTTACCCTAGTCCAGAGGTGAAATAATAAAGTGCGTATGACACGTAAACACCTTGGGGGTTGGGCGAGACACACAACTGGTATCCACAAAAAAGAAAAAATGAGGCTTTCTTCTATTATTGATGACCTTGAAGCCCTAGCAGAAACACGGCTGCTAACTCCGTAGGAAATTGATCTCAATAGCCAATCGAATGCGGAGATTGCCCGGTTACTAAGGGAAGAGGAACTCAAAAGGTATCAACATTTTAAATCGCAGTTTATCTTGCAAGGGGATTCGAATACTAGATACTTCCAAAGTGTAGCCAATGGCAGACACAAGAAGAAATATATTCATTCCTTAATGCATGATGACGAACCGATTGAAGGACACAACCAGTTGAAATCTTATATTACAAGTTACTATAAAGCTCTATTTGGAGAACCGGATGAAGGTTCTTTCACTATGGACAAATCTCAAATAACCGATGTGCCCTAGGTCTCCGATGAGGAAAATAACTATCTGACCTCTCCTTATTCTGAGGAGGAGGTCAAACTAGCTGTTTTCCAAATGGAACATAATAAGGCACCTGGTCCTAATGGATTCCCAGCAGAGTTCTATCAAACCTTCTGGGATGTCATCAATACAGATCTCCTCGCTATGTTCGGTGCTTTGCACCTGGGACAACTTGAGCTGTTTCGTTTGAATTTTGGTGAAATTATCTTATTACCTAAGGTTAATGAAGCAGAACGGATACAACAATATAGACCGATTTGTCTTCTTAATGTTAGTTTTAAGATTTTTACCAAAGTTGCTACTATTAGGCTAAATTCTGTGGTTGATCATGTTGTTAGACCTTCACAAACTGCTTTTATGCAAGGTCGTAACATTCTTGATGGCGTAGTAACTTTGCATGAAACTGTTCATGAACTTCATAGGAAGAAACTGAACGGGGTCATTCTTAAAATATATTTTGAGAAAGCCTACGATAATGTCAAATGGTCTTTCCTTCAGCAAGTTCTTAGAATGAAAGGCTTCTCCGCTGAATGGCGTGCTTTAATCAATAGCTTTGTGGTCGGAGGTAGTGTTGCCATCAAAGTCAATGACGATATTGGTAGCTACTTCCAGACTAAAAAGGGGCTAAGACAAGGAGATCCATTATCGCCAATCCTATTCAATATAGTGGCTGATATGCTCTCCATCTTGATTGAACGCACCAAATCAGAGGGCTATATTGAAGGTGTGATTCCTCATCTAGTGGATGGTGGTTTATCTATACTTCAATATGCGGATGATACAATTCTCTTTATGGAACATGACCTTGAAAAGGCAAAAAACCTGAAACTTATACTTTCAGCTTTTGAGCAACTATCGGGATTAAAGATTAATTTCCACAAGAGTGAATTGTTTTGTTTCGGTGAGGCTCAAGAAGCGACTAGTATTTATAATGAACTGTTCGGTTGTAGCCCTGGTGTTTTTCTGATCAAATATTTGGGCATACCGGTACATTACCGTAGGTTTACAAATGCTAAATGGAAAATTGTCGAAGAAAGACTACAACTGCATTTGAGCAGTTCGAAAGGTAAATTATTATCCATAGGAGGAAGATTGATACTCATAAATTCAGTACTCAGTAACATGGTACTTTATATGCTATGTTTCTTCCAACTACCGAAAGGAGTCTTGAAATGGTTAGATTACTTCAGATCAAGATTCTTTTGGCAAGGAGATAACGAGAAAAAGAAATATAGACTGGCTAAATGGAGTGTGCTATGTCGTCCCAAAGAACCGTGTGGGCTTGGTATTCATGATTTGGAAATCAAGAATGTGGCCCTCCTTAGTAAATGGCTCTTCAAGTTATTAACTGAAGAAGGGATATGGCAAACTCTTATTAAGAGAAAATATGTTGGATCAAAAGCATTGTCCCAAATGGTTTGGAAACCGGGAGACTCTCACTTTTGGGCTGGCCTGATGGCGACAAAGAAACATTTTCTTCACTATGGCACTTTTTCTATTAATAATTGGTCTCAGATAAGGTTTTGGGAGGAGAAATAGCTTTGTCATGCTACCCTCTGAGAACAATATCCAACATTGTATTCCATTGTTCGTTATAAGGGGGAGACGATTGCTACTGTATTCGAATCTTTTCCACCCAATATAACGTTCATAAGGGATTTAACTGGTGTTAGACTTGACTCTTGGATCATGCTGCTACATAGATTGGCATAGGTCCAGTTGATAGATGAGCCAGATGAATTCCGATGGAATCTAACTGAGAATGGTTGTTTCTCGGTTAGCTCTTTATACAATGCTTTAACTCAACCAGTAATACAAGTTTTAAATAATAGGATGATATGGAAGATCAAGATACCTCTTAAAAACAAGATTTTTGCTTGGTATCTTCGTCGTGGAATTATCCTTACAAAAGACAACCTTATTAAGCGCAATTGGTATGGGAATCTGAACTATGTGTTTTGTACCCACAATGAGATAATCAAACACCTGTTTTTCCAATGCAGTTTTGCACGGTCTATATGGTCAGTCACCCAAGAAGGTTCTGGCTTGTCTCCACCACGTAGTATTGCCAACATTTTTGGGAATTGGTTACATGGTATAGATAACAAGTTTAAGACACTTCTTCGGATTGGAGCGATGGCATTAATTTGGTCGCTATGGCTATGTAGGAATGATAAGGTTTTTAATGATGTTAATTGTTCCCTTCTGCAGGTTATTTACAGGTTGACGCATACCCTTTGGGCTTGGTCAGTGCTACATCATGTGGAGCTGCGAGACCTTTTTTGGAGGTGTGTACGAGGCTGTAGGATACAACACAGGATCTATTTACTAGACATGGATGGCAGCATAATCTTCGGATCGGTCCGCCTCCAGCTCCTTTGGCGTAGTTGCATTTAAACATTATTTTTGTAACTCGCTATCGAGTTTTATTTATTTCGGTTGGACTCGTTTGGTCACTTTGTCGGTTGTGTGCATCCTAGCTACGCAGAGGCCAGGTGTAATACTTAAACCTTTGAGTAATAAAGCGGCCCTTATCGAAAAAAAACATATTCCTCTGTACATGAAAAGGGGGATTGTGAAGATTTTCGTGTGCCTTTTCGGTTGTTCCAAAACAAGTAATAGGGATAAAAGGAGAAGAATTTGACCTTTTATCTATAGGTGGTCTTGAGTGGTTGGCATGAGAGAGCACACTTCTATAGCAGACCGCGACAACGGAATAATAGCAGGACGGGCTTGTGCTATGACTCATTGGGCGTCATGGCCGCTTCTTCTTCACGGAACACCTGTTCAAGGCTAGGTATCCATTAGCCGGCAAGGGGAGCATCGCAGCCACCGCCACTTCAACCAGTCACCTGCCAGCTCGCCACTTCATGGCGGACGGAGAAGACGCGACGTGGCTACAAGGGAGCAGCAATGCAAGAAGGCGGGGTCGAGCGGTCTCTATTCCCTCCAATTCGGGTGAAATATGGAGAGGGACGAGAGTTGAGCCCGCATCATCGGAGACGACGACGGCTTCGAGGAGGAAGGGCAGTGGGCAGGAAACGGGTAAAGGATGTAGTGAGGATAGAGGAGATGAAGGAGAGACCGGGATGAACACCGCGCTGGCGCACAGAGGAAGAAAGGTGGATGGGAGCTGCTCAAACACGATAGAGCTGGAATGACGGCCACCGTGGGGGTGAATGAGAAAACAGAGAGGATGAAGATATTGGAATTAGGGTAACCTCATATGGAAACAACCGACTATTGCCAAGTAGGGCCGACATGGCAGCTTCTCACCATCAGTAAACGACCCGAGAAAAAAACTTCGGTAAACGGAAAGGACCAGATGACTAGTGTGCTAAAAGTCTCTCTCACGATTGACTCGGAAGGCCCACACCTCAGTTGCACGAACATGGCAGAGGCCCTCAGAAGAGCCGTAGCTCACCAAGGTTAAGCTATTATATTTGTACCTTGTCAACTTGTTGTACTCCCGCTTTGGTTTCTCCTCTTAATATGTTCCATAGCCGCATAAAATTTGCCAACATGCTCATTAGTATAAGCCCAACGGTGTTGGAGAGAGTTTGGCTACGATCTGACGTGCATCCTATATGCATGTGGAAGTAATCATGGACCATTTTTCCAGTAAGAGTTGCCCTTTTGTTCGGTCCCTACAATCAGATCTTGAGTAATCGTGAGGTATGCATCACACAACACCAAGTCCTCCCGTGAACTGAATGTTTTTCCTTTCGTCAAGCTTGATGCCACGGGAGGGACATGCTCTTCATCTCCACCAAGATTATCTGTATCTTGTGTCTCTCCCCAACTGAACTCGGCATCATTCAGGTTAACACCACTGTTCAAAATGCCCATAAACGATGAATCCTCCATCAAAAAAGCTGCACCATTATGCTATTGTTTAGACAAGTTGTTTCAGCTAGCAAAATTACAGAACAACAAACTAGGATCAACAATATTGTAAGATTATCATATCAATATACATTTGACTTAAAATTGACAGAAGTTGATAGCAATTGGCATGGGGCAATTGGACATCAATTTGACAGAATTTGAACAACTAGTACAACAAGCTATATTGTAGCAACATCAGTAAAAAACAAGAAACAATGTGTGCATTGTTAGGGATATACTTTCCGGGTATCCTCACTATGCCTCACTGACCAGGGTGGCCCACTTCGGCTTAGAGCTTTGCTTCACGGGCGGCCCAGTCAGGGAGAAGAGACGGAGTCCAGTCCGGCTACAGAAAGGCCCAGGAGACTTACCGACATAGGCATGTAGTGTTACTTGTAGTTCAAGATGTACTCTGTAATCGACTCTTAGTCGTAGCCGGATAGGTCTCTCCTGTAAACCCTAGGTCAGATATCTATATAAGCCGTCCTAGGGACCAGCCTTTAGGGCACCCCACAATAGTCTACAATCTCAACTCGCACAGGCAAAACCCTTGTAACCCATATCCGGCTCTGTCGTATTACTGGATTGCTACCAGGAGTAGGATCCGTCCAAAGCTGGCAGATTTGAACCTGGGTAAACTTGTGTGCTCACCATCCCGGAACACCGTACGTCTCACACCCCTCTCTTCCGCACGCCTCGAGGACCCCCTCATGGCGTACTTGTCATCAATCCAACGACAGTTGGCGTCCACTGTGGGGCAAGTGAGCTTCATATCTGCATTCTGAGCGGAATCTGCAAGAATCGAAATCGGCAAGACAATCATCATCGACCGCGTCCTCTATGCCGGTGACGTCCCTCTCATCGTTCTCGACGAGACTTGGATTCCAGCTAGGGAGGTCGTGACGGCCTACACCATCATGTCTTTTGGTAAGATTGATGTTTACATCGGTTTCACTGAACCTGCCCCACCCACCCCAGCAGTGATGATAGAGATAGAAGAAGCTTCTAGGTCCACTCTGTCCGCGAAGGCATCAGAGTTTCGAATCCCAAAAAACCCTAATCCCACCCAACCCACACCTAGCGCGGAGATAGTGGAGAAAGCTGAGCCTAAAGCAGATCTTACTGTGAACGTCGAATCTGGAGTGGATCTCCCTAGGAAGGACGAATCCCAGATTGATCTTCCCAACGAGGTCGAAATCTAGGAGGAGGAAGACAACAACTCTGGTTCCGGCTCTGCCAACGCCGGAACGGATCAACCTTTCCTGAGGCACACGTTGAGGCGTATGATGGTACATGATGCCAGCGTAGATGAAATTCTCGAGACCATCCGACTTTTCGAGGAAGCCCACGAAGAAAGCCACAACTACCTCAAGATGCATGCATCGCATTTCGTCTGATATGTTGGATCTGGATCTGGCTCTGCAGATGCTGGAGACAACGAAGACTCGGTGCTACAGGCGATCAGAAGAAACACCGAGATACCGAAATCTTCGGATGATTCGATGACGTCGTCGGATTTCCAAAAGTTCTCCACGGAATATGAAGAGGAGTAAAACTCCAAAGCTACAGAAGAAGGAGAAGCCATGGACGAAGGATCCAGAGAAAACTCTCCCAAAGCACAGGATGATATAGATCTCGGAGATAATCCTGACGTCTAGATGTCCAAAAGTACTGATCAGAGCTTGACTCCAGGAAACGGACCCAAATCCGTCTTTGCTACCGGCGCTACCAAGATGGCAAGGAAGAAGAACAAGAAGAAAACTCCAGCAAAAGACCCTTCGGCTGAGGAATTAGTTCCCGAAGAATGTGAAGAAGACTCGGATGGAGCCCTAATCCCAGACGAGCCAAAGGAAACTCTGGTGGATGGACACGTGGTTACCCCTGGTGCCCGTAAACTCATCGGAGATGCGTTAACTACGCAATCCCTACTGTTCTAGAGCTTACACCTGCAGAATTGGAAGATAGGGCCCAAGCCCTAGAAGCGCGTCGTCAAGTACTCATGGATGAGGCTAACAACCTCATGGAAGAGAAGAAGCGCATTTCATTCGCGGGGCGGTTCAACTCCCTGTAGTACCAGAAGACCCGGAACGGCCCTGTGCGGGCTAACAAAAATCCGGAAGTCCACAAGACCCTGTTTGAGGGAGATGACACCATCAAAGGAGAACCTCGGCTTGATAGCAAAGGAGATCTGGTATATGGAACACCAGTGGAAAACACTGTGCATATCGAGATATCCTGGTGAACAATCCAAACCCAGATCAAATCTGGTTGGGCGTAAAGCTACTTACCAAGGGTCTAGAGCAATAGAAGGCCGCGAAATCCAGAAGCGGAAAAATGGTCTCTAAATCCGACCAATGTTGCACGGATCTAGCTTGGCATGACATAAGGCCCCAACGGGACCCGAACAGCATCACTGTCCCGATCGTCGGAATACAATTACTCAAGAACCGGATCTTCAGGGCAATGGCACAGAGTCGCACGCGACTGGAGCAATGTTGCCCCAGCAGCAGAGCGAGACGCAGTTGTAGCACTGGTTTCGAGGCAGCCTCCCTGGCGATAGTCAAATAATCATAGGGAAGACGAAGAAGAGCGACATCGGGAGGAAGACCGACAAAGGATGCCACCTCCTAGACATACAAGCCGTCCAGCTGAACCTCATCACAATGAGGGAAATGACGGACAAAGGAACGATGGACACCATGTTGAGTCCAGCCGGCAGGGGGCTCGTCGTAATCAAGACCCTCCCCGAAACCGGAATAATGACGCTCCAGATGGAGGCCGACACTCAACCAGAAACAATCCACCTATACCACCCTCTCCACCAAGCAGCCATCATAGCGGCTCTCAAGGAGGCCAAGAGGGCGTCGTGGCGGAGGTGGTGGCAGAAGCAGAAGTCCGGCTCCAAGGCACCGCAGCCACTGTGAACAACCAAGACGGCGTTCTTTGTCACCAAGTGACACGAGGCACCGGATCAACTCTACCATAGAGGCGCGGCGCTACGAGTCTGATTATATTTATGTGGGTCCAAAATGCTTTGGACCACGCATTCGACAAACAAACTTCTTCGAAGGATTTGCTATATCAAGGCACATCCAACCCTACGACGATGTGGCTCGGCCAGACACTTGGCTTCATGATTTTTTCCAGGCTTGCTGCATCGCCAAAGGCGGAAATAGCTTGGTCGCGACCTGGTATCTCCTACTTATGGTGAGGAAGACGACAAGATCCTGGCTCAATGAACTTCCGGAAAACACCATCCACAACTGGTATGACATGCAAAGTGCGTTCTTTCAGAATTTCGAAGGCACATACCGAAGGCCCTGTATGGTAGGAGACCTACAGCGTTGCACCCAGGAAGCCGGATAAACTTGACGAGATTATCTCAGACGATGGATCGACACCAAGAACTCCTGTGAAGGAGTAAATGATTAAACTGCAATTGAAGCTTTCACTGCAGGACTCCCAATTGGTTTACTACATCACCCTTTGAAGTGTGACAAGCTCACTGATATGGGAGAGATGATAGAGACGGCGAGAAATATGCAGACGCCGAGGATGACGCAGAAGGGCTACTAAACGTTCTGGCTGTACCACAGTCAGCAAAATAGCCGAAGCAACAAACTCATAAGCGCAAGAACACCTCGGAAGAAAAACCCAACGCAGAAACAACAGTTGTCAACGCTACTTTCGGGTCTAGAGGACAAGGAGGGCGCGGAGGAGGCCGCGGACGCGGTCGTGGGACATCTAGAGTCCAAGGTAGAGGAGACCAGCAATCTGGCAAAACCTACTCTTGGGCCGACATTGCCAACAATCCCTGTGTGCATCACTTAAATGCCAACGGGGGCTCGTCCCACACAAATGCCAAATGTCGTTTCAATGATGACATCAAGAAAGACGAATTTGCTGGCTACAGGGCCAAGCGAAGAAAGGGAAAGAAGAATCTCAAAAAAGAAAAAGAGACCAAGGAAGATTCGGACATGGAGGAAGTAGAGCCTTCAAATCCCAAGTCAGATGGAAAGAAGTACTTCCCAACAAAGAAGGACACTTATGTCACTTTCCTTGATTCTCAACCAGCTAAAGTCAAGAAGGCAGTTTTGCATGAGCTCAACGCAACTGTTCCGGCTGTCCCTCAATTCTTGGACTGGTCTCAACCAGCTAAAGTCAAGAAGGCGCTAATCATCCGCCTAAGTTGCATAGGCGAGGAAATTATGCTTTAGTCGTCAATCCACTTATTGACAACTATGGTTTCTCCAAGACACTCATGGACAGCGGTAGCAGCATCAACATTCTCTACGTCGAAATGCTGCATCGGATGAGGATCTCGGAAACTTAGCTGAACCATAGCTTTGTGATCTTTCATGGAGTTGTCCCGGGAAGACAAACAAATTCCCTAGGAGAGATCACTTTGGATGTTACTTTCGGAACTCCAAAGAACTACTGGACAGAAACACTTTCCTTTGAAGTGGCCCCGTTCAAGAGAGCATACCACTCTATATGTGGACGACCGGCTTACTGGGATTTTATGGCTCGTCCATGTTATATTTATAATATGATGAAAATTCCAGGTCCCAAGGGCGTGATCACCATCTGGGGAGACCCAAAGAAAGCACGAGAGTGCGAAGACAGAAATGTCGCCTTTGCTGAAGCCGTACTGCACGCCTAGGAGTACCAGGAGATCAAGAAGACCATCGACCCATCCGAGATGCCCGCGACAAAGAAGGAGGTGACAAAGCCGACTCCGGAGTTCAAGGCATCAGAAGAGATGAAGAAGACGCCCTGAAAGGATGATGACCCCTCCAAGGTGACTCAGATAGGTGTAGGTTTAGATAGCACATAGGAAAGCGTGCTCGTCAAGTTCCTCCAAGCCAATCAAGATATCTTCGCATGGCAGCCATCTGACATGATCGGAGTACCTAGGGAACTTGCCGAGCACTCTCTAAATGTACACCCAAAGGCTAAACCCATCAAATAGTCCATATGACGTTTCAGCGATGAAAAGCGAAAATTAATAGCTAAGGAACTAGCCCGGCTCGAGTTAGCTCGATTCATAGAAGAGGTCATCCACACTGAGTGGTCGGCCAAACCTGTAAAGGTCCCTAAAAAGGACACCACTGAATTAAGGATGTGTGTTGATTATACCGCCTTGAACAAGGCTTGTCCCAAATATCTGTTCGCTCTACCTAGAATTGATCAAGTTATCGACTCTATGGCAGGCTCAGAACTCCTATGTTTTCTCGACGCATATTCTGGTTATCACCAAATCCGGATGAAGGAATGAGGCAAAGTCAAAACTTCATTCATAACCCCCTTCGGAACCTTCTATTTCGTTACGATGTCCTTTGGGCTCAAAAACGTAGGAGCGACGTACCAGCACACTATGCAGCGTTGCCTCCACGATCAAATTGGACGCAATGTACATGCATACGTGGACGACATAGCGGTGATGTCCAAAAAGAAGGAAACTTTAATTTCTGACTTAGAGGAAACGTTCGCCAATCTACACAAATAAAACATAATGCTTAACGCAAAGAAGTGTTTCTTTGGAATACTAGACATAAAATTGTTAGGTTTCATTGTGTCTCAAAGAGGCATAGAGGTGAACCGAGACAAAATTAAGGCTATACTCAATATTTCCAGGCCGACTCACCTGAAGGACGTTCAAAGACTAACTGGTTGCATTGCTGCAGTCAGTCGGTTTGTAAGCTGGCTCGATGGAAGAGCTACACCACTCTACAAGCTCCTGAAAAATACCAAAAAGTTCGTTTGGACTGATGAAGCTGAAGCTGCACTACAAGACCTGAAAGCAGTACTCTCGTTCGCTCCTATCCTTGTAGTGCTGGAACCTCATGAATCGATGTTACTCTATCTGGTTGCGACAAACAGAGTCATCAGCGTCGTTATGGTGGTGGAAAGACTAGAGGAAAAACAGGAACACCTGGTGCAGCGTCCGACTTATTACCTCAGTGAAGTCCTAACTGAATCAAAGTAGCAGTATCCACATTATCAAAAGCTGGCTTATGGTGTGTTCTTCGCATCTAGGAAGCTACGACATTACTTTCAGGAGCATCAAATTACCATGGTGAGCATAGCTCCCATGAGAGACATAATTAACAACAGTGACGCCACAAGACGTGTCGCAAAATGGGGAATAGAGCTTTCAGCTTTCGATATTGAGTACAAACCTCGTACAACAATTAAATCCTAAATCCTTGCTGACTTTGTCACTGATTGGACAGAGACAATAGAAAATATGACCCTCACAGAGTCAGAATACTGGACCTTGCATTTTGACGGATCTAAAGTGCTCGGGGGGCTCGGGGGCTGGCATGGTGCTCAAATCACCCAAGGATATAAGCCTTTAATTGTGTTGCAGATCCACTTCACGGCAATAAACAACATTGCCGAATATGAAGCATTGATGCATGGAATCCGGATTGCTAAAGATATCGGCATTTGACGACTTATGTGTTATGGAGATTCGGATCTTGTTGCTCAACAAGTGTTGGATCACTGTAATGCAAATAAACACATGGCAGCATATAGGGTCATCGTGGATGAACTATCGAAATCGTTCGAAGGGTTTGAAGTTCAACACATCCCTTGAACAGAAAATGAGGAAGCAGATGCATTATCTCGAATAGTCTCTACACGGAAGAAGGTCCCGGAAGGTGCTTTTTTGGAGCACCTCAAAGTTCCCTCTATTACAGGAATTGATGAGGAATATTTGACCAAATCCGACTCACCTTTAGTAGCAGTTCTAGCTGTGATTTCCAGCTGGACAAAACCCTACCTGGATTTCTTGGTAGACAGAAAATTACCCAAAGACGAGGTTCTGAGCCGGCGGATCGTCCGATGAGCAAAAACCTATACAATAATAAATAGTGAGCTCTATAAGCGGAGTGTATCTGGGGTTTTTCAGCATTGTGTATCTCCGGAAGAAGGAGTGGAAATCTTAAGGGAGATTCATGAAGGCGAATGCGGCCATCATGCTGCAGCCAAATCTTTAGTGGCAAAGGCTTTCAGACATAGATTTTTTTTGGCTCACACCCAAGGAAGATGCCGAACGGCTGGTCAAGACATGCAAAGGCTGCCAAAAGTACGCCAAACAAGCTCATGTTCCAGTTGATTAGCTGTAAACAATTTCGATAACATGGGCCTTCACGGTTTGGGGGCTTGACATGGTAGGACCGTTTAAACGGACTCCAAGTGGATTTACTCACCTCTTAGTGATGGTGGATAAATTCACAAAATGGATTGAGGCTAAACCCGTCACAAGTTGTGATGGAGCAACAGCCAAAAGATTTGTCGGGGATGTTATAATCCGATATGGTTATCCGCATAGTATTATCACGGACAATGGGAGCAATTTTTCTATGGGAGAACTCGCCGAATTCTGCGATGATCAAAAAATCTGGCTTGATATTGCGTCAGTCGCGCATCCACAAGCCAATGTACAAGTCGAAAGAGCAAATGGTTTAATCCTTCAAGGCCTCAAACCAAGACTTGAAGCACCACTTTGTCCTGTTGCGGGGGCTTGGGAGGACGAATTACCGTTTGTGATATGGAGCTTAAGAACAACTCCGAACAGGTCAACCGGATACATACCTTTCTTCTTTATCTATGGCATAGAAGTAGTTCTTCCTAGCGATTTAATTCATACTTCTCCCCGAGTTGCTGCGTATATCGAAGAGGATGCTGAAATTTCTCGACAAAATGATCTCGATTTAATCGAAGAAGTTCACGTCGTTGCTGAGCAGAGATCAACAGCCTATCAGCAGAAGTTACGCAAGTATCATAACTAGAGAGTCAGAAACCTGTCTTTCAATCAAGGCGACTTGGTTCTCCGGCTTGTGCAGAAAAGAAAGCACAAACTTTTCTAGTATGGGAAGGGCCATTTTTAGTTAGCCGAGTATTGCACAATGGTTCTTACTATCTAACTGATATGCGGCCAGTCAAAGAAAGACCTGCTACTAAGAAGAGAAAGAGAGCTGGGGGCAGTACAGACCCGGAAGAATTAGACATACCGTGGAATATTGCTCAGCTTCGTCCCTTTTATTCTTAAAATTTATTTTTTGTAATCATATATGTGTACATGTTCAATGAGAAATAAAGTATTGGTTGCCTCAATATGTTCTGAGAAGTTTTATATTACCATCTTATTTTTGAATGATCATGTCACAATCGAAAATCCCAGAATACTTGAAAGTACTTTATGCTCATGTTTGTTATGGTTAGATTTCCGACTCTAAAAATGCTACCTTCGGGTATCAATTTATAATTTTCTAGTGTATACTTTGGTACTTTATCTGATTCCGGATGCGGGTATTTTCCGAGTAGCGAATTGTTGGTACTGGAAACCGGCTTTGTTTCCGAGTTTAAACTGGTTTAGCAATTGAGCTCCGTTGCTCGGCAAAGTTTCTGTGTTGAAGGTTTGCCGGCTCACGAAAGGGACGAGGCGGAAAGCTAGATAAATAATACGTATAGACAAAATAAAAACAAAAGTGCTTATGTAAAAATTTAGGCACAAAGCCAAAAGTGCTAAAAGGAAGTCAAAAGCATCAGTTCTTGCAAAACCTTAGCACTAGCAAAAATATTACACTACTTATTACAATCCGATTGTTTCAGAATAACACATTGTTTTTTCTAGTACTCTATGATGCATGAGAAGTGGTAGGAGCTGCCGGCGCACTAGAGACATCTCCTTCGCCTTCTAAGCAGAAGAAAACAAGGATAAGAATTCGACTATGAAATAAAGAAAAAAGAACAAGGATAAGGACTGAAATGATTACCTTCAGCCTCATCCTTGGAAGTCTCCAGTTGAGAATTTTCAAAACAGAGAGCTCTGATCTCTCTCCACTTATTGCAAATATTCTTTAATAATTCCTGGTTATAAGCAATAACTTTCTGTAAGTCAGAATAATACCCAGAGTCAGAAGTCTACTAAAGACTCGGGCTAATATTTTAACTAAGTTAAATATCGGCACGAGCCTTGGGGGCTACACTAATTCGTTCTTTGGCATCCTGTGAAAGCATAAATCCGGATTTTCTATCCAACTTCATGCTTGGGGGCTAGAGGATATGATATGAAATAAAGTAAATGAGAAAGTCAAATTCCGACTTACATATTGTTCATGGGTAAGCTTGCTTAGACTCATGTTCACCTCAGAAGTAACCTTCTCGGTGAGAGTTAGTGGGATCACTGGTGGTGGCGGACCCATGCCAACCTTCAGCTTTTCGTCACGAAGACGAACTTGGTCAAGAAGCTCGAAGAACTTGACGTCCTCGGCTTCTTGCGCCTCTTCCTTGGTGGTGATGTTTCGGCCCTCCAAGCATTGCGGAGCCAACTTCTGGATCTCTTCTATAGTCTTTCGAGTAATGCCAAGTTTGGCAATACCCGGATTACTAAGAAGGTTGTCTGCGAAAATTATTGACGAGGGATCATTACCCTTTGAGGGTTCACCCTTGTCAATTGCCGAGTCACCCATGGTGATGTCGGTCTCCAAACCAAGGTTCGCTGGCTCAGAATGCTGAGCCGGATCTTCTGCAGCACGAGGAGATGAGGTAACCTCTGGTGCTGTAGAAGGCTTTGAGGTAGGAGTCAGAGGTGGAGCAGTAGGCAACGTCAAATTTAACTTTGATTGTCGCATAGGCTTTGCCGGGATTCCTTCCCCTTTCCCTTGATGAGTTGTTTATCTCTAAAGAAGTGATAGTACAAGATCATTACGCTTTAGAAAGAATAAGGGATAAAATACAAAGACCTTGTGAGGAAAGTTACCTCTTCACAATAGGCACTTCCTTTGTGTCGATAGAGACATTCGGAGTCTTACGCTTTCGAGTAAGCGCCTCCAGCAGTGGTACAAGTTCAAGGAAAGATCTAGAATCTTCCTATCGATCTGCTCTTTTATCAACCATCTGATCTGGGACTCCTAGTCCTTGTCCAAATATGATCTTGAGCAGATCCAGAGAGAATCTGTCTTGCTCTTGGTGATTGAATACATGAGGCGATCACTATGCTGTTGGAGAGGCTGGATTCCTCGGCGCGCCAGCCAGCAGTGGATCAAGTCGGGTCCTTTCAGACCCTTGTGCTTTATCAAATATTTGATCCTCCTCTTAGCAATAAGTAGATCGTCGGTGAGAGCTGGAGCTTTTGCGTCCCATGACTCTTGGGGCGTGGCGGCGCCATCGACGAAAGCTGGCAAAGCAGTTGCTTTGCCAGGAGCCGGTCTATCCTTATGGTAAAAGAACATGGACGACCATTTCTTCACAGACTCGCTAGCTTTAATCCTAGGATAGAGGCATTCTCTCCTAACAGAAAAGATGAGAGTTCCGGTAATGTAAGGATTACCAGAAGTGATGGAATTTCTCTGGGTTCCTAAATAGTACCGGAAAAGAACAAGACTCGGTCTAATTCCAAGATACCCCTCACACAAAGATGCTTAAGCACTCATTTCGAAAATTGAGTTTGGGGGAGATTGTGGAGTTGCACTCCGTAGTGATCTATGACCTCAGAAAAGAAATCTGAGGGAGGAAAACTCAAACTTATGTCGAGGTGGGTGCCGAAGTGCACTCGCTTATCGGTGTTGGGGGTGGGGATGGTTTGACCAAAACCGCTCTGCCAGTCGCCAGCACAGAGGGGGCCTTCCTTCTCAATGACGTAGAGCTTGTCGTCGCCAAGGACGCAGGGGATCCAGACCCCACAGAAGTTCTCCTTCTCCACCGTAGGGGCCGTCGTCGCTGTCGCTGCCATGCTGGAGGATGAAGCATCAGCCATTTTGCGGGCGGTGGTGACCTAGGATGGGCGGCGCTATGTGCTTGGGGGGAGGCAGAGGAGCTTTTGCGCGGAAGCGTCGAGAGGAAGGAGAAGACACTGGCGTTGGTAAGGAAGAAAAAGGAGATCTTGACCCCTTATATCCCTCACATGTGCTAAGATTCGTGCAAGATGAACAGTAACCGTGCCACGCATCATGGAAGGAGCTAGGTAACCTGCTCGCGAGGATTCCACCGCCTTGATCTCCGTGCACGCATTAAATCGACGCCTCCATTCTGCGAAAGGCGGACCCACCAACGGTCGTGCTGACAAAAATGTCTATCAGTGACGTGACTTGACCTTGACTAATGTTAGGTTACGTCAGAGACTAAGTTCCAGCTTAGTTTGAATTTCAAGCTGGAAACCCAAATAAAGTACTCATAGGTCCGGCTTATTTTAAGACTCGGATTCTATCCTTTATTTTGAAGTTTCAGGAACCCTTCAAGATTCTACAAGCCGAAGATGGATCAGGCTAGTTGATGATGAAATCTGACTCTGGATCTTGGAGGCTTTCAGGGGCTGTTGTTGGGGATATACTTTCTGGGTATCCTCACTGTGCCTCACTGACCAGGGTGGCCCACTTCGGATTAGAGCTTTGCTTCACGGGCAGCCCAGTCATGGAGAAGAGACAGAGTCGAGTCCGGCTACGGGAATGCCTAGAAGACTTACTGACATAGGCTTGTAGTGTTACTTGTAGTTCAAGATGTAAACCGACTCTTAGTCGTAGCTGGATAGGTCTCTCCTGTAAACCCTAGGCCGGATATCTATATAATCCATCCTAGGGACCAGCCTTTAGTGCACCCCACAATAGTCTACAATCTCAACTCGCACAGGCGAAACCCTTGTAAACCATATCCAGCTCTGTCGTATTACTAGATTGCTAGCAGGAGTAGGATCCGTCCAAAGCCGACGGATTCAAACCTGGATAAACTTGTGTGCTCACCATCCCGGAACACCGTACGTCTCACACCCCTCTCTTCTGCATGCCTCGAGGACCCCCTCATGGCGTACTTGTCATTAATCCGACGACATTCATCGGCTATAGTAAATAGACAGTAGAAAAATTAATGGTAATTCTATGTTTAGAATGGTCTGAAAAGTGCCAAGCCCAGTAGGCTAATAGGAACCGTGTGATGTTCTTCCAACCGTCCAGGGCGACTGCGCGGTGGGTGGTTCATTCAATGCGACACACCTGATCCGGGCAAATATTCACCTGGGGCCCCACTCGCCAGCCTCTCCATTCATACCACTTCTTCACTTCTCCATCTCCATTCATCCCACTACCCCGGCCGTTTCCATTTTCTCCCCCTTCCCTCTCCTATGTTTCTCTGTTTTCTCGAGCAGGGTTTGGAGGTTCTCCGTCGATTCCCGACAATTTGACGTATCTATGCTACTGCCACCGCATATTCACCTTGTAGGTATGGTCTCTACCGCTCTTCTCCTTCGTTTTACCCTCAAATCGCACGTCGTTGCTCTGCTAACTACTTCTCTGTTTTCCGGCAGAAACGATGGTTGCATTGTAGTCAGTGTCGTCGCCTGCATATATTCTGGCTCGTTCTAGTTGTTAGGGAGGATGCGAGGTGGTTGTATGAGTGATTTTCCCTCTCCCTCCCCCTCTCGTTCAAATCACTGGTTCCCGTGCGCACTGGTTCCACTTTTTGAACCGCCCTTTTGCTCTTCTCTATCTGTCCCATATGCTGGCTTGGTATAGTTGTTAGCACTGGCTTGGTATATGAACCATTTCGTCCCCGATTGCTGTTATAATACTTGATTCCCCCTTATGTTGTTCTACTGCAATACATGTTGGACCTGTTTATAGTACATTGTGATTTATTCATGCTAACATAATATACAACTAAATTGTAATGTAGTATAACCTCTAATGGTAACATTGGAGTGAATACCTTGATAACAACATTAATAACCATGTATGGTGGTGTATTTGGTTACTTTTATTTATATCTGTTGGTAAGTTTTGAGAAAATTGCATTATAACATTTGTGTATGGGCATGGGTAACTTATGATGGTATTATAATTGATAACTTTAGAGAAATTTGCATGATAACTTAGTTTATTAGCATTGGTAAGTTATGTACTGATGGCAGGATAACACTAGAGTGTGTAATTGAACTACATTATATATGATTCAAGTGGGTAATTACTGTTTGTACCATTGGAGTAAATCTCTTGATAACAACAACACTTGCCTTGTTTTGGTTTTGTAATTAATAACTTTTTGATTATATCAGTTGGTAACTTTATATCAAATTGCATGATAACATTAGTTTACTAGCATGGGTAATGTAATACCTCGTACATTACGCTCTAAGTTCAAGCCTAGATGAACCAAAAGTGGACAAGGGATTCTACCGCGGAGGCCCAAGGACACCCACGTGTATCCCCGTCAAAGCGGAGTAGGGCACGGTACCGGCCTACCCCTTATCCACTCTCAAAAACATCGGGACAAGAGCGAGCGGCGTAAGCGACAGGTAACACGGCCATGACATACACAAATGAGCATGTATGTCCGCGACTTAGAATAGACATCAGAGTCACACCATCTAGAAACAATGGAAACAGAAATATTCAACGCCATATGGCAAGATCTAAATATCCTAGATAGATGTAATAGTTTAGGATATCTCCTCATACATCACACAACAGAGTATCAAGCGAAAGTAGAATACAAGATCCGAGTACGGATAAGAAGCAAATCGGCATAAGATGCCACAGAACGAAGCACATCCCTTCCATAGATCTCACGGATCTCCATCCCCGGAATCTCTACACCTGATGGTCATTGCCACCATCATCGGTCTCTTCGACCCAGTAGCCTTCCTGAGAGTATACCTGTCCACCTAAACCAAATATTTATTGTGTGAGACCCTAGGGATACTCAGCAAGTCTTAATGCATCTAAAGGGAACAACTTGGGGTGACACAATTGCAGCGAAATATAATATCTAAAAGTTCTATAGAGACACGCTACATCATCTGCTCAACCAGGGATAGGCGGACGCTCGATAATAAATAGCAACAGTTATATAAGCAACATAATTAACCTCGCTCACCCTCCTTCTCGCTTACCGACGAGAAGGCAGAAGAACCTCCCATCTATTGGCAATTTTATTAACCATTCCATGAGTATTGTTCTATTTACTAGTCATGTCTTAGTCAAATTAAAGGCGGTACTTTAGTTATGCTTGTCTATGATCGAGAAACTGTGCTCCAAGTCGTCCATAACCGCGGACACGGCTTTCAGAAAGATTTACCCTACAGGGGTGCACAAATAGCAACACACACACGATCAACCTCGGGAAAAAAAAAATGCAACGAGGCCTCACGACAATGCATTCATAGGATTCATAAATCATTTTAGGGGGTCATCCCAATAAGCTACCCGCAACGAAGTTGGCCGGCTCCGAGACGGACCCAGGGTTTGCGACAATGATTGTAAACGAATGGGAACCTAAAAATGTGACTGGGCTTGTCGATACCACGTAGCATTCTGCATTCTTAAACAGTACAGGTGCTCCACGCACAATCGTAAATAAAGCAGTAAAGCATGGCATAAGTAGAAGATAGTAATCAAGCCCCGAACTAGTTTGTGGCCCCAAGAAATAAAGTGCGAATCAAGCTCAAGCAAAGGGGGATTCATAGAGTCTCCCATATGTGGATAGTGCGAATAGTGAAGGAATGGGAATCAAGTACTCGGGGTCCTACGGGACACAAGTGAGCTTAAAAAACCAAATAACAGATAATGCTCACCGATGTCTCTTTCATTAGTTCTCTACTCATATTAAGTTGTTTATGTACCTCATTATCCAAGGACTCGCACAAACCCTACACATGCAATTCTAAGACTCACATGGCTCAAACAACTCCTGTAGTAATGGCTCATGGGATGGAGGAACAAGCTTCGGTGGGGTTTAAAATTAAAGGCTATGTAATACTTGGGATTCAATTTAATGCAAACGCGACTCAATGATGCAAGAGTAAGATAGAAGCATAAGTACTATATGTATGCAAGCATGGGGAATTGCTAGCCTGGAAGTTCTGTTGCCGAATAGGAAGGATCTGGGTAATACTCCTGAGGCTCCTGGTATTCACCTTGCTCAGTGTCTATCCGGATAAAAACCAAACACACAAGGGGCCAAAATAAATACATTACACAATCATAGAAATAATATGAAACATGCAAACAAGTATGCCATGATGGAATGATGCGTAATTTACATGGCATAACATAGCATGACATGGGTGAGGTGTGGGGTACAAGAACAAAGCATTTTATTAAGTTCATAGTCATGTTTTGCTCACATAAACATCGTTGTATACTTAATATTTATATGATGCATGCTTCAATTCATATTATCGAATGCATGGTTAGAACGGGCTCGCCGCGTTGATCGATCTAGACATATTATTTGTCGAATTGGAAATTACGGATTTAAAGATATGCTTTAATGCAATTTAAATTGAAAATGGCAATTTTGTTAATAGTTTGAATTGTTAGGATGATTATTTTTAATTCGTGAAAATTGATTTGAATTCATTGTCAAAATTTAAACACTTTTCCTTTTTTTAAGTTTTTCTAAATTCCAATTTATTTGAAAGTTAGGTTTAAATTTGTATTTGTTTGAATTATTCTAGGGACTCAGACTTAAAGAAAGTGTTCGGGTTTTGGAATCAGAAATAGACAGGGCGTTGTCCAAACTGCCAAGAGCTGGTAACTGAAGAACTGTCGAATATGACAACTTTTCCTGTGTGTTCTGCCCATCTTCTAGAGAAGATTACGAGAGATTGGGAACTCTATTTTGAACAAGGCCTGGCGTGTTGGAGAGGTGGTCGTACCAGGAACAAAACAAGATGAATTTATATGGCTATGGTGAACTGAGAAGATCAGAAAGTTGGCCGGATAACCTTATCTATGCATGCGCTGACGGTGAACAAATTGATCTAACTTTTGTCGATGGCTGCAAGCTGCTCGGAACACCAAAATAACCATGGGTTGTTGCAGTCTCGATATGGTACATCCAGAAGGAAGTAGGCGTGAAGGGAAACACCGGAGACGTACTGAGGCGGCCGAGAACTTGATGAAAGTAGAGGAAGAAAACATGGTGCGCGCGGACTGCAAACTGACAGCGGCGGCAGTGAGATTGCGCCGGCTTCACCGGAAAATTTCGAGCCAAAGGGGTCACCGTTCATTGCGCCGTTCGATTCCAAAAATTTATGGATGTGCCCTTTACGCATACGTATTCGGGTCGGCACCGGAGAAGTAGGGATACCGCCGGAAAACTAGGTGGAACACGCGTTGTTACTGCCATGCGCGTGTTGGTGACCACTATAGCTAGGATCGTTTGTTAAAGAAGGCAAAAATAATTGAATAGGACAAGTTGTATACATGACAACCTAGCACACGGGCAGTTGAATCAAAGATTTGGTGCTAAATAGGCTAGCTGATTTGAACATGGACATGCAGTTTGTCGTGGACACGCTCTCTGAACTGGGACACATCGCGTGCGATCAGAAGCTGGTACCACCAGCTCGAGCTGCTGGTGCTGGTCGAGGCCTAGGATGCTGGAACGTCAGTTGTTCGTGCTCGGGAGGAAGCCAGAAACAAGATGGTGCACGTTGTTGCACACGTCGGTGAGAGGAGAAGCATCAGGGATCTCCGACGATGGAAATATACCGAGGTGAGCACCAGGACGCGTAGCGTGATGGGACCAAGCCTACAGCATGGAAGATGAGGAGGAAGATGCTGGAACAACGAGCATCTACAAGGACGGGAGGCGATGGTGGCGCCTGCAAGACGCTCGACGAATCGATCTAGCGTGAGAGTAAACAAGGTAGCTCGGGACGATGTCTAGGAGATTAAGAGGCTCACCAGGAAGCTTCCTAGCTATCCTAGATAGCTGGAGTTGTGGTGATCGATGACGAGGCTTGCGGATGGTGGTGCTCGAGCTCCTACGGGAGCATGGTCGATGGCGTCGCTGCAGTTCTTCTATGGCGCGTCCAAGCAGTCGAGGAGGTGTAGGAGGTACTGGCATAGCTCCCTACGATGGCATGTCTTGGGGACTCGGGATTGATGGTGGAGGGTGGAGGCTGAAGGGCTAGGTCTTGGCCAAGAGAGGAGCTGGGGGAGCAAGGTGCTCTCGATCTCGATCTAGATTGAATTGATGGAGTGCTTGTGTTGCAGACAAAGGCATCGACAAAGGAGGGAGGAGGAAAAGGCTCATGCACATGGCATGCCACGTGGTGCTCATAGATTGGAATATATGTGATTATATTAGGTGGTGGCACAAGTCCAAAGATGAGAAGAGATGAGGTTGAACATAATTCAAATAAAAACCAACTCAAATAGATTTTAGACTTGAAGAAAGAAAGGCACATGGTGTGATATTATTCATGTGCAGTAGAAAAGATACCAGAGGCCTGGTACATACATATCTGAGAGAGATAAAAGATATGCACTAGAATAAGAAATAAGGGAAATGTTTGAATGGATCCACACAATATAAAATAGATATGATTTAAATCACAATGCAAGATAAGAAGAGCCCATTGGTCATATATGTGGTAGATTGAGACAAGATCATATGAGGACAAGAGGTAGTAGCATGTTAGTAGGTGGAAAGGATTTAAAAGATATGCCCCAACTCAATTTGGGCATGAAGCAATTTATCAAGATGCAAATACAATATATCAAGATGCAAATACAATATATAATGCATATGAGATAAGAACCAATTAGAGGGGTTTCATATGATGCTCAAATGCAAGGTGGCATGGTGACATGAGCATAATATAATGATGACGCAACTAATTATATGTAGTAAGTAGCAATATATAGACTAGGCAAGTAGCATTACAATTTTTAGACAATTGGGATGCTACAGGTTATACTACAGATTTCTACCTGATAACTTTAGTTTGATCTATACTATGTATTATTCAAGCGGGTAATTTAGTATATCCCTCTTTGTGACATTGGAATAAATTACCTGATAACAGCAGTAGTCGCCATGTTTTGGTAGTGTAATAGTTAACCTTTTGATTATCTTTGTTGGTAACTTTTGAACATTTTGCATGATAAAATTTATTTATGAGCATGGGTAACTTATGTACTATTTATAGGATAATATTAGATTATATGTTTTTGTGTAACTTATTTTATATATTTTTACCATTGTAGCATTATTCCATGTCTGTTGTAATTTTTTAGTATTGATGCATGCTATTAGTTCTTATTCATTTTTCTATAAGCTTGTGTGTGCCGTTGTATTTTTTATGATTGTGTATTATGTTTAGTCTTATGTTTATGTTTTTCATCCTTAAATTGTTTGTAGGAGTCATGATGGTGAGGAAACGAAAGGCTGCTTCTGATATTGTCGATCTTGAAGAAGCACCTACCCGTAAACATGGGAGGAATACGGCATCTCCTTCTGCTGTTACCAGTCTTCTCACATGATTTTCAAATGATTAGAAGGCATCAATTGAAGCAATGGAATTGTATAGTATGTTGGACATCAAGTGTTCCTCGTTACATGATGCACTTATGACCCAGTTCGCAGGTTTATATGACAAGCACACGCGTGAATTTGTTGTCCCGGGCGAGGAAGGATACCGCTTAATGAGGATACTGTCTTTAATTGTTTTGGATTGCCTCTTGGTGAAGTGCCGGTCCCATATTATTCTGATCCTGATATTCAGGGTGCCCTTTCCCCTATTATTTTTCCTGATGATGGTGGCACCCCTCTGAGAACTCGAGTTTTCGAAATCTTGAAGGATATGACTTGATATGACGATGAATTCAAGTAAACATATATCATGTACATTGTGTCGACATTGTTGTCACCGACCACCCGAAACCATGTTTGTCCTAAGTGCTACCCTATAATGGTTAGTTTCCCTTGATGCTTCTTTTATTTTTATTTTCTATCTTGGTGGTAACTTATATGTTTTTGTGTGGATAACTTTTTGCCATTGTGATGATAACTTGTGTGTTATCATGGTGGTAACATTTTTGTAGATGATCTATGGTTGTGTTTAACATATATGTAAGTGTGGTGTTCTATTGATAGTTTCTTTTCCATTTGTTCTAATTGCAGCACAATATTGCAAATTTGTCGCTGACCAGCTACATGAGGAGCTTTCTAAGGGAACTCATATACAAGCTTGCCTTTTCTTATTGCAGGTACACATTTCTATTATTTCTTATAATGTTTCTATTTTCTAAACTTGATGGTGTAAACCTATTGCATTTTAGTTAGTGGATTCATTGTATTCTTTCATGTTTTTAATGTATTTAGTAGCTGCTTTATGTTGATTCCGTTGATGTTACTAGGTTGGATATTGATTTGCTGGAAGGGTGGTATGCTGTAAACATTTGGTCTAGAGAGCTAATTGATCAAGTGTTGAAGTTTGATTTACAGAATGATGGAAAGAGTTATGGAAAGCTTGAGGTAATTTTCTTGTACATTTTGTTTGTTTTTAATATATTGTTTTTTTCAACTTGTGGATAACTTTTAGCTTTAATGGTTGGTAACTATTTAGAAAACTGGTTGATCACTTTTAGCATAAACTGTGGGTAACTTTTGTGTTTATTGGGTGGTATCATGTTGGTCACAATGTGTGTAAGGAATTTTGTTGGCTGATTTTTTATTTTTTATGTTCGTGCAGTTGAAGTCTCGGTATGGCATCAAGTTCGGATTATTCCGTGGTGCCAAAGGGTTCAACAAATGGTTTCACACTTGTGCAGACCCTAGTTGTTCAGATAAGGTAGCATTTTATTTTTTTTAGCTTTTACTTCTTTTTTTGGTCCTGTCAATTTGTGTCCCTCTATTTTTATTATTCTTCATGATATTTGTATTCTTTTCTCCTGTACAGGAAAAATCATAGGTTGCTAATCTTGTTGGTAATTTTGCCTCTAGGCTGTTTGATTTGATGAGTACACTCATGCAAGGGTGGACAACATTGCAAGGTAATGCTGGTGCTGAAATGGCGAAACAATTTACTAGTCAGTTTGGTGGTCAGCCTGCTGGGCAACCCATGGGGGGGAATTTCACGGGTGGTGCTAGCTCGAGTGCTGCTCGTGGTGCTAGGACTACTCGTGCTGGCACTCGTGGAAGGAATATTCTACGTAGCAGTGTAATTATTTCTCTGGTTCTTCCTTCTAAAGACACAATTCTGCCGGATTCAGATAACATTAGCTCTGATGATGATGTCCCCTTAGATCCGCAATCAGACAACAGTGGAGACGATGACGTTAATCGTTATGTTCGTGCTAATAGAAAGGGAAAGGGTGTGGTTGGTGATGGTGTTGGTGGTTCTTCTAATCTCCAGCTCTCTTTGACTTACCCGGATTCCACTGAAGACCAGAACAACATTCTAGAACTGACATCACCTGTCGCTCCTGATATGTCAGCACCGGAACATAGGTCACCTATTGCAGATCTTATCTCACCGGTTGAAGATACTTGCCGCATCAATGTAGACCGGACAACTGAATCTCCTACTAAGACTGTTATTTCTGGACGACAAGAACAAACCCCGATTCGTGTTTACGAAAGGGCTAGGAAGAAAAAGTTACATACAACTAATCATGTTGAAAATGAAATCAAGTCTCTTGTTTGTAAAGATCTTGGTATCACGCCTATCATGATGCGGTCTGAAGTTTCTATGAGGTATGAGTCAACATATTACATTTTTCAGTTATTTTGCTGTGTTTTTTGTTATTCACTAGATAACTTTACCTTCTAAGTGTGGATAACTGTAGCATTTTCATATGATAACTTCTTTATATTCATATGGCTAACATTTCTGTAATTTCATCATAGAGCTCTTGTTTACCCATGTGTCGTATATTCTATGAAATGTTTATATCCTATACGTTGTCTTATGTTGCAAATTTATGTTTTTCATGCTTGTAAATTTATTTTGCAAGCAATTGTTTACATGCACATTATTATGTGGGTAATTGTTTTACCTTTCTTGTAAAACAATGATTACATGGATAACTTGTCTTAATTACTCTGGATAATCATGTACTACTACCTGAGTAACTTATGTATGTTAGTGTGGGTCACTGCACTTTTTAATACTGTTTTTTATAGTTATAGTGAGTATATTATATGTGTTTTATTTTCATTTTTGTTTGTTTAACCTCATGTAATCATTGTTGCTGATTATTTATTCAAGTAAAAACTCGTCCAAGATAAGATTTGATCTGCCGAAAAAGACAACGATGGTAGCTACAAGGTCTTCTCCAATGTTGGCAAAATAGCGTTCTCCAGAAGGAGGGAGCACATCTGTTATAGATATTGGTGGTTTGTCTCCAACTCATTCACCTACTCTTAGCGAAGGACCTAGTAATGATGATGTAAATCCAATTGGTGAGAATGTACTTGGTGACAACCTTGAAGCTACTGTATCTGGTGGAGAAACAACTGCCAATATCGTTTCGATTACAGATGTATCTGTGACCAGCGCATCGGGTACAGGTGCAGCAGCATTATCTATGGATGTGACAATCACTAAAGTTCAACCAGATTCAGAAGCTCCATTGGCGAAACTTGCATGTGGCCATCCTATTAGCAGCAGCGTGGTAAATACCGTGGCAAACGAAGCGAGTAATATCATTGAAGTCGTTGTTGTGCCCACAAGTGCTCCTCATATTGCTGCCAATGATCCACCAGGCCCTTATATTTGTCCTGATGGTGGTATGCTTGTTCCAGCATCATCGTTGTTCACCAACCTTGCAACAACTGTTACTTCTATTGATATGCCTACAAGTCCCGCTGTCTGCTCGGTTGAGGATCTATCTACTCAGGATGGAGATGAAGATGCGCCTTCTAGCTTGGATGGAAGTTACCAGGGAGATGTACAACTAGTTAGTTCTGCTCCCTTAATTCCTGCGTCTAGTCTTTTCAAGACCCCTTTCAGTAGGCAGTCCCATGTGTCCGGGCCATCTAATGGTCCTTCGCCATTTGTTAGTGGTTCAGATATTGCTGCTGCAACTGATGGTGCACCTCAAATTTCTCAAGATCAAATCATAGTCATCAAGAAAGCAAAATTAGTTGCTCGTGATGGGAAGTTGAGTCTTGCTCCTGGTATCCCATTAAATATTATTACTGGATATGCAACATTGAAGCCTCAGCCTGCTACAGATCCTCCTGTTGTTGCTTCGTCTGATGCGCCTGCTGATCCTGCTCCTCCTGCTGGTGCCCCTGCTCGTTTGGCTCATGTGGCTGTTATTTCTGCTGATGCCACTTTTGTGCCAAGTGTTGCTAAACTTCCTATTGTTGCACATGTTGCTCCTAATCATGTCCTTGGCTCTCATGACACCATGTCTGCTTTTGGTGATTTATTCCATATTTTTGAAGCATAAGATGTACTTCCTTTGTCTTGGACACCTTCTCCAACCACCGGTACACACCTCAATTTAATTTCAAATGTCATTGTATAAATTCATCATATGCCTTTTCTATTTGCATCTTGTTTGTAATGTACAACCATCTGTTATTAATTATTTTATGTTTCATACTGTACCATGGATTTTATAATTATTGTGTAGTTGGTGGTCTTGATAACTTTATATATGAGCTCTGGGTCACTTTAATATATTAATGCTGGTAACTTCAACTTAGTCTCGTGGTTAACTTATTCTGTATTTGTATGCTTGGGTAAATGTTGGGTTAAGGGGTGGATAACTTATTCATGTATGATTGAATAATGGTATCTCTAATTGGTGGATTACTATACATATATGCATTGGTAACTCACAGTTTAGTTAACATCATTATTCTCTTTGTGTTTTAAGCTTCATGGAATATTAGGAAGAAAACCTCCATGTTAGATGTATAATTATAGTCATATGTTTAGTTGTCATGATATACATGTTAACATGTTTGTATGCATGTGTTTAACATTAAATTATATGATAGTAACAATAATTGTTTTTTCTTGTTTGGTCCCTTTTTTCTTCCTGTATTTTTTTGGACATATTTTATGCAGCTGTTAACTTAATGAACTTACCAAATACGGGTGGTGATAAAAATGAGGGTGCCGGTAGATCTAGTTAACTATTTAGCTGATGTCAAACTTGAAGATCATCGCTGCGATGGTTGTTTGGGGCTTGGGGTTTTGTGGCGGTCGGGCTGTATGATTTGCGATCTATCATGACGGAGGCTCTTTTTTATGGTAGTGTTACACATGGTTAAATTTAGGTTGTAGTTTATGGGAACTTTCCTCTTATGTTATGTTATTCGTGGAACAATATGTGTTGTAAATTATATGACATTATGTTCGTATGATGTAATTAAAGTATCCTTATTATTTAATTTTTTATCCTTGTTCATGTATTTCATTTTTTGTGGTGATAGACATGTGGTACTTCTTTTCCATATGGGTGCTTCCATTTTTACCCTTGTTTATTTGGGCAATTCCTTTTTGTTCTTTCCTTACTCTTTTTGTAACGGAACAACAAATAGTTGATTATAAGTGCAATAAGCTGGTTAATGATGAAAATGTAGTTATTTCTCTTGATGACTTGTTGGTTGAAAAGATTGGTTATCAAGCTGTTCGGATCTTTTCCAAAGATACAAAGCAATTGAACCAGAATAGTTGTTCCATTATAGGTATTCAAATAAAATTTGTTTTGTACTTCTTTGTATTCGAACAGATAATTCTTCTGCTGCATTAATTGTTTTATTATTATTGCAGTTGACCCTGATTATTCAACTCTTGGTATGAGTGCTGCTTTACCTACTGCCGTCGCTGGCAGTGTTACACCTACAACGTGGTTGCGCACTGTCAGATTTATTCACCCTTCTAAGTGTCTTCTTCCTCCGTTCTCCCATATTAGCACAACAGCAGATGAAGATGCACTTTATAAGAAGATTATCATACACACACATGACAAGAATAATTCGAAGATTAAGAAGTATGTCCATGATCTTTTTTACATCTTCCATCTTTCATTGTTTTCTGTTGGTAACTTTTATTCTTTATCATTGGTTACTTATATTGTTTTTTATGGATAACTTGATTTTTTTCTACCTTATTTGTAAGTTCTACTACTGCTGGTGGATCACTTGTGCTATTTTTTGTAGATAACTCTTAGATCACACTGGATAACTTTAACTTATCGGTCTGATAATTTGTACTACTACTGTTTGATCATTTGTACTATTTTTTGTGGATAACTTTTAGTTTCACAGTTGATAACTTGCATTCTAATCATTATATATATTTCATCTTTTTGGTAGCACACTGATATGTAACATTGATCTAATGTGGGTGACAACTAGTGATTTTGCTGGAAGTGTGATGCCATATGGCGAACTTTCAAATAATATGTGTGACTTTGCTATTTCCGCAATGCAAGATAATTGTCCATCCAATAAAATTATATTTCCTTATATCATTACTAAATATCTAGTGGAGGGAAGATTTACCGCCACTCTTGTTCGTAGGTCGTTCAGTAGAGACGATAACTACAAACTCAACCACAAACATATGGTATGTGGTCTAATTTGTTTATTTTTATTTTTTATGCAGTTGATAATTTCAGGTCATAAGGTATGGTAACCATTGCTAGTTTTGTTGATAACTTTTACATTTTATCTAGGTAACCACTATTCAGATTTTTTCCCTGCATGTGCACCTACTTATTTTATTTTCATTTTTAATGTTTTTTGTAGCTTTGCTTTGATGTCCTTCAAGAGCTCGTGACTAAAAAGGATCCAATGGGCCACCAGTACATGTTTTCGGTTAACATGCCTACCAAAAGGTTTAAGATTCTTGACTCACTCTGTGGTGAAGCTAATGTAGAAATGATTGAACACGCGACCAAGCTAATGGATGCAATAAAGAGAATGTATATGGTTAATTATTCTGATTTAAGAAGACAAATTGAAAACTTTGAGTTGATGCATGTCCCTATTCCGAAGCAGTTTGGCAGGTTAGTGTTTTCCTATTGTTTCAACATTGTTTTATGTTTCTTATCTAGTTATAATTTATGGATTTGTCTAATCATTGATATTCTATCGTTTCTCTATTTTTTCAGCACTGATTGTAGTTTCTTCATGCTCAAGAACCTTGAATTATGGAATGGAAGTGTTGTTCCTCCTATTTGTCAAGATATGATGCCAGGAATTAAGAAAAAGATGACATCTTTTTGATTGAACCACCCTCGCAATGTTCTTTTGAATTGGAGGTCACTTCTAGAAGACAAAAAAAATTAGGTATTTTCCCAAGTTACTCGCACACTCACACATTTGTTATCCAGTCATATTCTGTAAGTTATACACACTGTGACATCGAAGTTACCACGGTATGTCGATTTTTTTTTGTTGTTGTTATGAAACTTCAGTTTTGCCCATATGTAAAAGCTACTTTAAATGTTAGCTATGAGCGATGAAGCCGAGTTGCTACAATAAATATTGTATTCTCTTTTTGTAAGGTTTTTTATATTAGTCATAATAACTTACATGTTAATGGGTAGATAACTTACATGCTGATTTCATGATAACTTTTAGTGTGTGACCATGGTAACTTCTGCTATGCTAGGTAGATAAACTTTTGTTGGCTTGTTCATTAGAAGGTTGATTACTTTAGTAGTTCTGTATCGATACCTCTTGTTATATTCCCATTGTAACTTCATATAGGATAGCTGGGTGGTTTATACATGTTTTGAATACATTTTGGGCATAAATAATTTGAAACTACATAATGTACATCATGAGCATCATACATAGAAACAATCTTCAGATGAAAAAATGTGTTCGCTCAACAAACGAGAACAACATTTAGGATATTGTGTTACATAAACATTCTACTGCATATTTTTTTTGCATGGTTTGTCTAGATTTGATATACTAGCAGATTCAACTTGTCCTGGCATTTCTGTATTGTGTGACCTTCAACACCGCAGTGGCTGCATTTCTTTAATTTGTTTGGAGCAAGGTCTAGCGAATTTTAGTTTACTATCTGTCGTGGTCTCCATTTTGTTATTGACTTCTCTGGGTTCTTTATGTGCTTTGTTGATGATATGTGAGATCTCGATGTGCTTGTCGTTTGAACTGCTCCATGGTTGCTTGTTGATTGTTCCTGTTTGGTGGGGCAGTTGTTGGAGGTGGCACGCTTGCATCGTTAGGAGCACTAGACGATGGCATAGTAATTGCTTCATTTTCGGCCTCTCTTGCCTTCCTCTCTTCTCTTCTTGTTATCGCATCTGGTTCTTGTTTCATTTCATTCAAGTGCTTCCTGATGATTTTCCTTCCATCATCTATCTTCACTCCTATGTTTGCAGCTCTGGCAAACTTTTGTTTGTATGATGCAAACACCATCATATTTCTTGATTCCTCGGGCATCTCTTTCTTTACTTTATTATGTTTGTGATCTGGTTCAGCTAGGATAGTTTTCGTGTCTAATGTCCACCTTTTCAAGATGTACTTATCTAGGATCTGATGGATTTTTATGTGTGTGATCACTTTTATAATGTGGCAGCACAGTATACCGTCACGATCTAATTTACAACAGTTGCATTCATAATTTCCCTCTTCCTAGTTTGCAAATACCCTATAGCTTCTGTAGCCATAGTGCGGGACTGGAATCCCTGTTAGGCTCAGTTCAAACTCGTAGCTGTTGAGGTGATCGCATTAGTATGACATGCTCTTTCGCATCTCACTCTAAAACCTGAAGAAATATTTCCTCGTGTATTCCTTTGCCATTTGTCGCTCCATTATACTTCCACACCACCATTTTGGGTCTGTTAAAGCTGTATCTGTCTCTGCATTCAGCTCAGCATTGTAAATCTTCTCTTGTACCTACATGTACTATTGTACAAACTCATAAATGGAGTTGCTTGGTTTGACGTAACGCTTGAGGACTGTGTTTAAGCCTTCGCTTCTTGATGTGGTCTGCAGGAATGGGAAAAAGGCGTCCCCATAGTGAAAACATCCACATTGTCACGAACATTATGAGTATTTATCATTTGCATCCAAGCTTCCTCGAATTCCTCCAGTGTCAAGCTATTGTTCACGCATGCATTAAAAGCATCGAGCAGCTCTAGGTGATTGGCCATGAATGGTCATATTTTATCAGTTGCATTCTAGATTATGGGCCATCTGCAATTTCTGTGAGTTGCATCCAGGAAAACAACACTTATAGCACCACCCATGGCAGAGTCTTGATCAGTTATTCTATTTTTGGTGCTAAGCCCCATTGCCAGTTTAAACATTTGAAACAACCACACAAAGTTTTCCTTGAGCTCTCGATGCATGAATCCGCATCCAAACTGAACCGATAGTCCATGATTATTTATCCCAATAAATGGAGCGCATGGTAGTTTATACCGGTTCGTTAGGTAGGTAGTTTCGAATGATATTCAATCATTGTACCTAGACTTGTATGCTCTTCGTGATGGACCGTCAACCCAAAATAGGTTCTCAACCTTGTCCTCCTCATCAAGTTTTATTTTGTAAAAGAAATCTAGATCTTTAGCCTTCATATTTTCGAAGAATGCCAATGTGTCTTGCATATCGTTGTGATTGTTTTCACTGCAGAAAGAAGCCCTCGGGTTCGCCAAGTCCTTTTCTATGTATGGTACATCATTTAGAGTCCCATATAAACTTGCCATGAGCTGCATCTGCCGGCATTTTTCGATGTTGCATGCATGCAACATCCAAAGGAATACTTTTTCTTCTGATGGTATGTTCTGGTACAAACGCAAGAACCTTATTAATGAAGGTTTTATTATCAAGGGGTGGTTATGATCATCTGATGAATGTTCAACATACCACCAGGCTTCCTTCCTCTTGACATATAAGTGTGATGTGCATCCAGTCATTGGGTGTGTATTTTTTTCCTCTTCTTGACACACGATTTTGGATTCTGTGTGTCTTCCTTATCTTCGTGACGTTTATCAGCTTTTGTGCACACAATATATGCCTTGTTTAACTCATTTTTTGTATATTTTCTTGACCAATCTATCCTTATTACGAAACCTTTCCTTTGTGAATACGCCCTGTAGTGTTTGCAAGCTGATTCAAAACTGTCAAAGCGCATTCCAACTTTTGGTGGTTGCGGCAATGAGTGTACTTCATCCCTAACATCATTTGTATCATTATTCTCCACATCCTCATTTGAATCAGCTGTGTGCACTGTTGTTTCTTCGATTGTGCCACCCGTCACCATTTCTTGTGCAGCTTGTTCAATTATAGTGTACATGCAGTCATTGTCAGTATATCCTTCAGTTTGTAGCCCATCTGTTATGCAAGTAATCAGAAGTTATTGTTTCTGTTTCTTTGCAGAAAATGGGTAACCATAATGAAAAGTCATGGATAACAGTAGATACAATATGTGGGTAACTTCTCTATATCCAGATGGGTAACTTCTCTATATCTAGTTAGCAAGTACTCTTAAAAATGTTGACTAACTTTCTAATGTTGAATCAGAGACAACATTTCTTTATAAAATGTAGTGTTGATATATGTGTTAAATCCTACATATAAGCATGGGTAATTGTAGTGTCAGGTACATGGATAACTTTTACCAATGTGACTGGATAACTGTTAAATAAGATGCTAGATAACTTGAGTAATATCCCATGGATAACTATAATTGTTCACTGGTGGATGACTGTGCACCTAGGTGCATGGATAACTGCTTAATAAAGTGGTGGATAACTTGTATATTTATGATTGGATAGATGTTGTGTAAAGTGGTTGATTAGTTATTCTTTCTGTGTTTTGCAGGAATGGGTTAGCATAATGAAAAGGCATTGATATATGCAGTTACAATAGGTTGGTAACTTATGCCTATGTAGTGTGGTAACTTTTTTAAATTAGCAAGTTTTTGTAAACATTTTGATTGTCTTTACAATGGTGAGTCACACATAACACTTCTAGATAAAATGTACTCCCTCCGTTTCAAAATATAAGATGTTTTATCTATGTGAAAGGAGCGTATCTAGCCTCTTTCAGTGTATAGGTTCACTCCAAACCTACATGAACCTACACACTAAAAGGAGACTAGATACATTCCCTTCACAAAGCTAAAACATCTTATATTTTGAATCGGAGGGAGTAGTGTTGTTATTTGTGTTAGATCCTACATATAAGCATAGGTAACTATAGTGTTAGTGTAGTTGGTTAGGCACACTCAACACTCCTGGATATATATGTCCAGTGATGATTTGTGGGGTAACTTCTTCATATATGTATGGATAACTGTAGCATTATCTGGTTGATAACTTGTACTCATTTTAGTGTAAGCTACGTGGATAACTTGTACCTAAGTCATTGGATAACTGGTGGATAAGTTGATTGTGTATAAACATCATACCTTCATTCATAACTTGCACAATAGTATCTACGTGTGAAACATCAGCATGTTCCTCCTCTTCTATTGCTTGTTCTGGTTTGGCATTAAGGTCGATATCCATGGTTTTCCCACTATTCAACCAAAATATTCAACATGTCAGGAATTTAGGATGTTTCCCCTATGTTTTGTCATGCAGGGATCAATAGATACTTATACTGAAGCTTAGGAAGTTGTAGTTTGAACAAGATTGGACATATTCAGAGGCAAAATTGAGGAGTAAAGTAATTGTAGATGCCCAAATTATGTTTAGATTCATGGTGTGCAGCAGTATAGTTTCATATTTATAATTATATAGTGCTTTTGCCACCAAAATCATGGTGAATTCAGGGGTTGATTGGGAAGTACCTGTTGTTTTAGTCTATGCTTCCTTTTTTTACTTTTCATGAGAAGGGGTGATGGGTATCAAGATCTTAAGGTGGAGCTCCAATGATGATTTTGGCTAGAGGTTGAAGGCGACATGGACAAGTGCGAAATCGAGGAAGGAGGGGGGGTAGTGCTAGATCTGGGTGATTTTTTGTTTTCGGGTTGAGGTTTTTGCTTGGAGAAGAAGATGGTCTCTCTTTGTGGAAAAGCCCACTTTTTGACCCGGTCACGTGTCCGGGGGCAGGATGTAACATCCCAAAACTTTAATCCAAGCTTATCAAGATCCAAATCATCAAATTTAGGGTTAACAAAAACTTTTCCAAATTAAAAATGAAAGCATTCATGTGTATGTGCATTTAATGTAGGAATTGATTTGAATTGCCATAGTTCTGTGATTGTTTGGTTGTAAAATGTTTCTTAGGTGAAATAAACATCATCTAAATCATTCCCAAACTTTTTCCAAAGAAGAACAACTCAAAATGAATTTTTGAAGTGAATGGTCATTTTGGCCAAATTAACTCCCATGCCTACTTTGGCTATTCCTAGTACTCAAAACTTAACAAAAACATGTGTGGATCTTTACACCCTTTGATAGTACACATAATGAGGTACCAAGGCCCACTTTTTGATCTGGTAAAAACATTCAAATGCTAATTTTAATGGACAGTTTAAAATTGAATCTATTTCATATGGGAAGATCCCACTATTTCAAAAACCACTCAAACAAGCTCAATTTTCACAACCCAAGCACCCACAGAGTCTCAAACTTATGCCTAGCAAACCCACCAAAAATCTTTTCAAAATTCCAAAGTTTATTTCTTGCGGCCATTTAATCAAACACTTGGCAGGCAGGGTTAAACTCTATACCATAGCTCACTGTTTTGAACAAGGTTTTGCCCCCATTTGTTCTCCATTTAATCCCTTTGTCCCCCTAGGGTCTAACCATGCCATTAGCACCCATCCCCTAACCCCTATTGGCAAAGCCATGCCATGCCGAGCCACCCCTCACCGGCCGACCATGCACTCGCCCCAGCAGACCACCTCCCTCTCTCTCACCATGTCTAGGAGGTAGCCAGGACCTCACCGCCACCCTCAGTCCCCTCCCCGAGCCAAGCGCAGCCGTGGACCACCAAGGAGAGTCCGCGCCCAGTGCCACCGAGCCATGCCGAGCACGCGCCAGAGCGCCACACCCGGCACGCGTGCACAAGCCGCCGCTCGACCGCAGCCTACGCCCACCGCTCCGACACGACCTAGGGAACACGATGGACATGCCCGTTCGCCGCCCAACGCACCACAGCCACCGCTCGCCGTGGAAACCGCCGCCTCTGCCGCTCAGAGCGCCAGCTCACCCTGATCCGCATACCACCGCCCCTATGCCCACATTGAGTTCCTAGAGCACCGCCAGGAGACTGCCCATCGACCGCCACCCTCAGCCATGCCTCTAGCCGCCCATAGCCATGTCGCCACCGTCGCCTGCCCATACCTCTCGGCCTCGCCGTCGAGCCTATAAAAGGAGGGCACCCCCAGCCAGTTGAAGCACACCACTCCACTCCCCTCATCTCACTGACCGTCCCACACCACTAGCTGGAGCAAGGGGAGCAGCAGCTCACCGGAATTGCACCGGAGCATGCCGCCTCTGGAGGAGAAGGGCGCCGCTGATTGCGACCACCCCCGGAGCTGCCTCGACCGTCCCTGAGCTCGCCGTCGACCACCAGTTCGTTTGCCCGCCTCGCCGTCGTCACTGGAGCCCCGGTACGCCCCCTATGCACCCCCACCAAGCCGCTAGGGTTCGAGCTCGCTGGCGATAGGTCCGTCGTCGACGATAAGCCACGGCCGTTGGTCCTCATTCTAATCTAACGGTCCACATCGCTCCGTACTGCTTCGCGTGTTATGAGCCACTGACTTGTGGACCCCCTGTCAGTTGAGCCCCGCGCCACAGAGTGACACTGGGCTGGCCCGTTAGAGTTTTCCGCGCGACCTAGTTAGTTTGAATTAGGATTTTCCTTTTTAGTTTAAACTTAGTTCTGCCTATGAGTTTGAAAATCAATTCAGAGAGTTTGACAAATCCAAATTGCATGAAACCAATTTTGCCTGAAAGGTTTTGAAATGATCTATCCAAGCCCATTAGATCTAATTCATTTAGAGTTATAGATCTCTCCTAGTAAAAATAACAAAATAGAAGCATTTGCAACTTGCGACATTTTTATAAAATCAACCAAGATAGGTTTTGAGTTGATTCCAACTCTCAAAATTCACATTTCATCATACCTATCTGAATATGTAATAATATTAAGGTTTACATGCAGTGACTTTGGACTAGTACCAAAATAATGCTATATAGGCATTTCTAGTCACTTTAAATCATTAGATAATAAACTTAAACCAAAGTAATATTGATCCAACCTTTAAACCCTATTCCCACATGTTAGAATATGTGGTGATGACATGTGTCCACATGATACCATATTTTAAGTGGTGAATATTAAATATTAGTTAATTTTCAATGAGTAGAAATTACTTTTCTAAATTCAAAAGAATGAAACTATTAAATCAAACTTGTGGTGCTTGAGATGATAATAGATCCTCAAATGTATACCTTAGAGTGCCAATTAGACTAGTTAAGTATTATTTGGTGATTGTGTATTCCGTATGTATTTATAGACGATAGTACCGACCAAGCTTTCGAGGAAGAGGAGTTCTACCAAGAAGAAGAATAAGAAAACTTCAACCACTGCACCAACCAAGGCAAGCCCCCATTAATAATGCAAGCTATTGTAGCAAACTGGAATTAAGCTAGTTAACTTGATCCAAGATGCTATAGGCATGCTTGAGTCATATCACCATGACTATTAGTTACCCCCAAGTCTTATTTACAAGCTTTACTTCCTTTACTTTACACAAAGTTCTTTACTTGTTTTTGAAGGTAGCATAAAGAGTATAAAACTTGACCTATTTAGAACCCCTTAGATGTCATTCTATGGCATGAGATTGAACCCATCGTTTCCACCTTAGTGAACACTCTTAACTTAGTAGTTTAGAGTAGATCAAAAACTTAAGTCACTTTAGATGGGAACACTTGGTGAAAATGAATTATGAAAACCTTGGAATGATGAGTCATTCTATTGAGACGTTTTGACATATGTTGAGAAACACAAATGGTTTATGATGGTGAACATGTTGAGGCATGAGCCTTAACCCTTTTATAAAACTGATGGTTGGATTCGGATGCGATACCATTCCAAATTTACCGTACAACCACACTACATGAATTAGGTAAGGCTTAGCTGGAAATTTATATGCATTAGTATTAGTTCCCTCGCGGGAGAGGTTTGAGCTGATGCTACCTCTCAATGTTGTCCACCTATGCAGTGCCCAAGATGACTGATGGTCATGGTTGGGAGGCCATGCTCATAGGAGAGGTGCTTATACTAGGGTGTGTAAAAGGAAGGTTATGTTTGATTATCTGCATACTAGGTATGATGATTCAGGGTTATCCCTGACAGATGTATCGAATCTTGTGGTGAAAGTGTACTACCTCTGCAGAGTGTCAAACTATTCGAATATCCGCGTCCGCGGTTATGGACAGTTAGAATGGCCATACTGTTTTGTTGTCAAATGTTTTCCAAACAACCTATAAAATGAATGATGAATTTTGACTTGACCACAACAGGGTTGTGTTTATGACAATAGTTTCCCACCTTAAGTGATTCTAGAACTTTATTTTATTTTTCTTTGCTTCTGAACTCAGCTTAGGTTTCAAACCTAACTTTATAGTTAAACTTAGATTTAGCACTTTAACTTAGAATTATATTACTTGTTAGTGGTAGTTTGCGAGTACTTAAAGAGTTCTTATACTTTTGTCCCTGGCTATTCTCATGGCTAGACTATGAAGGAGACTATCAAGATGATGGCCAACGGGACGGCTATGATAACTAGGACTATCTGCCTCCGTCAGCATTGCCTGTGCCCCTGAAGATGGACCTCACCGCTACGCTTATCTTTTATTTCCACTGCTTGTTGTATTAAGACTGGATCATGAGATCCTTATTTGTGTAAGACCTTATGTATGGTTTGTAATGGATGATGTACTGTGATATCCAATCCGTTATGTCTCGCAAAAATGGTAATCCTGGGATTGCGAGGTATGGCATAACGGGCATCTGGGATTAAAAATCTGGGTGTTGACATAGGAGGGTGCGGGACGCGGCGATCCTGGATCACGGGAACGCGGGAATCCTATCGGAACGCTTGCTATGATCGAAGTTTTTCAGGGCGTCCGTCGGGTAGTCGTCTCTAAAATTAAAGGCAGTAGCACAACTGAAAATATCCAGGTCACGTGCACCCCAGACCTGGTCCCAAGCCGCGCGCACACGAGCTCCCCCCGGCAGTGTGCACGCCAAGCTTGCCCCACACGGCGCGGACGCCGAGCTCCCCCTAGGCGGTGGGCACGCGCGCACACGAGCCCCCCTGGCAGTGTGTACGCAAAGCTTGCCCCACACAGCGCGGACGCCATGCTCCCCCTAGGCGGTGGGCACGCCAAGCTCGCCCCAAGCCGCGCGCAGGTGCCCCTCCCCTCTTCTCCTAGCCGACACATCGCCATGGCTCCGTTGTCGCGAGGTGCCTCTCCCTTCCTCTCCTGGCCGCGAGGTGCCCCTCCCCTCCTCTCCTGGCCACGAGGTGCCTCTCCCCTCTTCTCTTGCGTCGTTGTAGCCATCATGCGTGCGCCGCCCCGCCATGGCTGTCTGATTTCAATCTTGATTTGGAGAAAAAAAGGACTCAACGAACCTGGTGTCAAGTATGTGGCGCCGGTGGCGGGAGGGAGTCTTCCAGCGCGAGCAGTTGCTCGCGTCCACGAATTTGGGGGCGCATCCATCGCCCCGATTCGTAGGGGATGTGGAGGGGGTCGAGGAGGCGGTAGGGGTCCTCCTGGAGGACGTTTTCCCCCTTCTCTCTCCCCTATGTGTGGTATCAGGGAGGTCCTGCTGGACTAGCTCTTTGTGCCGCCGGCTGCGTTGCCTTGCCTCAGAAGGGAGTCGATCGATGTGATTGTGAATTGAAATTATGAGCCAGCACTAGAAACATGAGAGAACCATACACGAAGGTAGGAGTAATTTAAGTATACTTATCTTCTTTAACCCAAAAAGGAACACGGACAAGGACATTGTCCCTCTCCTCTTGTAATTGAGCTCAGTCTCTATCTGACACGGAGTTACAGAAAATTAACCTTGTGTGCGCCAAACGCTAAGGGTGTGTTTGGTAGAGTGCCTCCACTCAGAATTTCCCAACTCAGATAAAATTTACGTGTTTGGTAGATCGGGTCCGTGCTCTGGGCACTGCCGACTCGATACGAAAACAACGCCTGGGCACTGCCCGCTAGCGAAGCCGAAATCGAGCTTCGCTCTTCCGCCGTGCCGGATCCATCCCGAAAAAAAGGTCCTGCTCTTCTGCCCGACCACGCACGCGTTTCCCCTGCCCTTCCTCGCTGTCATTATCGCCAGGCCGCCCGCCCCCCAGATCCCGCCGCCGGTTACCCTCCCCGCCGTCGTTCAACCTCCACTATCCCCCGAGCTCACTCCCCGCCCTTCCTCCGTTGCGCCGCCCTGCCGTGCTCGTCCGAAGCTCCGCATCGCCGCCATGGACGCAGGTGCAGGATGAGGATATCTGGCGCATCTGCAGCAGTCCCCGACACGCCGGACGTGGACTCGGACCATCGCCCGCCTCTTTGTACCCAAGCGCCGCTGCACCGGTGGAGGGGTCCCGTCCAGGCGTCGCCGACGCGGTCAGGCCTCGCGTGGCTGCCCCCATCCGCTGCACGGCCCTGTCGCCCTCCTCCCCCCGCCGCCTAGCCCCGTCGCCCTCCGCTGCGGATGACCGCCGCACTCCCATACCTTCCTCACGCGCCAGCCCCTCCCCTCCTCATCTCCTGTCACCTCCGCCCGACGCCACCGACGAGGAGCTCCCGGACCGCACAACGCCTGATGCCGCGTCGCTCAGCGACCACCGCCGATGCCCCGTGTATCGGCGACGAGAAGGGATCTGCTCCCATCGCAGCGTCTTGCATACAAGGGCCTGATTGCTTTTTAGATGTTTTGGTTAGGGACCTTGGTGCAACAGTTTGGACCTCTCTGTTATTATTTTGTTTTGGGCCAATCTCCACCCATACGGGGCTACCAAACAAAGTATCAATTCAGATTCTCCTAACACACACGGACTAATAAACACACCCCAAAATCTCAGGACAGCTTGTACGAGGTCAGATATCTCCAATGAGATAGTGAATTCGAAGTGATACAGTCTACCAAACACACCCTAACTCTCTGCCGTTCTCCGCGACCCGTCAACAACCGTGGGTGAGCTGACATTGGTCCTCTCCTGCCCGTGCGAGCTGCTGTCGCCGCTAGCGGCACGCGCCTGGTCGTAGGCGATGCCGAGGTTTCTGAGCCGGTTGAGCTCCGGCAGGATGACGGTGGCCAGGTCCGGTCTATCCCTCCTCCGCATCTCGGTGCACTTGAGAGCGAGCTTGGCGAACCCGAGCGCCTCCTCGACGGGCCAGTCCTTGACGGTGATGTCGAGCATCTGGGCGAAGGTGTCGGCCTCGATGGCCTTCTCGACGTGGTGCGTGAGCCCCATAGGCGGCCGCGCGGTGACCACCTGCAGTAGCAGCACGCCGAGGGAGTAGATGTCTGACTTGACGCCCAGTTTGCCCGTCTGCTGGTACTCCGGGTCGATGTAGCAGAAGGTGCCGGCCGTCGCCGTCAACCGGTACTGCGTCACGCTGTCCGCCACTGCCGGCGGCACGAGGCGGGCCAGTCCGACGTCGCTGATCTTGCTCACGTAGTTGCGGTCCAGCAGGATGTTGGCCGGCTTGAGGTCCCGGTGCACCAGCGGCTCCGGTTTGGTCTGGTGAAGGAATAGCAACGACGTGGCGATCTCGGCCGAGATTCTGAACCTCTGGCTCCACGGGAGCGTCGGTGTGCCGCCGCGCCGGAACAGACGGTCTTCGAGGCTGCCGTTCTCCATGTACTCGTAGACGAGGCACCCGTACTCTGGGCAGGCGCCGAGGAGTAGCACCATGTTGGGGTGGCGGATGCAGCTGAGGACCTCCACCTCCTGGTGGAACTGCTTCCTCCCTTGCTGAGCGTCCGGGCGGAGCACCTTGATGGCCACCGGCGTGTGGTCGAGGCAGGCGCTGTACACGGGGCCGTAGCCGCCCTCGCCGATCTTGAGGCTCTCGGAGAAGCTCTCGGTGGCAAGCTCGATCTCGTCGATGCTGTACTTGCGGTAGCGGAAGTCGTGGCTCGCGATGGCGTCCAGGGCGCGTACCTTCTCGTCGGCCTCTCTGCGCGCGCGAACCTCGGCGTTGCGGCGACGCTGGGCCTCCAGGTCGGCCAAACGCTGCGCCGCCTCGGCAGCCTCCATGGCAGCACGGCACTTGACTTTCTCCATCTCGGCCAGCGCCAGCGCGGCCTCCTCCGACTGCCGGGACTCCTCCAGCCGCCGCGCCTCCTCCATCTTGAGCAGGTGCATCTCCTTGGCCCTCTGCTTGGCGTTGATGGCCTCCTTGCACGCTGCGTTGTACATGTCCATCGTCTGCTTAAGCTCCAGCTTCAGCCGCCTCATCTCCGCCTCCACCTCGCGCTGGGCCTGCACGAATCGTGGTAAGCAAATCATCTCAAACGCGGAAGCAGGAAGGAAGGAAGGAAGGAAGGAAGGAAGGAAGGGAGGGAGGGAGGGAGGGAGGGAGGGAGGGAGGGAGGGACTCACGGTAGATAGAGGTGAGCCGGAATCCCGGGGGCTGAGGGAGAGTGCGTCGATGTTCTCCCCAAAGTCCATGGAGGAGAAATGCACCGCCTGTCCGAAGTCGGGGTCGACACTGGAGTTGGAGGGGTCGTGGGAGTTGGTCCGCAGCGTGTTGCGGTAGGACCCATCCGTGCTGTCGACCCTGCCCGACAGGAGGTAGGGCTTGGTCGCCGACGACTGCAGCGAGCGCTCACGGAACGGCGGCCGCGTGGTGAGCTCGGGCCCCAAGTTTCTGTCTATGGAGCGCCTGCTGCAGGAGACCGACTCCGGCATCACCGGAGGCAGCTGCCCCCTGGAGCTCCTCCTGGAGTAGGTCCCGACGACGAAGTCGCTGTCGTCGGCCGGCACGCCGCACTTGGCGAGCCTGACGTTGACGGGCTTGCCCCTGGCGACGACGTAGATGTTGCAGTAGTCCGGCGCGCCCTTCATCAGGCTGGACGGCACGTCGGGGTTCTTCCATTTCTTGGTGAATGCGTTCCGGTTGGATGCGCCGAGAGCGATGCTCTGGATCTTGTATGCGGTGATGTAATCTATGATGGCCTTGGAAACGTCTGCCTCTTCCAGTATCACCTCAGATTCTTGCACCTGCAGGTTGCTTTGCTACCGTACGTTAATTTCTCTTACCCCCACCCCCACCCCCTCTTGATCGATCTGAACGAAGGGGATTTGTACGGCGCTTACCCCATTCCTGGAGCAGAATCCTCTGAAGGGAACAAAGATCTCCATCATTTCAGCCTCCAACGCGTCATGTGTCGTCTCAGCCATGGCAAATCCATCTACGCAGCAACGAGTCTACATCATCATCAGGTCTTGCACTTCACGTGAGAATGATATATATAGACAAAAATGTTGCTACTACTACGTACGGTTGGCTGCCGGATGGTGGGCGGCGACGTGGAGGAGGATGATGTGCGAGGCGCCCGAGAGAAGGTGGTCGCCGACCCATTTCATGGCCAGCTGGCTGTTCCGGTCCCGGTCGATGGCGACCACGATGGTCGACGCCGGCTGGTGCAGACTCGGCGGCGAGGTGAGCCGGTGCTCGTCGGGGCTGACGGGGCTACCATGCATCATCCTGTACGTCCTGCAATAGTCCCGCCGGCAATCAAGCACTATGAGTTCTCGTCCACCCGGCGATTGATTCTCCGACCAGTTGATGGGGCAATTTTTGATGTTAAAAGTTAGAAAGGGGCCACGAAGAGGAAGAGACACAGAGGGGAGCCACGGAAGCCTCCCTTCTCCTCTTCCTCCAGCTCCCTTCCTTCCTTGCCTAGAAAGATCTCCTCCTGGCCCCCTGTCATTCCCCTGTTTGCCGCATGCAGCAAAATGGCCCAACAAGAATAGCCTATCCTCATGCTATTCTTGCACCAACGGTTACCACACCCACTTTTTCCTCCTGGAGAACAACCTTGACCAGAGAGCAAATACAGCATGAAGAAAACCAGGGGGGAAGAACGGAAGACAAGACCTAAAAATGGCCAGTTCAACTATACAAGATCCACACCTTACTCCTCCACTACAGATATCCACTCGACTCCCATAGCCAACAAATTAACACGGTACGGTAGTGCTGTTGTAGCATGCCAAGTGACGTCCAACTCCTCTAACTATGTTATGTACAACTACAAAACTGTACACTTTCTAGAGTTCTTGCAGACTAGTGAAATGGTTTTTACAACGTCAGATAGGTCCTGATCATTGCGGTGCCTGTCGGATCAGACAGGAGGTGTCCCACGAGGTTCATGCGCAAATTATTAGGCGCAATCGCAAACATGTAGAGCGCAAAGAGCATGAGATCCACTGATGAAAGTGTCGAACCAAGGAATCCTCGCCACATCCTGTTTGAAGAAATTAAAAGTTATATGCCATTTCTACAAGGATAAATTTTACCTGACAAAGAGCAATAAAAGCAACGAGCGGGCACAATTACCATTTGGGTAACCGGAAAAATGTTTCGAAGAATGTTTGGATGCCTTCATTATCCAGTTGTATTATCAAGGCCAATCCAAAGAGGAAGAATGAGCGCTGACGCTTCCGTTCTTGAGGCCATAGCGTTCTCCAGGCTAAAATATCAGACAATGCTTAGCAACAGACAGTTTTGCTCATTTCTCCTACTATTCTACACAACAGAAATGTACTCATCTATAAGTGGTTTATGAGTCCATTGGTGAATTCAGTAAATAATGGAAGAGAGCTGTACCAAGCATTGATGGACTGGAGCCTTGAGAACTTCCAGGCAAATACTGTCCAGAACGATTTCGTAAGATATCGGATATCACAGAAGCATATCTTGGAGCTTCAGACAGAGATCTGACCACCGAGTATCCTATAATTTTACTCCAATATCGTTAATATCCATGTCAATTGTGATGAATGATTAGGTCAAATTGAGGATTTGTACTCACCAGTTGCAGGATGGACCATACTCGCTGCAGCACCAAATGCAAGATTTTTCTGGTCTGTGTTAGGTAAGGATCCACCAACTGGAATATAGGACCACTCCTGGAATCAAGGTTCAGCATTTCAACCGAAATTCAGTACACATGCAAGAGAAACCAATATGGGTATCAACCCATAACCCGTTACCTCCTCGTATACTTTTACGATACGAATCCCCATCACATCCAGCCGAGACATCAACCTCTCCTTAAGTAGATCAAAGGGCATTGCATCTTTTGAAGCTAAGCATGTTTCCTGTGATAATATGCTTTGGTCAGTATAACCTAAAAGTATGGAGACATGTCCATTACAGCAACACAGTGCTAAAATTTTCATATAGACCTCGAAGAAAACTCGTGTGGATGACATGGCCATGGCATAGAGAAATGTCGGATTTGCTTCCTCAGGGTGTGAAAACTTCTCTTTGAAACAATCTCTGTAGTCCATGAAAACCATTAAGCTGGGATCGTAAGGATATTGTTCAACCTGAAATTTTGGAACGGTTAAAGCTGAAGTACTACACATATCATATGAAAAACTTCAGCTCGAAAGCCATGGATGAAGTGTCATCTGCGAATCTTGAAAAAACAACGAATCAGAGCGAGCACCTTCTGCAAGGCTAAAGTGAGTACCTCAACTTCGACGCCGTATGCTGTCTGCACACAAACACGTGGTCCTCCAACCTCATACTCTAGAAGCTTACCAGAAGCTGCTCCAGATGCAACAATGGCAAGTCTGCATTGGATCTTTTGGTCCCTTTCACAATATACTATTCGATGCCCATCTGGAGATTCTATTATCTGTTCCACCTTTGAGTTGAGGTATGTAACACCAGCATCATTACATCTGCCAATTACTGAATAAGTGTTACTAATCAAGAATCATATTATATCATGCTGCTTGATGCTTCTGAATTGTAAGACCGTTACAACAGATGATGGATAAGTCTCTGTCCTATGGTCTTTGTGGGACAGCACACATAGTCCTTGTGTCAAGTACTGGCAGTTAGAGATAGAGCATCAAGGACTGGTTGTTAGATAGAGCATCCTTGACTGCTGCTTTAGACTAGTATCTTAGACTAGCATCTTAGACTAGCATCTAGCATATTCTTGGCTGGTTAGCAGCCTATAAATATGTATCCCTAACCCCTCAGGTTGGCATGGCATTTGTGTGAGTTTGTGTGAGAAATAGAAACCGGAAAATTGCCCCAACTCCTTGTGTCATCCTCTCCCTCGATCAGAGTTAGCGACTAACAAGTAGTATCAGAACCAAGTTAGTTTGTAGCCTGAGCATCTCCTGCTCATCTCCTTCCTCGGCAGTAGCAGCAGCTCCGGCTGCCCCTGCTCACTCCTCTCTCTCTGAGCAGACGAGCAGCAGCTCGTCGGTAGCAGCCGCCTCTCCACCCAGCAGCTCCCCAGCGGCAAGCCATGTCCGCAAGCCACTCTCAGCACTCGGAAACCTCAAGCACGCGGCGTCGGCAGGAGGCCGAGCTCGCCACGGCAGAGGAGCGCGAGCAAGTGGCGGCAGCAACCGCTGCGGCGGCAGCAAGGGCGTCGAGGCTAGCAGCAGCAGAGTTGGCAGCAGCCAGAGCGGAGGTGGAAGCAGCAGCAACGGAGGATGCAGCACGTGAGGCAGTAGCGAAGGTCCAGGCTCTGCGCGGCAGCATCAGCGGCTCCGTTTCAGGCAACGGCAGCGTCGACGAAAACCACGACGCAGCCGGCGAGCGGACGGCGCGGTGGGCAGTCGAGCACGCCCAAGCGCACGGCGGTGGCACTCCAGGAGGAGGCGCGCACGGCGGTGGCGCTCCCGGAGGAGGCGCGCACGACGGTGGCGCTCCTAGAGGAGGCGTGCACGGCGACGGCGGCCGAAACGACCAAGACCGCGGTCTCCACGAGGTCCGGACTGTGGTCAGGGACGTTGGTCCCGGTGTTGGGTGGCCTACCCTCACCAAAACCAACTACGTCGAGTGGGCCACGGTCATGAAGGTCCTACTCCAAGTGCGGCACATGTGGGAGGCAATCCAGGATGCCAACGTCGACCACCATGACGATCGACGGGCACTGGACGCCCTCCTCGCCACAGTTCCGCCCGAGATGCAGTTCTCGCTTTCCAACAAGCGGACTGCCAAGGAGGCTTGGGACGCCATCGCTGCGGCACGCATGGGCAACGACCGCGCCCCCAAGTCCACACTGCAAGCACTTCGCAAGGAGTGGTAGAACCTGGCCTTCAAGCTAGGTGAGGACGCTGATGACTTTGCTCTCCGTCTCAACACTCTGTTGCAGAAGATGGTGCAGTTCGGCGAGGACACCTACAACTAGGAGAAAGTTGTCGAGAAGCTTTTTCGCTGCGTTCCCGAGAAGTCCAGGCAGATGGCTCGCTCGATCGAGTCGCTGCTGGACCTCTCCACGATGTCGATCGAGGAGGCGATAGATCGCCTCAAGGTCGTCGACTCTGACGAGCCACAGCCTCAGTCAGGGTCCATCACCACTGGCGGGAAGCTACTTCTCACTCGGGAGCAGTGGGATGTCTGCCAAGGTGACAAGAAGAAGGGGGAGCCTTCTTCCACGTCAGGCGGCCGCAAGCCACGCAGCGCCCAGGGCGGCGCCGCCGGCAAGCAGAAGCCGGCACGAGACGACAGCTGCCGCAACTGCGGCCAGCTTGGCCATTGGGCCAAGGACTGTCGATAGCCACGACGCGGCCAGGCCAACGTCGCATGGGCGGAGGAGGAGCCGGCTATGTTCATTGCACATGCAAGCATCGAGCTAACTCCAGCGGCACCAGCCGCGGCGGCTCTCCTCCACCTTGACGAGCCAAAGGCACACGCCCTCCTCGGCGACGGCTCCGGCAGCGACAAGACTGACGGGTGGTGCCTAGACACCGGCGCTACCCATCACATGACCGGTCGACGGGAGTTCTTCGCCGAGCTCGACTCCGGCGTGCGAGGCTCTGTCAAGTTTGGGGATGCCTCCGCCGTGGAAATTAAGGGCGTCGGCTCCGTCATCTTCACTGCCAAGACTGGAGAGCACCGGCTGCTCACCGGTGTCTACTATATCCCCGCGTTGAGGAACTCCATCATCAGCTTGGGACAGTTGGATGAGAACGGCTCGAGCGTACTGATCAAGCATGGGATCCTACGCATCTGGGAACGCCATGGTCGCCTTCTTGCCAAGGTAACTAGAGGTGCGAATCGACTCTACGTCCTCAACGTGTAGGTGGCACAACCCCTGTGTCTCGCCACTCGTCGGGACGACGAGGCGTGGCAGTGGCACGAGCGCTTCGAGCACCTTCACTTCGAGGCCCTGAAGCGGCTCAGTACCACGGAGATGGTGCGAGGCCTACCGTGCCTTGACCATGTGGAGCAGTTCTGCGACGTCTGCGTGATGACGAAGCAGAGGCGAATCCCTTTTCCCTAGAGGACGAGCTTCCGAGCCAAGGATAGGCTCGAGCTCGTGCACGGGGACTTGTGTGGCCCGGTGACACCGGCCACACCGGGAGGACGACGCTACTTCCTGCTGCTCGTCGACGACCTCTCCCGCTACATGTGGGTGATGGTCCTCGGCAGCAAGGGAGAGGCTGCGGACACCATCAGGCGCGCGCAGGCTGCTGCGGAGGCGGAGTGCGGCCGCAAGCTGCGCACCGACAACGGCGGCGAATTCACAGCGGCTGAATTCGCGTCGTACTGCGCTGATGAGGGCATTCAGCGTCACCACTCCATGCCGTACAGTCCACAGCAGAACGGCGTCGTCGAGCGGCGCAACCAGACGGTTGTGGGGATGGACCGGTCCCTCCTCAAGCAGAGAGCGATGTTGGCTGTCTTCTGGGGAGAGGTGGTGGTGACGGCCATCTACATCCTCAACCGCTCGCCTACCAAGGCGCTCGACGCCAGGATGCCGTACGAGGCTTGGCATGGGCGCAAGCCGGCAGTCTCCCACTTGCGGGTCTTCGGCTGCCTCGCGTTCGCTAAGGAGCCTGGCCACATCGGCAAGCTCGACGACATGAGCATTCCGGAGTGTTCATCGGCTACGCGGAGGGCTCGAAGGCCTACCGCATCCTCGACCCGAAGACACAGCGTGTGCGCACGGCGCGAGACGTTGTGTTCAACGAAGGGTGAGGATGGGCGTGGGACAAGGCGGTGGATGACGACTCGACTCCGACGTATGACGACTTCACTGTCGAGCACGTTCACTTCGAGGGAGCTGGGGGAGTAGGTAGCTCTTCTTCGCCCAGCATGCCTACCTCAGCCCCCAAGTCTTCATCGACCCCGGCGTCTGCTACACCGGCAACACCACTCTCTCCGACCACGACTTCAGCTGCGACGAGTCCTTCGCCGACTCCAGCATAGCCGGCGACACCTCGTACTCCAGCACCGACAGCCACCCCTTCGGGCACGTCTCCTCCAGCACCAATTCACGTCGAGCACAACCCGGTGGAGTTCGCTTCCCCGCTCCCTCACGAAGAGGAGCGCATCGACAGGTACTACGACGGCGAGCCGCTGCGGTACCGCACGATGGAGAACCTTCTCGGCGACCAGCCGGTGCCGGGACTGGTGCCACACGACCTGGAGGCACAGTTGCACCTTGCGTGTGACGAAGGCGAGCCTCGGTCTTTTGCAGAGGCCGAGAGAGACGCGGCATGGCGCGCCGCGATGCAGTTGGAGATGGAGATGGATGAGGTTGAGCAAAACCGCACCTAGAAGCTTGTTGACCTCCCTCATGGTCACCGCGCGATCACCCTTAAGTGGGTGTTCAAGCTGAAGAGGGATGAAGCCGGCGCCATCGTCAAGCACAAGGCTCGCTTGGTGGCACGAGGTTTCGTGCAGCAGGAGGGGGTCGACTTCGACGACGCCTTTGCTCCTGTGGCACGGATGGAGTCCGTGCGACTCCTTGCGCTGGCTGCCTAGGAGGGTTGGCGTGTCCATCACATGGATGTCAAGTCGGCGTTTCTTAACGGCGACTTGAAGGAGGAGGTCTACGTGTACCAGCCACCGGGATTTGCGATCCCCGGCAAGGAGGGCAAGGTGCTCCGCCTGCGCAAGGCCCTCTACGGCTTACCGCAGGCACCAAGGGTGTGGAATGCCAAGTTGGATTCCACGCTAAAGGGGATGGGCTTCGAGCAAAGCCCGCATGAGGCGGCCGTCTACCGGCGGGGCAATGGAGGAAATGCACTGCTAGTGGGCGTCTATGTCGACGACTTGGTGATCACCGGCACCAAGGATGCGGAGATGGCGGCGTTCAAGGAAGAGATGAAGGCCACCTTCCAGATGATTGACTTGGGGCCCCTCTCCTTCTACCTTGGAATCAAGGTGCACCAGGATGACTCCGGGATCACGCTTCGACAGACCGCCTACGCCAAGCGCATCGTTGAGCTAGCTGGGCTCACCGGCTGCAACCCAGCCCTCACTCCGATGAAGGAGAGGCTGAAGCTCAGCCGCGACAGCACGACGGAGGAGGTGGACGCTACGCAGTACCGGCTTCTTGTGGAGAGCCTTCGCTATCTCGCCCACACACGGCCGGACTTGGCATTCTCCGTCGGCTACGTTAGTCGGTTCATGCAGACGACGGAGCACCAGTAGGCCGTGAAGAGGATCGTCCGCTATATTGCGGGGACTCTCGACCACGGTCTCTACTACCCTAGGTGCCCTGGGGCAGCACACTTCGTCGGGTACAGCGATAGCGACCACGCCAGCGACATCGACACCAGCAAGAGCACAAGCGGGATCCACTTCTTCCTCGGCAAGTGCCTCATGAGCTGGCAGTTAGTCAAGCAGCAGGTGGTGGCCATGTCCAGCTGCGAGGCCGAGTACATAGCGGCTTCCAACGCTTCCACTCAGGCGCTCTGGCTCGCTCGACTGCTTGGTGATCTCCTCGGTCGAGACACTAGAGCGGTGGAGCTCAGGGTGGACAGCAAGTCCGCTCTGGCCCTGGCGAGGAACCCCGTGTTCCACTAGCGGAGCAAACACATACGGGTGAGGTACCACTTCATCCGAAGCTGTTTGGATGAAGGGAGCATCACGACGAGCTACATCAACACCAAGGATCAGCTTGCGGATCTGCTCACCAAGCCTCTTGGGCGGATCGCGTTCGTCGGACTCTGCTCCAGGATTGGGATGGTCCAGCCTTCCCACAAGACGACGCACAAGACTTAGGGGGAGAATGATGGATAAGTCTCTGTCCTATGGTCTTTGTGGGACAGCACACATGATCCTTGTGTCAAGGACTGGCAGTTAGAGATAGAGCATCAAGGACTGGTTGTTAGATAGAGCATCCTTGACTGCTGCTTTAGACTAGCATCTTAGACTAGCATCTAGCATATTCTTGGCTGGTTAGCAGCCTATAAATATGTATCCCAACCTCTCAGGTTGGCATGGCATTTGTGTGAGTTTGTGTGAGAAATAGAAATCAGAAAATTGCCCCAACTCCTTGTGTCATCCTCTCCCTCGATGAGAGTTAGAATTCAGCGACTAACAGGAGAATGTACCTTCTCAGCAACTCCTCGTGCAACAAGTCTCGGTGCACCCGCCCATATGCTCGGCCAATCATTATTGGCTTGTTATTGTCTAGGTACACGACAGTATCCTTCCAAACATGCTCAATACAGCTCTCAAGACCAAGATCTAAAAACAAAAAAGAGAACCATATATCATGTTAGTAAAATCATTCCGGTGAAGATGTTATCCAAACATGCTGCAAATAACGTAATACCTTTGAATTCGTCCTCCCATACACCATAGTTGTTTGTGAATGGAAGATCGGGGCCAATGAGACCGACAGTGAGTCCTTTCTTTGCTGATTCTGCAGCCAGAGAAAGGCCAGCGGGACCACAGCCAATGATAACCACATCAAGTACTGAAGTTTCATCAGCTATAGGCAACAGCTGCAAACAAACATACAGAACACAAAATCAACTACTCCCTCCGTTCGGAAAAAGATGTCGCATATTTGTCTAGATTCGCATGTAACTATACACGTACTTACATGCGAATCTAGGGAAATATGCAGCATCCTTTTCCGGACGGAGGGAGTAGTTGAAAAATGCCACAACACACAAATTAGTTCATGCAATGTTATCTACTCGAACTTTAATTAATAAATCTTTGAAGAAAAATAAACTGAACAAAGTTTCAGTTAAAAGTAACAGAAACATTCTTACTATACAGTGCATATATTTACTGTGCAAAAAATAAAGTTGAAGTTGTCACCATTGTTAGGGCAATAGATCTTGTATTGCTAGAGGGCCAAAGGCCAGAATATATAGTACAACTGACTTGAGGTATAAGAAGATAAATCTAGACATATACGGACTCCTAGACCAATACTAATACATCTTAACACCCCCCCCTCAAACTCATGGTGGATCCACAACACTGAGTTTGGAGAGTAAGAAATCATGCTGAGCGCGAGTTTGTGCCTTTGTAAAGAAATCTGCCAACTGCAAGTCTGAAGGCACATAATGGAGCGCAACAACCTGATCCTGCACCTGAGCACGTGTATAAAACGCATCAACACCAATATGCTTAGTCAGCTCATGCTTGACCGGATCACGTGCAATACTGATAGCACCTGTACTGTCTGACAAAAGTGGAGTGGGCGTCGTAACAGAGACGCCAAAATCTGCAAGCAACCACCGTAACCAGGTCACCTCAGCAGTCACCGAAGCCATAGCCCGCAACTCAGCTTCAACACTCGAACGGGAAACCGCTACCTGTTTCTTCGTCTTCCAAGCAACAAGCGAACCACCAAGAAACACACAGTAAGCAGAAAGTGAACGACGATCCGTAGGATCATTCGCCCACGTAGCATCCGAGTAGCACTGGAGCTGGAGAGAGCTAGAACGAGGGAAGAAAAGGCGACGAGTAATCGTGCCACGAAGATAGCGAAGGACACGGAGGAGATGACCATAGTGGACAGTGGTAGGAGCTGAGACAAACTGGCTCAGAATATGAACAGGATAAGAGATATCAGGACGGGTGACAGCAAGGTAAACAAGACTCCCAACAAGATGGCGATAACGAGTGGGATCGGGAAGAGGATCACCATCTGTAGGACGAAGCTTAACATGAAGCTCCATAGGAGTCTCAACGGTGCGCTCATCTGCAAGAGCAGCCCGAGCAAGGAGATCCTGAATATACTTTTCCTGAGAAATAGAAAACCCATCAGAAGTGGATGAAACCTCAATCCCAAGAAAATAGCGAAGAGGACCAAGATCAGTCATAAGAAACTGATCACGAAGACGAGCCTTGACAAAGGCAATATACTCAGGATCATCACCAGTAATGATCATATCATCAACATAGAGAAGGAGAAGAGTGCGTCCACGAGGAGAAGTGTGAACAAAAAGCGCTGGATCATGGGAGCTAGGAGAAAAACCAGCAGCAGTCACCACAGAGGCAAAACGCTCAAACCAGGCACGAGGGGCCTGTTTCAGGCCATAAAGAGAACGTCGAAGACGACAAACCATCCCATCAGGAACAGAAAACCCAGGAGGAGGTTGCATATAAACCTCCTCACTCAATTTGCCATTAAGAAAAGCATTCTGAACATCAAGCTGGGACACAGACCAGCGTCGGACAGAAGCAACAGCAAGAAGAGTACGCACAGTGGTCATATGTGCCACAGGAGCAAAGGTCTCATCATAGTCACGACCATGTTCCTGCTGAAAACCACGAGCCACAAGACGCGCTTTATAGCGCTCAAGAGATCCATCAGAGCGGGTCTTAATTTTATAGACCCACTTACATGTGATAGGACGAACACCAGAAGGAGGAGAGACAAGATCCCAGGTGCCTGTGCGCTCAAGCGCAGCAATCTCCTCAGCCATGGCAAGCTGCCATTCAGGATGACATGCAGCATCCCGATAAGAAGTCGGCTCGGAAACTACAGAGAGACCATACTGACTAGGGGAGTAACGGTCTGGAGCACGACGCTGACGAACAGGTCGTGAGGAAGGAAGCTCATCCGCGGAAGATGACTCATCCGAAGAGGAGGAAGAAGGAGGCACAGAGGAAGGAGCCGAGGCTGGAGACCGAGGAGAACTAGGGGAACTAGACGGAGGAGAGGAAGGTGTCGAAGAAGGAGGCGCAGCAGAAGGAGGAGGCGAAGGAGAAGAGACAGCGGAAGGTGTATCGGGAAAGAAAAGAAAAGAGAGATCATCCATTGGGTAAGTACCAGAGGTGGGGCGAGGATAGAAAGGACGCGTTTCATCGAACGTGACATCACGAGAGATGCGCATACGACGACCAACAGGGTCCCAACAGCGATAGCCCTTATGCTCATCACTGTAGCCAAGAAAAACACACTCAACAGACTGAGCGGTTAGTTTGGTGCGTTCACGAGGAGGGAGGAGGACATAGCAAACGCAGCCAAATAGACGAAGAGCCGAGTAGTTTGGACAGGATCCAGAGAGACGCTCGAGAGGAATGCCACCCTGAAGAGCAGCAGAAGGCTGAATATTAATGAGGTAAGTCGACGTAGCGATAGCCTCAGCCCAGAAATGCGGCGGAAGAGAGGAAGCAATCATCATAGCACGGGTAGTCTCAAGAATATGACGATGCTTACGCTCGGCGACACCATTTTGAGCATGGGCGCCAGGACACGAGAACTGAGCAAGGGTGCCCTGCTCAGCAAGGATACCACGCAGGTGTTGAGAGATATACTCTCCTGCAGAGTCAGCACGAAAAACACGAATAGGCGTGGAATACTGGGTACGAACCATAGCCACAAAACGCTGATAAATAGCAAGCACCTCGCTGCGAGAGCGCATAAAAAATAACCAGGTGTACCGTGTAAAATCATCAATAAACAAAATATAGTATCGATGACCCCCTTTTGAAGCAAAGGGAGCCGGACCCCACACATCTGAATGAACTAAATCAAAAGGTCGCTGAGATACAGACACACTAGTAGGATAGGGAAGCTGAATCTGTTTACCTAACCTACAACCCTGACACGAATGAAGCGACGATACATCTCCTGAGACAAGCCCCAGAAGCTCACGACGAACTAAGGATGATAAACGGGAACCACAAAGATGGCCCAGCCGATGATGCCACTGCTGAAAAGAGCCAGTGACAGACGCAGCAAACGCAGGAGAAGTGGCAGAGGAAGTGTCGGCAGAAGGAACGCGAAGCCAGTCTAACTCCCAGAGCCCAGGAGACTCAATGCTCCGAGGGCCAGCTCCAACCAGAGCCTGTGTACGACGGTCCTGAACAGTACAAGAATCAGCGTCAAGAATGACCCTACAACCAGAATCAGTAAGCTGACTAGCAGAGAAAAGATTCATCGTAAGACTGGGAACATGAGAAACATCCGGAACAGAGAAGGAAGAAGTAGAGAGGGTGCCTCGACTGGAAACAGGAAGAGAGGTACCATCAGCCGTAGTAACATGGACAGGAGAAAGAAGAGAGCGAAGAGCAGAAAGAATAGAAGATGTAGAAGTCATATGAAAAGAAGCTCCAGAATCCAGATACCACGGGGATGACGTACCTGACTGTGTAGAAGATGATGGTCGCGCAGTGCCCGAAGAAGTAGTCACAGAACCAGCAGAACCCGACGAGGAGGAGCCTGTAGCAGCGAGCAGACTACGAAGACCACGAATAATGTCCTGATCAGACAGAGCACCAGCAGGAGGTCCAGAAACAACAGCAGAAGATCCTGAAGACCCAGACTGTCGACGAGCAAGGTACTGCTGACGTAAGCGTGGATCCCTCGTCCAGCAACCAGAGATGTCGTGGCCAGGCTTGCCACAGTGAGCACAGGGAGGACGAGAACCACGAGGCTGCTGAGACTGACGCTGACCCTGGGCCGGTGGAGTGGAGAGTAGTGGCGGTGCGAGAGACCGCGACGAAGCCGGCGGCATAGGGGGACCATGAGCAGCAAGTACAGACGGAACCTCAAGAAGACCAGCATCACGAAGACGAGTCTCCTCAGCACGAAGCTCAGCCAGTACCTCAGAGAGCGGAACACGACCGCGGGCAAGCAGCTGGGCACGACGCGGCTCAAACTCCTTGCGGAGCCGTGACAAGAACTCGAAGACGCGCTGAAACTCCAGATCCGCGCGCACAATCAGACAGCAGGGACAGGTGTTACACACTACTGTACGAAGAGAGTCAAGCTGACGCCAAATAGCAGCACTCTGAGTGTAGAAAGCATCAATAGTAGAATCACCCTGCTTAAGCTCATGCTCCTGACGAACCACGGACAGATAAAGAGCATCTCCAGATGGCTGATAGCGCTGACGAAGAAAAGCCCACTGGGCAGCAGCAGTGGGAAGACCCATGAACTCAGAAGCATACTGAGGCAGAACACTGGAAGTGAGAATAGCAGCAGCACGAGCATCCTCATCAATCCACTGAGTGTAGTCGGCCAGATCCAGCCGGTAGGCCATAGTAGCAGCAGAATGCGCCTGAACCTGGCGCTCATAGTCAGCCCGAGCAGAATCATCAGCACTCTGGGCTGCATCCTTGACCGCCTGAGTAGCATCGGGGGCAAGGGGAACGGGTGTCGGGGCACGAGGCACTGGAGGCACAACGGGGCGCGGTGGACAGGAGACCTCACCAGAAAGCACACCCCAAAGACGAAGACCGCGCATATGAACGCGCATAAAGGCAGCGAAATCAGGATAATTCGCGCCGTCAAAGATCACCGGGCAGCGAGGAATCGCAACATAGCCCGAGGACGAAGACATGTTTTTTTTTTTTCAAACCAGATCTAGTCAGATCTGAATCTGGCGGCGGGATCCGGGGCGGCGGCGCGGCCTGGGCGGGGGCGGGGTCGGGCCGGCGGCGGGAGAGCCTGGGGCGGCGGCAGCAGGGCCGGGGCTTCGGCGGCGACCGGCAGCGGCGGGCGTCCGGGCAGGGACGGGGGGTGACGGGGCGGCGGGGGCGGGCGTCCGGGGCGGCGGGGCCGGCGACGGGCGTCCGGGACGGCGGGGCGGTGACGGGCGGCGGGGTCCGGGGCGGTCGGCGGCGGCGGCGGGAGAGCCGGGACCGGCGGCGGCGGCGGGCCTGGACGGGGGCGGTGTCGGGCCGGCGGCGGGAGAGCCTGGCGCGGCGGCGGCGGTGGCGGCGGCGACAGCGGGAGAAGAGAGAAAAAAAAAGCCTTACGGCTCTGATACCATGTTAGGGCAATAGATCTTGTATTGCTAGAGGGCCAAAGGCCAGAATATATAGTACAACTGACTTGAGGTATAAGAAGATAAATCTAGACATATACGGACTCCTAGACCAATACTAATACATCTTAACAACCATGAGCTTAGCGCTTCTTTGTCTCGCATGATTTGAAACCGCAGGAATGGAAAAAACACAGATAGGAATGCATGTGCAAATTAGAGGACTGAAAAGCACATGTTTTTTTACACTTTGATGTTTAACTTGCAGCGTTTCTAATAAGCGCAGTCAAATCAAAGTCAAACCACCTTCAAGTAAAATTAGGGTGTAAAGATCCACATGTTCGTACATATGAATTTCGGAATGATGTCCAAGTGGATCGCAAAGTTCCTGCCTTTTCCCCTTGAAACTGAGATCAAAGCAATCTTCCTTAACATTCTTTCATCTCTTTGAATCAAATGGATGAAGTAGAGACCATCCTGGGTCATGGCCTTCACATGCATTTTGTATGTTTCTATAAAATAGCTAGCAAACACCCTACTTATACTACTCCCTCCGTCTCAAAATTGATGTCGGAAATTTGTTAAAATTTGAATGTATCTATATACTAAATAATGTCTAGATTCATCTAAATTTTGACAAATCTGCGACATCTATTTTCAGACGGAGGAAGTATATGTTAAATGATGCCAAGTGGGAGAACCACGTCGTTTGTTTTTCTAGATGTAGTCGTGGCGGGCGAGGGTGTTGATAAGCCCGCCAACTTTGTCCCTCTCTAATTGTAAGATCTTTCATTCATATAGTTGTAACTAACAAATTCTGCGCTCCTTCTCATCATGAGCATGAGGATGATGTCACGGAACAAAAATATACTTGCATCTGTTCAAAATAATTAAAGTTCTAGGTTTGCCCAAAGTCAAACTTGTTAAGGCTGGCCGAATTAATAGAAAAATGTGCTCATATCTACTACTACAACCTCAAACCTATGTAGTAATATGAAAATATATTTTAAGATAAATCTGATGAAACTAAATTTGTCTCCTGGATGTTGACATATTTATCTATAAATTCAGTCGAAATTAAATTACTCCCTCCGACCAATATTAGTTGACTCAAATTTGTCTAGATTTGGATGTATCTAACACTAAAACTTGACTAGATATATTCGTTTCTAGATGAACCTAAGTCAACTAATATGGGTCGGAGGGAGTAGTTTGAATTAGAACAATGATAGAACTTAAATTATTTTGGATGAAGTACTGTAAAATCAAGGGAAATGGATGTCGATCCCCGAGCATTTTGGATGAAGTACTGTAAACTTGACTGGAAAGCAAGTAAGGCGTGACACTGGGATGGAATGAACATTATGCCCCGAGCATCCGACCCAACAAATTCAACATGCATGACTTTGCCACGGACCGCAGACATGTTCTCATTTTCCTAAGCTGCAATTAGTGAGCGGAACGCAGGTCAAATGACATCTTGTACTCTTGACATCTTATACTCCTAATAATTTATACGCGATTAATCCCGAACTTGGTACAACGCTAATTAGGGGAGGAATCTATTAGTACGGTGAAAGTCATCGAAACATGCGCACAAATCAGCAATTATTTAAGGGAAGAAAACAAAGAACAAGATACTGCTACTAGTTGTACCGAAAAGGATAGACGGTGGTACCAGTACCTTGGAGGCGATCTTGGACTGGCTCTCCATGGCCTTGGTGGCCTGCATTTGCACGTAGAGCAGCTCGCCGCCGCCGCCCTTGACGTAGTCCTCCTCATCGGCGAAGTCTACCCCCAGCCCCGCCGCGGTCGCCTTCTCCTCGTGCTTCTCGGTCACGACGCAGCTCACTTTCCATCTCCTCCACTGATCCGGCCCGGAACCCGAACTCACCCGCCTCCTCCTGCCATCGACGCCCCAGCCGGCCGCCGGCGGCGGCACCCGCTGCCCGCCGCCGCGCAACGCCCGGCAGCCGAACGGCGCCGAGATAGTCGCGCGTGTGAACTCCATTGCCACCGCAGCGGCGGCGCTTGTCGAATTGCGGGGTGGCTGGAAGGGGAGGGGGAAGAGCGGAGGAGAGGGGGAGGCTGCTGCGCTGTGGAGGGAGAGGTTTTGGAGAGGGTATCCGGGATATGGCACGTGGCAGAAGGCGATTAGGTCCGTCCACATGGAACACGGATATGGTTTCGCTTTTGAGGGGAGGTGCCGAGGGCGTGACTCCTCCCGAGACCGAGAGCCTCGCCTCCGTGCCGGTTCCTCGTGTCAGTGAGTAACGCCAAGGCGGTTAGCTAAATAGGCTGGCTGGGCTGGGCTGGGGCGCAAAATTAACTCCCACGGTAGCAATTTTGTTCTTTTCGATCAGGCATATCTGCTTTGTTACCCTCAAAAAAAAGAAAAGAGCCATATCTGCTTTGTGCTACGTACTCCCACAAAGAAATCAAGTCTGCACTAATTCGATCTCGATGGATCACACACCTTGGAAAACTCAAGCAAAATTGAAATGACACTCCACCTCTCGACGCATCTCCGTCCCAGGAAATGCCACATGAGAAATACTCTACTGCTACTAGTACCTTTTTTTTTGGAAAAGTAGGAAGATGCTAATGCCCCAATGGCCGGGTGGTAACCAGTGAGCCAGAGAAACGTCAAGACACCAGTGCCACGTAACGGAAAGGTAGTCCGCACGGAGCTAGCGGCAGGCGCAACATACACGTACTGATCGTACCACTGCACAGTCTGCTGACACGAACCGCCGTCCCGTGTCGATCTATTAGGCTGGTTTTAGTGAAATAACTAGTATCATACATGTCATATTGGCAAAAATTTAATGTGACATAACAATTGATGAAGAAAGAGATGGTTAGAGTATCATAATTAGATACCGTATCATAGCACGTAAAATTAGAAAATCCTCATGCAAATAAATCTTATACACAATTTTGCATTGAGATTCTACAAATCATTAAATATCGTACTAGTATAATCATATGATACCATGCACTATAAAAATAGTATCATACACTATATCATATACATGATACTAGTAGTATGATACTACTACTATGACCAGCATTATCTTTATCTCCGTACCAAGCAGGCTAGAAGTTTTGACGAAGGATATTACGATGCTGGTCAGGGTTCTAATCAGGGTTATGGTAATTCTGCCCCGAGGTTCCGTAGAAACTACAAGTCTCAAGGTTTTTTGGGAACAACTATAATGGGCGTGGTGGAGGCAAGGGCCATTATCAGAGACGGACTCCTCAAGAGGTTGCCCCTATGCGAAATATAACTGCTGAAACCCCAAGGGTGCAATCATCTTATTTGGGAGCGCCGGCGGCCCAGCTTGGGTAAACCTCTGGGCTTGAGAACAGAACTGCTGTCTCCAAGGTGACCGATGATTCTCTGAAGGTTGCTGCGGTGTCTATTGCTATTGCTGCGACTAAAAGGGCTGATAATCTACTCTGTTTTAGGTGCAGCCTGACAGGACATTTTGCCACTAAATGTACATATGTCTTATGTATCTACTGCGAGTCGCATTTGCATGCTGATGTTGATTGTCCGAAGCTGAGCATGCCAAAACTAACTGCTATTTCTTATGGCCTTTGTAGGGAGAGTCTGCTGTTTTTTGAAACACCTAATACTAGAGACCTTCGGGTCAAGAATGATAGTGGCAAGGCTGCTAGGATCCGAGTTGAAGGAGGGGTGATGACAACGGATCAGGTGGTTAAGGACCTTGAGTGGCTGTTGCCTGGTGATCACCAATGAGATATCTTTGTAGCTGCAAATAATATTTTCAAAGTTGTGCTTTCAACCAAGACTGATCTAGCAAGGTTACGCAAAATTAAGATGATTGAGGTAGAAGATACTACTTTTGTTATGCATATTGAAGAGTGGTCTATTCAAAAGCTTGATTCTTGGCGTCTTCAAGATGTTTGGGTTTGTATCGCTGGATGTCCCGAGGCCCTTTGTCGTGATTATTTGGCGTGCTTTGGGGTAGGATCTCTGATAGGGAAAACAAAAGAGGTGGATATGAAGTTTACAAGAGAAAACTTGGTGATTTGATCCCTCATTGCCCGCGCTAATCCACAGATATTCCAAATGGGACTGATCACTACTATGATGACACTAACTTTAGAATTAAATTTTTTGTTGAGGGACCTGACGGTGAGCTTTTACCTAGAGAGGAGATCATGGATGATGCAGATGCTGATGATAAGAAGAACGAGGATTGCACTAAGGCTAGTGAACAGCCGAAGGACTTTTCTTGGGTGCACAATGTGGACAAGAACGAGGGAACTCCAGGGGCCCGGGAAATAAAGGAAGTACAAATGCTTCATCTAGGAACATTGTTGTTTTAAATGATGCTATTCAATTCGGTACCATTGATCCTCATTTTGTGAGTCATAAGAATGTTGGTGGTTCAATGTCTGCACCTCGGAAAAGTTGGTTCGAAATGGTCGAAGAGGAGGAAAATTTAGAACCTAAATCTGAACCAAGCAAAGGTTCTTCTCATGATTCTAATAACACAGTTCTTCGGGAGATGTGTACACCTTGTCGGCCAACAGCCGAAGTGTCTGATCATTATGTTCCTGCTGCTGTGACCAAAGTCGCTGATGCCATGTCGCTCTTTAGATCGTGTTTTTTCTGGCAGAGTGATAATCATAAGAAAAAATATCGCTTGACAAAATGGAACATCATATGCCGGACTAAGGAACAAGGGGGTTTAGGAGTCGAACACCTGGAAATGAAGAATAAATATCTCCTTAGCAAATGACTGTTCAAATTAATGAATGAGGAGGGAGTTTGGTAGGAACTGCTAATAAATAAATATTTACACTCTAAAACCCTATCACAAGTGACTGTACAGCCAAATGATTCTCCTTTTTGGAAAGAACTCATGAAGGTGAAACATGATTTCCTTCATAGGGGTCGTTTTATGGTTAAGAATGGGACAAGTACACGTTTTTGGGAAGATGTTTGAATCGGGGACATACCTCTATCTCAACAATATAGCTCTTTATATAACATTGCGCAAAGGAAACAAGTAACTGTTCAGGTACTATCTTCACAACCGATAAACATGTGTTTTAGAAGATCACTAACGGTGAATAAGTGGGATATTTGGTTGTAGTTGGTTGTAGTTGGTATCTAGGCTTATGCATATCAACCTAACGAATGAAAGAGATGTCTTCACTTGGCGCCTCACACAAAATGGTGTCTTCTTGGTTAAATCGATGTATATTGATCTCCTAAATGGAAACACAAGGTTTCTTAAAAAGTACATATGGAAAATTAAAAGCCCCTCAAAATTTGAATATTTATGTGGTTTGTCCATCGCAAGGTAATACTTACTAAAGATATCCTGAAGAAAATAAATTGGCAGGGAGATTCAAGATGTTGCTTTTGTGACAAGTCCAAGACTATACAACACATTTTATAATGTCCGTTTGTTATAATCATATGGTGTATTATTCATATGACCTTTAACATAAAACCGCCCTCAAGTTTAAACAATTTATTTGGGAATTGGCTCACAGGTATCTCCAAAAAAGAAAAAAAATCAAATTAGGATGGGAGTATGCGCTATTTTGCGCTATTTTATGCGCTATCTGGAACGCCCGAAATGACGTTATTTTTAACAAGGCTCGATGCACATCTTTCTTGCACGTTATCCTTATGGCTACTCACTAGATTCGTACTTGGTCGCTGCTACAACCTATGGACGACCGTCAAACTATGTATGCTGGTTGCAATACATTGGAGACTACTATGCAGAACTTGCTCAACCGGTGTGGGTGGAGATTTGATCTTAGGATTGCTTCCTGATGGAATCATTTTGTACTTTATGATTATTCAGTTTTCTTTGTTTGATTGTGTTTGTGTTTGAGATATAAACTTGTTTTAATAATGCAATAAAGAAGCCGTATGTATCGTTTTGATGCAGAGGCTAGGGCGCTACCCCCGTTTCGAAAAAAACCAAGTAGACTGGATGAAATAGCTCACTGTAAAACTTGGTCATGGCCTAATGATATCGTTGAGGAGAAATTAGTGACAAGGAAAGAAACATCTATCACTAAGCGGGTGTTGGGCAGTCTCGACCAAAAAGAAACGCGTTGTGATATCGAGGTGGACGATCGATAAATGAAACGGTTCGGTGGATATTGGAGGAAGTGTTCGCTAGTACTCCCTCCATCCCAAGACTTACGCCCTATAATTTTTTTTAAAGGCAAGCTATGTTATGTTTAACCAAACCTTTTTTTTAAACTATCAAGAACTATAATATTATATAGATATCACGTGAAAATATGTTTCATGAGTATTCGAGGGTATATATTTAATATTATAAATATTAATATTTTTTCTAAAAACTTGGTCAAACCTTACGTAATTTGACTTTTTAAAAAAATTATATGCTTTAAGCCTTGGGATGAGATAGTACAGATCACGCATAATATTAACGTCTCTTGTGACACAAGAAAGATCCAAACCGTGCGTGGTGGGATATCGCTAGTGGGATATCGCTGAGGCCGTAAAATTTTGACCGGCTGTCTACTTTACGGAGACATCACACATAGAAAGTTTCGTGGGACTGTAACTATTGCATTGCACACTGTCAATTTAGTATTAACCGGTGTAGAGTATTTCTATCCCCACGGTTGGTCATATGGTAACCGTTTGTTTTGTTTCATAGTGAAGTCATAAATCAGCATGTGTAGTGATTTCCTCAATGGCTCGACTTCCTTTAAAACCCAACCCACTCCCCGTCTGAAAACTGTGTCTTCTTCCTGTGTGCCCACACCACCAGCTCTGTGGTAGACACACACTTCGATATGGCTCGCACCAATAAGACCCCTCGTCTCTCTTGCGTCTGGTTGTGCTCGGCGGCGCATCGTCGCCGTGTTGAGCATGCATCTTCGATGGTGGAGGAGGAGGACCAAGCATCACCGGTTGGAAAGGAGTACCACCCTCTCCCACCGTCGTACAATGATCGAGGCTTAGTACGAGGACGCGGTGGGTGACCTGTACGGGATGACAGAGCAGATCCAGGAGCATTTGGTGGTGGAGAAGTACTACGAGTCTCTCCGCGAGGACTAGTTGCCCGCCAAGAAGGAGGTCGTACCCGTAGAGGTCTCTATGTGTGTGTGTGTGGACATGTTCGGGCATTGCGCTGTCTAGAGTTTCCCATCGAAAGGTTCGACGAGATTGCGGGGATCTGGAAAGCCGTTGTGGCAAGATGCAAGATGTCAGAGGACGTGGCATTAGGGTACGGAAATGGTGGAGCCGTCACCGACGCCATCATCATCTCCTCTGACGACGACAAGGAAGTTTACTGTGTAGTGAGTAGTTACTAATCAATTAGCTAGTGTGTATTGAGTAGTTATTAAGAACTATGTAACGTGTTAAGTTAGCAGAAAACATGTTTGGTTGGAGCCCTTTCCGCATATATATGTCCAAATATTATGAACTAGTTCTTCCGTTGCCTAGGTAGAGAGTTGTGTGAGACAAAGAATGCAACTACTATCGAAATGTTTAGATTAAAGGAAAGTGTGTGTGGTAATCACAGTCGCACACCGTGAATGGATGCGAGACGCCTACGATAAGCATATTCGCACATGACTACCTCAACAATTTATGCATGTGAAATTACCCATAGCTGACGAATGATAAATGAACAAACATTTGCGATAGGATCCTTCGTACACAATTATAGGTTGATAAACCAAGTGGGAGTATAAGGGCCACTAGGGCCCAACAAACATAACCCTATCAACTATTTAGTATATATTTGGACCAGCAGTGTAACCACTCTCCTCAGACATCCGCCTCACCTCTTTAGGAACATAGTACACATCTTCTCCCTGAAAAACTCACCTAGGCGGCGAGAGAGAAGCAAGAGCTAACTGGTAGAGAAAGTCGATGATGTAATGCCGATGTCCTTACTGGCGGCCTTTACGTAGTGGACACAGTGCTTATCCGCACAATCGAATGTCGGAGGTGCTTCCATGTCGCCAGTCAACTCGGCTCGTCATCACCCTCCACAGCGGCCAACGCCAACCGTGGTCGGGGTCCAAAAGGTATATGTCATTAGCATGCTTGCTAAAGTTCTATTTATAGTTAGGAAGGCTGGATGTGTTTGATTATTCTTAAGCTGTTTCTATTTTTATAGTCATTATCTTGAGTATGTTCGACATTGATGATTTTTTTCCAATATCTTAATGTGTTCAATCAGATCTATGACTTTGCTCCAATATATTTAACTGTGTATGTGTATGGACTGAATGTATATATGTTTTCGATATACTAGCAAGAGCTGCGCGGTGCACACCGCGCCCATTGAAGCTCGCTTGTCGAAGCCAGATGCAAGATACCAATAAATAACATGTTTGATGTAGCACAAAAGCTGCCTCGCACAAGGCAGGGAACCTGAACAAACATCGACATAGCCACATCGTAGCAGGGTCTAAAACCCAATGCTAGCATTAAAACCTAGAGTACAAATACCACAACACACATCTCAGTGCGGCAAGGAAGGCAACCAGGAGCGGAAATTACACACACACAAGCAAACTCAAAACGACAGACACACACAACCCATCTTAACACAACCGTTGCCATAACCCGCTACACCACCAACCTAGCTCTCATTGTTTCATTACCAGAGAGAGGTCTCGTTGTTCAACCCATTGGCAATCCCATTCTGGATATAAGACGAAGTTGAGACGAAAACGTCGGTGAACCGATTCTACTACCATAACCCGTTACATCGTCAACCCAAATCTCACTGTTTTTTTTGGCATAGCCCGCCATGCTACCAGTGAGAGGTCTCGCTATCCAACCCATCGACAATTGCAACCCGGCTACAAGATGAAACTGAAACCGAAACGTAAGTGGTGCGATTCTCGGCACGAGCCACGTTAGTGACTTCTAAGAGTTGTGGGAGCTGCCAGAGCGCTGGAGTCATATGACCTCTCACGATTGGCCTAGTAATGGGTCTAGGATGAGAGGGGAGAACATATGTACTTTGTATGTGGGCACATGCACATCAACTTCTTAGCATCGATTGGTCGCCGTCTGGTCAACCCGCCGGCTCGGAGCACTTGCAAAACATTTCACTCCCGAAGATTTGTCCATGACACATCCCAACAACACCAAAAGAACAACGCTCGACGTCGTGTTCAAGGCAGGGCCCCTCACTATCGTCTCGTCCGTCTCAACTGATTCGACCGTCCCTACAACTCCCTGGTAACATGCCTGAATTCCTTCTCTCCGATTTCCGAGCCTCATGATGATACTCGGGCGCGCGACACATGCAAAATTATGGGTTTCCTCTTCGTAAATGTTGTCACATGGGAAAGCCATGTCCCAAGAGCGGTGAACACACCAAGAAGGTCTACATAGATAAGTATCTAGTGAGCCTAGAAAGAACAACAGATGCCACGAGTACAACATTATTGTTAAACAAGGGGACGCTTACACGGGCTCACTTCCATATTTCACTCGGCTTGTTCTGGTTATATATATGTACTTCGCAGGACATACTAACCAAGCGCTTTCAACCACACACTCTAAGAGGCGCCATGCAAGCACCGACTTATGGATGACCGCCATCGCTAACGTAGGCGTACTCCACGTGGCGTTGTCCACCACAGAACACCTTGACAAAGAGTTAATCCTTATCATTAAAGGTGAAGGCAAGGAAGTCTCCGTGATGAAGACAGTGCACGTTCATAGGGCGAAGCCTTCCCTTAGTAGCCCCTCTACCAGCTGGATCCAACCGTGCCAAGAACCTCCAAATGTTGGTACCCCGGTGAGGTTTCCCACTAAGTACTAAGCCAAGACAGAGCCCATATGTATTGTGGTTGCACGGAAAGCTTCTGAATTCTGAAACATGGCAGACTTCTTTGATTCCTGGGCGGCCGTCCTCCACCAAAATCTCACTCGTTGTCCCGACAACCATTCCGCCCAGAAGAAAACTTAGTTTTATTTTGAAGGGGTTTTGGAGAAGAAAGTTCGCTCGAGAGAGCTATCATACTTAGAAAATTCTTGAGTCTTTCGAACCCTCCCAACGGTATTTGATATATATATATATAGCATAGCAAGCAATACTTAGCAAAACAGGGGGAACCTATTAGGACGGAAAATCCTCAGTATAAAGCTACTCATGGCATACTACAAAACCGCACTTGCAAAAATAGTAATAAGAAAGCTACTAAAACCTACACATGCATACTACAAGATTTTGAAGAGTAAAACATGCATAGTCAAAAACTGGGACATAACATGAACAAGTGGTGTAACTTGCCTTGATCCGAGCAGCAATCTACACAACAATACTCCTCAGCGCACTCCGAGCAATCTAACGAAGCAAACAAGGATCCAATCACAATTTGCACAAAACAAGTCACGAAGTCAAATATGCATGCATGCAACATGGTAATATGCAAGGGTGGGTTTGATTTCGGCCAAGGGTCTTAACCAGGGGTGTTGTTGAGTTGGGGATGTCATTAGAATCGATTTCCCACAGATTTTAGGTATTTTGGATAAAACCCTAATTAACCAGGCTTGAAACTAGATCTACAGCTCTAATCTATCTCGAAACAGATCTAAACACCCTAAGCAAGATATGAAAATTTTCTACAGAAGGTATTGTCAAAACAAGGCCAACGCAAGAAGAATCAACTAAAACGGAGTTACGGATAATTTTCTGGAATTAAAATACTCTAATCTAAACTTTTAACTCTACTGCAATATTGCCGTGGCAAAATAGTAATATTATTGTAGATCTGTGTTCTACTCGAAAATATGAATCCAACGGTATATTATACACAATTTTTGGACTAATAATCTAATTTCTATGAATTTTACAAGATTACAGCTATAATCTGCAATTTTAAATTCGAACGGAATATTCTAGAGAATATTCCGCTGACTAGACAGGTTGACTGGGACTAGATGCTGACCTGACGACGACGTGGCGGTGACGAGGCAACTGATCAGGATGATTGAATCTCGACCGTCGGGATGAGATCCGGTGGCTAGAAGAGAAGTTGGCTCAAAATAGACCCGATTTTGCCTAACAAAGGACTAGAAGTAGATCTGTGTTAGAGAGATAAAACTGTAGGTTAAAACGAAAAACTTTGAACATGAAAGTTGTGGAGGATGATTAGATCTACCTTTTCACTAAAGGGATTTGGATTCCAAGAAACGAGCGCGAGTAGATCTTGAAATTACGCCATCAGATCTGAAATATTGCATTGCGAAATTCTCCGGCTGTGGTGGATGAAAAGAGGTGAGGTTTGTTGGAATTGAAATATTTCAACGAGATCTACAACTTTCGTGTTGAAGCCAAAGGCAGCCGACGAAGTTTAGATGGGTTTAGAAGCGAAATACGATTCGGTGGGGTGTAGATTCGGGATTTCGGGAAGGAGAAGTGTTATAGCTGTGGCTCCGATGGATTACTTAGGCTTTTATGATGATGGGAAGATAGATCTTGGAGTAGGGAACAAGTAGAAACAAACGGAAGTCAATTCGGAGTTGTAGATAAAAAGTTATAGTTTGAATAGAGATAGGTTTAGAAAACAGATTTTCGCACGCTTTTTAAAGCGGAGGTGGGATAGATCCCGTACGATGGCTGGTTCGGTCGGCTGAGGTGGGCCGGCCGGCGGCCCATTTCGTTTTTTTTTCTTTTTTTTTCTATTTTGGTATTTTCTTTATATCTTTTGCATACGAACTCCAAATTAGACGAAATTGGTCTCTAAAATTTTGTAAAAAGAAGAGGGTTAGGATAGGATTATAAAATAACACTTTTTCAAAGGTTTTGGTGGTTAAAAAGGTTTTACTCTCCTTTTGTCTGTAAGTGACTATGGGGTTTGAGAATTGCCTGATGCAAATTTTTCGATAGGTGATGCCATGATGCAATGATATGATGCATGCTTACTAGTAACATTTGAAATTATAAAATTTGGGATGTTACAAACCTACCCCCTTAAGAAGAATCTCGTCCCCGAGATTCAGGTTGGTTAGCAAATAGGTGTGGGTGTTCTTTCTTCAGATCTTCTTCACGTTCCCATGTGGCCTCTTCCTCGGAATGATGATTCCATTGAACTTTGCAGAATCTGATAGTCTTGGTACGAGTAATTCTCTCGGCTGTTTCCAGGATCCTGGTGGGTTTTTCCTCATAGGTGAGGTCGTTATCCAATTGAACTTCTTCCAATGGAACTGTATCATTTAGTGAGGTTTCAGCCATTTCTGGGTGACACTTCTTTAGTTGCGACACATGGAAAACATCGTGAACTGTTAACATTTCGGGTAATTCCAACTGATAGGCAACTTCCCCTCTGCGACCCAAGATTTTGTAGGGCCCTATGAATCGGGGTGCTAACTTACCCTTGATTCCGAATCTCTTAACTCCTCGTAGTGGTGAAACTCGGAGATACGCACGGTCTCCCACTTCATAAGTCACATCCCTGCGCTTGGAGTTAGCATAACTCTTTTGTCTGGATTGGGCTATCTTTAACCTGTCTTGAATCTGTCTCACTTTTTCTTCGGCATCCTTAATCAGTTCAGGTCCAAACAGACTACGTTCTCCAACCCCACTCCATAGCAGCGGAGTCCTACACTTTCTGCCATAAAGAACTTCAAATGGAGCCATCTTGATGCTAGTTTGGTAGCTGTTATTGTATGAGAATTCCGCATATGGCAAGTTATCGTCCCAACTAGACCCATAGTCTAGCGCACAGGCTCTTAACATGTCCTCCAAGACCTGATTAACTCTTTCCGTTTGTCCATCTGTTTGCGGGTGGAAGGCAGTACTAAACTCTAGTCGCGTCCCTAGAGACTCGTGTAGCTGTCGCCAAAACTTAGAGGTGAATTGGGTACCTCTATCGAAAACAATCCCCTTGGGCACACCATGAAGACTTACGATCCTTGACATATAAATCTTAGCAAGTTTAGCACTCGTATAGGTGGTCTTTACGGGAATAAAGTGGGCCACTTTTGTGAAGTGGTCGACCACTACCCAGATGGAGTCATACCCAGATCGAGTCCGAGGTAGTCCTGTGATAAAATCCATGCCTACCTTGTCCCACTTCCATTCGGGCACAGGTAATGGCTGCAGCAGTCCTGCTGGTTTTTGGTGTTCGGCCTTAACTTTGTTGCATACGTCACACAAGGAGATATATTCAGCAATTTCTCTTTTCATGTTGTTCCACCAGAATCTATCCTTCACATCCATGTACATCTTTGTATTACCGGGATGAATTGAGTAGGGCGAATCGTGAGCTTCTTGAAGGATTAACTTCCTGATATCAGGGTCATTAGGAACACACAGACGCTTCTCATACCAGAGCGTTCCTTGTTCATCCGTATGAAACCCTTTTGCTTTGCCTTTGCTTATATTAGCTCTTATTTCTTCCAACTCTTTGTCCCCCTTCTAGGCCTCTTTGATTTGGTCCAGAAGTGTTGGCACTATCTCCATAGTGGCTAGGTATCCTTCCGGAACTATTTCCAATCTAAGGTCCTTGAATTGTTCACACAAATCATTTGGAAGCTCTCCCACAGTAAGTCCATTTACATAGACTTTTCGGCTGAAGGCGTCAGCCACAACGTTGGCCTTTCCAGGATGGTACTACAGGTCCAAGTCATAGTCCTTGATGAGCTCAAGCCATCTCCTTTGCCTCATATTTAATTCCTTTTGAGTGAAGATATACTTAAGACTCTTGTGATCCGTGAACACATCACAATGTTTGCCCATTAGGTAGTGTCTCCATACCTTGAGTGCATGCACAACTGATGCTAGTTCCAAATCGTGCGTGGGGTAGTTATTTTCATGGTTCTTAAGTTGCCGAGAGGCGTAAGACACTACTTGTCCTTCTTGCATCAGTACACTACCAAGTCCTTGCCGGGAAGCATCGCAATAGACCTGGAAGTCCTTTTGGATGTCAGGGAGACACAAAACTGGTGCTGTTACTAGACGCTTCTTTAATTCCTGAAAGCTTGCTTCACAGGCCTCGGTCCATTCGAACTTCTTCTCTTTCTTCAGCAACTCTGTCATAGGCTTTGCTATCTTGGAAAAGTTTTCGATGAATCTTCGGTAATACCCCGCAAGGCCCAAGAAACTCCTAATATCACCCACATTCTTAGGAGGCTCCCATTCTGTTATAGAGGCCACCTTACTTGGGTCCACGGCAACACCTTTAGCTGATACAATATGACCAAGGAATCCTACTTCTTTCAACCAGAATTCACATTTGCTAAATTTGGCATATAACTTGTGTTCCCTTAACTTTTCCATGATTAGGCGCAGGTGCCTCTCATGTTCCTTCTCGTCCTTGGATTATATGAGTATGTCATCAATGAATACCACAATAAACTTATCCAAGTACTCCATGAACACCTTGTTCATCATAGTCATGAAGTATGCTGGGGCATTGGTTAAGCCAAACGACATCACAGTGTACTCATACAATCCGTATCTTGTGGTGAAGGCTATCTTGGGTACATCCTGTTCCCGGATCTTTAGCTGGAAATATCCTGACCGGAGATCAATCTTAGAGAACACACTAGCTCCCTTTAATTGGTCAAACAGGTCATTAATATTGGGTAGAGGGTATTTGTTCTTGACTGTCACTTCATTCAATGACCGGTAGTCCACGACTAGTCTCTTGGTTTGATCCTTCTTCTCCACGAATAAAACAGGTGCTCCCCAAGATGACGCACTTGGTTGAATGAAGCCTTTGTCCAACTGCTCTCTGAGCTGTTTCTTAAGTTCCTTCAACTCATCCACATCCATCTTGTACGGTCTCTTTGCTATTGGCCCAGTACCTGGCATTAAGTCAATGAGAAACTCGATGTCGCGGTCGGGCGGCATCCCTGGCAATTCTTCCGGAAACACATCTGGATACTCCTTCACAATTGGCACATCCTCCAAACTAACCCCCTTAAGAGAGTTCACCAAACTTTCTTTGAGCGCGAAGGCTGACTTAAAGTGGATCCTTTTCTTTTCCGGAGTCGTGAGTGCGATAGTCCTTTTGGCACAATCTATGACTCCCTCATACTCGGTCATCCAATTCATGCCCAAGATTATGTCTAGGCCTTGTGATTCCAGAACGACTAGGCTGGTGGGAAAGGTGTGCGCCCCAATTCTTAGTTCTAACCCACGGCATCCAGAGCTTGCCACTATTTCTCCTCCAGGAGAACTTACCCTTAGAGGAGTACTAATAGTCTCCGTAGGTATCTTGCCTCTATCCACAAATACCCTTGATATGAATGAATGTGATGCACCAGTGTCAAAAAGAACAACTGCAGGTGTGGAGTTAAGCTTGAACTTACCGATCACGGAGTCAGGTGCCTCACGAGCATCCTCCACGGAGACATGATTCACCGTGGCTTTGACGAACGGGTTCGGCTTCTTCCCATTTCCATTACCATTGCTATGGTTGTGTCCGTTGCCGTTTCCATTGCCATTCCCATTCTTTGCCTTTTCGGGGCAAGTAGTAGCATAGTGCTCTGTCTTGTTACACTTGAAGCATGTCACTTCACTCAGATCCTTCCCATTGCCATTTCCATTGCGGTGCTTATGGACATTGTGGTTATGTCCTCCATGACGACGACCATTGTGATTATGGCCATTGTGGTTGTGGGGTGGTGGTGACGAAGTGCGTTGCTTCTGATATGGGGCAGAGTTGTGCTTGTGTGAGGTGGACTTTCTCTTTCGGTTCTCGATACTCCTTTGCTTTGCTTCAACTACAACTGCCTTGTCCAGAAGTTCCTGATAACTATCAAACTTCAGAGCCACAAGCTGAATAGATATTTCGTAATTAAGTCCCCTTAAGAACTCTTCTTGTCTCTTGGCATCCGTGGATACGTCGTCAGGTGCATATCGTGCCAGCTTGTTGAAAAGGTCCCCATACTCGGAGACAGAGCGGTGCAGTTGTTTCAAGTCGCGAAACTCACGTCTCTTAAGTGACATGACTCCCGCGGCTACGTGATGAGTACGAAAGGCTATTTCGAACTGGTTCCAGGTGATAGCTTCAATATCAGGGTGGGTGACCTGGTAGTTATCCCACCATTCGGCAGCTGGTCCCTCAAGTTGGTGCGTGGCAAAGCGCACCCTATCAGCTCCAACAACCTGGACGGTGTCTAACTTCTTGTTGATGGTGCGGAGCCAGTCGTCTGCCACAATTGGCTCAGAACTACTTGAGAAAATTGGAGGGTTCAACCTCAAGAACCGAGTCAAGCGATCCTGTTGGGGCGGTGGAGGTGGCGGAGGCGGCGGGTTGTTGTTGTTGTTTTGCATGTTTTGAGTGAGGAGTTGGATTAACTGATTCTGGGAGTTCAGAAGTTGCGCTATCTCTGGGGGCATGTTGTTATTGTTGTTTCCACGTCTCGCCATCTGGAGGGTTTGGGAGGCAAGTTAAGAAATGATAGAAAGTCTAAGGAATAAACTCCTACCCTTATGTAAACAAGGAAAAACACACGAGAAAAGCAAGGCACACATAGCACAAAAATCCACACACTCAACCAAGTTTAACTAACCAAAATAAGATTTTTGGTCCTCATTACAATCGCGAATAACGTTCGACTAAAGGACTAAATGGTGGTCCAACTACTCTACTCATCACCCACTTCCTCATCCTCAATGACGAAGCCTTCCTCTTCCAGCAGTGACTTGTATAGCTCCATGTCCCTCGTCGTGGCTTCGAGCTTCTCTTGAAGTTCCTTCATGTCCTGTGGCTCCGGTGTTGCAGCTTCGAGCCTTCCTTGAAGTTCCTTCACCTCTCGCAGTTCCTGGGTAGCAGCTTCCAGCTTCTCTTGGAGTTCCCTCTTCTCCTTCTGTAGCTTCTTGATCAAACTTGATCCCATAGTCACGGGCGTGATCTTCTCCTCCCAGCTCCTCTTAGCTGCTCGCAGGTCTTTCATCATGGCGGCAAGGTTCTTGAACTCCAGCTCGTTCTTGGCGAGCACTAGACTTTGCTCCCTAATCCTCTTGTTCTTATCTTGCACCCTCTTCTCTTGATTAGCGAACCTCTTGTCTTGGGCAGTGAGCTCCCCTCCTAGGGACTTGATCTTCTCTTCCAGCTCCTCGATCTTCTCGTCCTTCTCCTCAACTAGGGCACAAAGCTTGTCATTCCTCATGATCTCAAGGCAGCTCCCCTTCTGAAGGTCATTGATGTGGAACTCCAAGTCTTGATATTGGATTCTTCGACGCTTGCATGTCTTCCTTTCCTCCGGGGTTAACTCGATTGGGACTCCCTTCTCATCACGTCTTCCAAAGAGTTTGATGTAATTGCCTTCAACCTCTTCATGGTGGCGTCCGCAAAGGCGTCCAATGAGCTCCTGCAAGCAAATGCCAAGTCCTTTCTCCTTGGAGTCGCTGGTGACGTTGAGTACAATGGCCTCCGTCTTGGGTTCTATCTGACTGCGCCCTGGTTGGATGACTTCAATTGCCCAGCATCCTTCCTTGTGCATCTTCCTCAATTCGCCTCCCTTGATTGATGGCATGGGTAACTGCAGTGTCTTGATGATGTCCAGAAGGCATTCCCCGAAGCGCAGGCACTTGATGTCTTCGGCGGTGTCGTAGTAGAAGGCCGTCATCTTTAGGTTGAGAGAGAAAATTAGACAAGGTGATAAGGAAGAGACAATACTAGAAGAGTACAATTATCTTAGAAGAATATAGAAAGCAAAACACACACGGTAAAGGTGTTTTCCAATCCTAGGGTCACGTCCTACAGGCAACTTTGTGCTCTGATACCATCTGTTGCGACCTCGGATCGGTAAAGATCCTAAGTCCCTGTGATTAACATGCTAGTCCCTGGATCAATAGCTAGCACTTCACAGTCGATGAATATCATGTAAAACACAAGTCATTATTACACGAATAATCCAGAGTATAATTATTACAACTTGCATAACTTATAGCTAGCTCAAATAAAACAGCGGAAACTAAATAAAACTTGAGTCCATCAACGCCTCAGGCTAGCTGCGTGAAGACCCGCGATCCCTACGCACCTTTCAATCTTCGGATTCTGCACATAAGACGTGCAGCCAACAAGTTGGGTCAATACTTTGAATGTATTGGCAAATTACACTAAGGAAGGAACAAGACTAACTCTACATGCAAGGCTAGAGTAGGCTTTGGGGTTTATTTGCGTAAAGCCAATTTTATCAAGGTAATGAGAAAAGAGGAAGAAAGTTTTCCCTACTTTGTAAACTTTGATAAAAGTATAGGGTCGAATGGAACACGTGGATATTACTCACCAAGTGTCCAATCAGCCTAGCACTTGGATATTACACACCAGGTGGCACTTGGATATTACGCATCAAGTTACTTGGATATGGCACACCAAGTTCCCAAATTCCCACCTATTAGCAATATTACGCACGCCATAGGGTTTGAAAAACTTTTGTTTGAAAAGAGAGAGGAAGATCTTTCAGAGGCTCCATCCTTCAGATGCTCAAAATGTTCTTTTCCGTGAACTCGGCTGATCGATCAGATTGCAATACTCTCGAGAGGTTGTGCACTTTCCCCACAATCCACGATCAAGTCCTTTTACAGACAAGACCATGGCGAAGCCTTCCCTTAGTAGCCCCTCTACCAACTGGATCCAACCGTGCCAAGAACCTCCAAATGTTGGTACCCCCGGTGAGGTTTCCCACTAAGTACTAAGCCAAGACAGAGCCCATATGTATTGTGGTTGCACGGGAAGCTTCTGAATTCTGAAACATGGCAGACTTCTTTGATTCCTGGGCGGCCGTCCTCCACCAAAATCTCACTCGTTGTCCCGACAACCATTCCGCCCAGAAGAAAACTTAGTTTTATTTTGAAGGGGTTTTGGAGAAGAAAGTTCACTCGAGAGAGCTATCATACTTAGAAAATTCTTGAGTCTTTCGAACCCTCCCAACGGTATTTGATATATATATAGCATAGCAAGCAATACTTAGCAAAACAGGGGGAACCTATTAGGACGGAAAATCCTCAGTATAAAGCTACTCATGGCATACTACAAAACCGCACTTGCAAAAATAGTAATAAGAAAGCTACTAAAACCTACACATGCATACTACAAGATTTTGAAGAGTAAAACATGCATAGTCAAAAACTGGGCCATAACATGAACAAGTGGTGTAACTTGCCTTGATCCGAGCAGCAATCTACACAACAATACTCCTCAGCGCACTCCGAGCAATCTAACGAAGCAAACAAGGATCCAATCACAATTTGCACAAAACAAGTCACGAAGTCAAATATGCATGCATGCAACATGGTAATATGCAAGGGTGGGTTTGATTTCGGCCAAGGGTCTTAACCAGGGGTGTTGTTGAGTTGGGGATGTCATTAGAATCGATTTCCCACAGATTTTAGGTATTTTGGATAAAACCCTAATTAACCAGGCTTGAAACTAGATCTACAGCTCTAATCTATCTCGAAACAGATCTAAACACCCTAAGCAAGATATGAAAATTTTCTACAGAAGGTATTGTCAAAACAAGGCCAACGCAACAAGAATCAACTAAAACGGAGTTACGGATAATTTTCTAGAATTAAAATACTCTAATCTAAACTTTTAACTCTACTGCAAGATTGCCTTGGCAAAATAGTAATATTATTGTAGATCTGTGTTCTACTCGAAAATATGAATCCAACGGTATATTATACGCAATTTTTGGACTAATAATCTAATTTCTATGAATTTTACAAGATTACAGCTATAATCTGCAATTTTAAATTCGAACGGAATATTCTAGAGAATATTCCGCTGACTGGACAGGTTGACTGGGACTAGATGCTGACCTGACGACGACGTGGCGGTGACGAGGCAACTGATCAGGACGATTGAATCTCGACCGTCGGGATGAGATCCGGTGGCTAGAAGAGAAGTTGGCTCAAAATAGACCCGATTTTGCCTAACAAAGGACTAGAAGTAGATCTGTGTTAGAGAGATAAAACTGTAGGTCAAAACAAAAAACTTTGAACATGAAAGTTGTGGAGGATTATTAGATCTACCTTTTCACCAAAGGAATTTGGATTCCAAGAAACGAGCGCGAGTAGATCTTGAAATTACGCCATCAGATCTGAAATATTGCATTGCGAAATTCTCCGGCTGTGGTGGATGAAAAGAGGTGAGGTTTGTCGGAATTGAAAGATTTTGACGAGATCTACAACTTTCATGTTGAAGCCAAAGGCAGCCGACGAAGTTTAGATGGGTTTAGAAGCGAAATACGATTCGGTGGGGTGTAGATTCGGGATTTCGGGAAGGAGAAGTGTTATAGCTGTGGCTCCGATGGATTACTTAGGCTTTTATGATGATGGAAAGATAGATCTTGGAGTAGGGAACAAGTAGAAACAAACGGAAGTCAATTCGGAGTTGTAGATAAAAAGTTATAAGTGTTTGAATAGAGATAGGTTTAGAAAACAGATTTTCGCACGCTTTTTAAAGCGGAGGTGGGATAGATCCCATACGATGGCTGGTTCGGTCGGCTGAGGTGGGCTGGCCAGCGGCCCATTTCGTTTTTTTTTTCTTTTTTTTTCTATTTTGGTATTTTCTTTATATCTTTTGCATACAAACTCCAAATTAGACGAAATTGGTCTCTAAAATTTTGTAAAAAGAAGAGGGTTAGGATAGGATTATAAAATAACACTTTTGCAAAGTCTTTGGTGGTTAAAAAGGTTTTACCCTCCTTTTGTCTGTAAGTGACTATGGGGTTTGAGAATTGCCTGATGCAAATTTTTCGATAGGTGATGCCATGATGCAATGATATGATGCATGCTTACTAGTAACATATGAAATTATAAAATTTGGGATGTTACATAATCCTTATCATTAAAGGTGAAGGCAAGGAAGTCTCCGTGATGAAGACAGTGCACGTGTGCGAAGCGTGCACAACCCTGCAAGAGATACATGCAAGCATACCCATCAAAGAAAACTCTCACCTTGAAGGGATTGTCATAGCAGCCTGTTGCACACATGTTTAACGCGTGGGGCCATCGACCCTCGAAGGCCCATACAAACATGTCCGGGAGCTTCAACTTCCCCCAACTATCTTAGAAGATCCCCACAAGGAACTCGAAACTGGAGAGATCTGACAGGGATCCCTACTAAGGTGACGAAAAGCAACATCGACCATAGCCACCACTGCTGCTATGGCCATAGGTATCGCCTGGACTGCCACCTACTGCAACGCTCGTGGTGTTGATCTCCCTCGACCTCGACCTCGACCGTGTGCCACAAGCATCTTCTAGACCACCACATGTGGCAATGTGAGTGATGGCAGTCACCCTTGGCCGCGACCTCACCCCCACCCAAGGCCACACCCTCCAGCATCGATGGATCCCTCCTTGGATGCTGACCACACACTCGGAAGACAAAATAAGGGGAAGAAAGCTGCATGATATGCAAGGAGTTGCGAAGTGGCATCCACGATGTCCCCTCTTATAGGTGAGGGCTCCTACACCCATTTCACTTAAAGTATTAATTGTCATGCCTTCCCTAGGCGAACCCTCGAGCACTATTGTCCACACATTTTTGCAGAAACCGAGGGGACACATCAGCAATGTGTATATCCACAAAGAAGGGAGGCTCAAGGAGTCCATGCGGTACAACAAAGTAGGACCAAGTTGATGTCGAAATACTGCAGGGAAGGGTGATGACTCTACTTATAGATGGCTCAAAGCCGCAAAGAACTACACAAACAACTCAAGAGTGGTGCGTGTTGGGGATATGCATAATGGGTATCACCATAACTCTATTCCGGATAACCCGGGTGGCCCACAGTTGGTAGAAAGGTCTATGTCCTACTAGGCGGCCCAGTTAGAAGGATCCATATGGGAGGCCCATGCCGGATATAGGGAGGTTATGACACCGACATTGATGAAGCCGGAGCCTTGGAGTACAAGACACGAAGACTAGTTAGTGTTAGTGTAGGACTCTGTAACCTGTCTGATATGGACTTTCACCTCTAACCCTAGGATATGGAGCCTTTATAAGCCGGACCCCTGGGAACCTTTAGGGCACAACATAATCTCGCATAGCAAACCTTACGATATATGTAACTCAGTGTATTACCATTATAGTGATTTATAGCAGGAGTAGGATTCTGCCTCCGTTGTGGGATCTGAACCTGGGTAAGCTGTGTACCTTTGTCCCCCACCAACTCGCTGCCTACCCCACGTCTCTAAACACGCTCTATGAGGAACCCTCCATGGTGTACTCGTTGAAAATACCACGACAATTGGCACCCACCGTGGGGAAAGAGGCACTTCGAGCTCTACACTAGGTGAGGCCCGAGCACTTCACGGGAATTGGCGACACCGTAGCCATAAGGCATGTTCTCTTCTCTAGCAATGTTCCGACCGTCCCCCGGATGAGTTCCATATCCCGGCGAAGACGAACCCCACCGCTGCTCCATCATTCCCATCAGGCACATCCACATCTTCATCAGCAAGACCATCTCGGGATCAATCTCCCAGGAAGTCGGACACACGTCAAGGCCTGCACGGACTACCTTTGGGCCAGACACGATCATGGAAGAACAATATGAGACGGATCGCTCTCTGGAGTTTTATGGCTTAGATCTCAACAATTCAAGGCACACCCAAACCTCCCATGTCATATTCGGACCCCGGGGAGAGTCAAAAAGCCCGAATATGGGACTCCACGGATTTTCCTCCGCAGAAGTCAGGGCTCTAGTGCTAGCTTCCGCCCCGAGGGCTTGAACCTATGGGGACACGTCCCCCGGTAAGGCACGCCGCACTGGGACAATAGCCGCCCTCCGCATGGACGACTAGAGATCCCGACTAGCCCTCAAGATAGCACCCCGGATGCAGAGTACCCCTAGGCGAGGAATATGCACTAGTACCGGCAGGTGGAAGGCTATGCCTAGCCTAAACCGTAGGCTACTCTGCCTGAGCATAACATGACATGCGAAGGACACAACACATACATGCCATGTTGAGTGCATGCACCCAACGCTCAGCCGCGTGTCGTTGACCCACGATTGTGTGTAACCGACCAATGTGGTGACCCCTTGTCCTTATAAAAGGATTCCCAGATCGAACTGAGGAGAGGGAGAGATTGAGACTAGAGAACCTTCCCAGGGAAGGAACCTAGTGTAACCTTATGATAATCAGATAGTAGCTAGTTGTAGGACGTAGGGATCCGCTCACTGCGGACCTGAACCTGGATAAAAAACATTGTGTCTCTCTCTATGATTGTGTTTTTCTAGCTCACTGGTCGAGCTCGACGGACGTTGCGCCCCTAGCCGAACAAAATATGGGGACTCATACGCTCGGTGTCGAAAATCAAGACAGGACATCTGCCGTGCTAGGTAGGGGGAGCTCGCACGGCTACCTTAGTTGGTAACAACATAGCCCGCATCCATGAACCAGAAGAAGAAGGGCTCCTTTCGGGTTGGCTCAGGGGATCCCACTTGCCAGGGCGCCGCCCGACGACTTGCTCAATGCCGACGACTTCAAGCCAAGAACCCATCATTGAAGCCATGTCCTTGTCGCTCCACACCTCGGGCGGGGCGAGAGAACCGCTACTATCTATGAAGGGCTCTCCCATCTGCCGCCCTACATCCCTTGGGGGAATAGGGCCTCCCGCGAGAGAATGGCACACTCTACACACCACCTACTTGTTCGGGCTTACCCAAGCCCCAAACGAAAACCTCAAGAGCTACATCCAGCGGTTCATCATCCCACTCAGCTCCCATCTTCACACACTTCTAGAGCTGGCAATCATCGTCTTCTGCCAGGGCGTGCGCAGCTGCTGCCCCTACAGTGAAGGATCGAGAATCAGCACTTTACCTCACCGGTGGAGCTACTCACAGAAGCTGACTTCATCACGAGAGGCAAGGCTAGGGGCTCAGTTTGGTATTAGGAGAGGACTACCGTGCCCCCGCCTCTGCCCCAAAACCAGAAAGAAGATCCGGACACCATCGGCGGTGTCCCCACCAGCCCGAGGAAGCCTATCCACCATACGACCCCTCAATGACTACGAAGTGTGATTACTACTGCTTCCATGTAATCACGGAAACTTCATCAAGCAAGTCATTAGGAGATACTACTCCCGCACCACCTATAGCCCATGGTTCAGAGAAGTTCTTCCAAAGAGCTACCGGGTGAGGGCTTGATCCCTCAAGGGAACACATTTGCCACCCCTTGAGTTCATCCCCTCCCACCTTGGGAGGAGAATGAACCTGTAACTACCTCGGTGAATTACGCTCTTAGTTAGTGCCTGGATGAACGAAAGTGGTTAAAATAGTACGGCGGGGCCCAGGGCCACTCACGGTAGACCATTTGGCCGTCCTAACCACTTTCAAACAACGGGACAAGAACGAGCGGCGTAATCGGCAGGCGAAGGGATCAACTACATACACAAGTGAGTATGTATGCAAGCCACATACAACAGTCCTCAGAGCCATTCCATCTAAAAGAAATAGAAATATTGCAACGCCATACGCAAGATCCAAATGTCCTAGAGAGATATAATAATTTAGGATAGCTCCTCATACATCACGCATCAGAGTATCAGGCGGAAGCGGAAACAAGATCCGAGTACGGATAAGAAGCAAATTGGCAGAAGATGCCCCATAAATAAACACATCCCGCCCACAGATCACACGGATCCCTGTTCCCGGAATCTCTACACCAAATGATCGTTGCCAACATCATCTGTCTCTTCCACCCAGTATCCATCTTGCGGGTACACCTGTTCATCTGAATCAAACAATTTATCGTGTGAGACCCTAGGGGTACTCAGCAAGTCTTTATGCCGCTAAAGGGGACACAACCTGGGGTGACGCAATTGCAGCAAAAGATAATACCTAACAATTCTACAGATACTCGCTAACCTTGCGCCTAACCAATGATAGACGAAAGTCCGTGAATTAAGAACAACAGTTATAACAGTATAATTAACAGATCCATCCTCCTCCTCGCTTACCAACGAGGAAGCGAACGAACAACCCCATCATCCGTTGGCAGTTTTATTAACCATTCCATGAGTATTGCACTATTTACTAGTCAAGTACTTAGTCAAATTAAAAGTGGTACTTTACTTATACTTGTCTATGATCGAGAAACTGTGCTCCAAGTCGTCCATAACCGTGGACACGGCTTTCAGAAAGATTTACCCTGCAGGGGTGCACGAATAGCAACACACACTCGATCAACCTCGGAAAAACCAAATCAAAACCCAACGAGGCATTCACGACAAAGCAATCACAGGATTTAGAAATATTTCAGGGGGCCACCCCATTAAGCTACCGCAACAAAGTTGGCCGGCTCCGAGGCGGACCCAAGGTTTGTGTGGACGGCGGTAAACGACTGGGAACCCGAAAATATGACTGGACTTGTCGATATAGCGAAAACGTGTCACGATCCAAAACAGTACAGGTGCTCCTCGCACAATCTTAAATAAAGCAGTAACATGGCATAAGTACAGAATAGTAATAAAGCCCAAACTAATTGTGGCCCCAAGAAATAAGAATGAATCAAGCTCTGGCTCGGGGGGGTCCATAAGGCCTCCCGGATGTGGATAGTGCGAATAGTCAAGGAACATGAATCAAGTACTCGGGGTCCTACGGGACACAAGTGAGCATATAAAACCAAATAGCAGATATTGCTCACCGGTGCCTCTTTCATTAGTTATCCCATTACTACTCAGGTTATGTTGTTTAGGTACCTCGTTATTCCTCAGACACTCACATACCCTACACATGCTTTTCTACGACTCGCATGGCTCAAACAACTCCTGTAGTAATGGCTCATGGGATGGAGGAACAAGCTTCGGTGGGGTTTAAAAGTAAAGGCTATGCAGTACTTGGGATTCAATTTAATGCAATCACGACTCAATGATGCAAGAATAAGATAGAGGCAATAGGTACTGTATGTATGCAAGCATGTGGTAGTGCTTGCCTGGCAGCTCAGTTGAAGCGAGAGATGGATCTGGGTAGTACTCCTGTGATTCCTGGTAATTCTCCTGATGGACGTCTATTCGAAGAAGAACCAAACAAACAAGGGCCAACATAAATAAAGTGCACAAGCATATGAATTAAAATGCAACAAGCACACAAGCATGCCATGATGAATGATGCACAATTTTCATGGCATTAAAGTAGCATGGCAAAGGTGAGGTGTGGATACAAGAAATAAAGCATGTTATTATTTATTTAACCAAGTTTTATTGTCATAAATAGTTCAGATTTTTATTATCGACATGATGAATGCTTCAATTCAGAACAAGGACTACATATTTAGAACGGGCTCATCGCGCTGATTGATTTAGACATATTATTTGTCAAAGTTGGAGTTATAAAACAAAAGTTATTAATTAAATAAGGAAAAGGGCATTTTATTGTAATTTTAATCATCTCGAAATTTTAAAGTGTTCAAACATTATTTTGAATGGCATATTTGAATTCCTCACATTTTTCTGATTTCAAAACATATATTATAAGTATTTTAAAAATTATTTGAATCTGATTTGATTTTGAATTTAAATCAATTAGAAAAAGGTTTAATTTAAAACAGACTCAGGTAAATACTTTTCTGACCCCGTCAGATCTAGCCACAGCCACTGACGGGTGGGCCTGGCGTTGATTGGGCCACGCGCGCGGAAAACACTTTTTCCACCGCGGGTCTGGCTAGCCCGCTGAGACTGCGGGGTGGGCCAACTGGCGCAGGCCCGCGTGTCAGCGGTGAGGAAGGTAGGGGCTGACAGGTGGGGCTAGGGCTGGAGCGCGGGTTACGCCGGAAAAAGCAGAGGGGCTTTCCTGCAAAAGTGCTAGCGCGGCTGACTGGTGGGGTCGCTAGGAGCGCGGGTTACAGGAATCAAAAAGGTGGGGGGCTTTTTGTAAGATGACCACGGCCCGGGTTACTGTTTTTCTTCTCCCTCGTCTGGCGAGGAAAATCGGCGCGCGGCGCGAGCGGGGTTCGATCCTGGGACGCGGGGGAGCACGCTGAGGGGGCGGAGCCACTGCGGCGGGCTAGGGGAGCTGGCAGATGAGGGGCTGGGGCCTAGATAGGGTGTGGCGCGGCGCGGGGAGGCTGCAGATGCCGGCGAGCGGCGCGCACTGAGAGCGCTCGAGAAAAGCAACGGCGGCGCTACTCGTCGACGGCGAGGCGGGGCATGTCAGTGAGGTCGAGGAACTCACCGTGGTTTGCTTGGTGTGGTCGGATCGGGGAGAAACGCGGCGGTTCGTCGACGACGCAGACGCTCCGGCGGGCTAGGGTTTCGGAGGACGGCGAGGATCTGGTGGAGCTGGGGCTTTCTCCTTCGCGCTGGCGGGGACAGGGCGTCGTAGAGGAACCTCCTCGCGCTCCCAGGCCACCTCCAGGTCGGGCTGCACGGCTGGAGCGACAGGGACGAGGTGGTGCTGGCGGTGTCCGGCGTCGGGTGCTGTTGGTCGGAGAGGAAGAAGGAGAAGAAGGGGGCGGCTCGGGCAGATCTGGGAGAGGCCAGAGAGGCGTGGGGAGGAAGGAAAAGTGAGAGGGAGAGAGAGGAGAGGGAGCCGTGGCAGGGGAGATAAAGGTGGCCTCGGTGCCACCTTTTTCCTTCTCCCTCACGTGCTGGCTCGAGCTGGGGCTCGAGCTGGGGCTGGTAGGCACGACGGGGAGGGGCTGCAGGTGGACCAGGGCGACGTGTGGCTGCAGGGTGGGCTAGCTCGGCCGGTAGAGAAAGAAAGAAAGAGAGAAGAGGGGTAGCTCGGCTAGGTTAGATGGTTAGCTCGAGCTAGGGTTAGGGTGGCTGGGTGTGGGCCAGGGAGAGGGTGGCCAGGTGGTGCCCATGGTAGAGAGAGAGGGGGTGTGAGAGAGAGGTAAAGAGGAGGAGGATTAGGGTTAGGGTTTAGTGTAACTTAGGTTTAAAGAATAATAAAAGAGGAACTAGGTTTAGATGGTGTTAGGCATTTAGGTTTTAGCTTTTGTTTACAAGGCCAAACCAAGAAGAAAAAGGTGAAGCTTGATCTTGCTTGAGATAATGTGGAGGGGAAAACAAGAAGGAAAGAGGAAGAAAAGAAAATAGGTGGAAAGGGAGGAAGAAGGAGAAGAAGGGGGCGGGTCGGGCAGATCTGGGAGAGGCCAGAGAGGCGTGGGGAGGAAGGAAAAGTGAGAGGAAGAGAGAGGAGAGGGAGCCGTGGCAGGGGAGATAAAGGTGGCCTCGATGCCACCTTTTTCCTTCTCCCTCACGTGCTGGCTCGAGCTGGGGCTCGAGCTGGGGCTGGTAGGCACGGCGGGGAGGGGCTGCAGGTGGACCAGGGCGACGTGTGGCTGCAGGGTGGGCTAGCTCGGCCGGTAGAGAAAGAAAGAGAGAAGAGGGGTAGCTCGGCTAGGTTAGATGGTTAGCTCGAGCTAGGGTTAGGGTGGCTGGGTGTGGGCCAGGGAGAGGGTGGCCAGGTGGTGCCCATGGTAGAGAGAGAGGGGGTGTGAGAGAGAGAGGTAAAGAGGAGGAGGATTAGGGTTAGGGTTTCGTGTAACTTAGGTTTAAAGAATAATAAAAGAGGAACTATGTTTAGATGGTGTTAGGCATTTAGGTTTTAGTTTTTGTTTACAAGGCCAAACCAAGAAGAAAAAGGTGAAGCTTGATCTTGCTTGAGATAATGTGGAGGGGAAAACAAGAAGGAAAGAGGAAGAAAATAAAATAGGTGGAAAGGGTCACATATGGATCATGCATGGCGAATAAAAATAAGAGGAAAATGAGATGGTTGAGATTATGAGGATGGTGTAATGGTGGTAGATGGTTTCCCAAGATAGGATCCCTCAAATCCAAAGAAAAAGCAATGGAGTAAATTATGGTGAAGAATTGTGCATGGCCCATGCAAAAATCATAGTGCCATGATTAATTTTGTGAAAACAATATTAATATAATGGCATTAATCTTATGCATTTCCAAGAAGTGGAATAAAGCCAAGCAAAAGAATTTAATGGACTAGATCCACCCTATTGCCCATGAGCTAGATAAAACCAAAATAAATACAACAAGCTCATGAACTAGTAGGATGGTGGAATTATAAAGTGGTAGAAAATAAAAGTGTTGGAATTGAAATAAAAGATATGCCCCCAACTCAACTTGGGCATTGAACAATATATCAATAGCCAAATACAATATCAAGAGGCAAATACCATTAATAATGCATGTGAGAGAAGAGCCAAAAGAAAAAGGGTTTTATATGATGCTCAAATGCAAGGTGGCATGATGACATGAGCATGATATCATTATGATGCAACAATAATATATATGAAGTAGCCAATATCTTACTAGGACAAGTAGCATTACAATTGTTAGACAATTGGGATGCTACAACTCTCCCCCACTAAACAGGAATCTCGCCCCGAGATTCTAGGAAGAAGAAGACTCAAAGAGGGTAGGATACTTGGCACGGAGCTCATCTTCATGTTCCCAGGTGGCTTCATCAACGGAATGGTGCGACCACTGCACCTTACAGAACTTGATGGACTTGTTGCGAGTCCTTCTTTCTGCGACGTCAAGAATTGTTGTGGGGTGTTCTTGATAAGACAGATCTTCTTGGAGATTGATGAGTTCATGGTCCACGGTCCTGCCGGGATCCTTGAAGCACTTCTTGAGTTGAGAGATGTGAAAAACATCGTGGACTTTGAGTTGTTCAGGGAGCTCAAGAGCATAAGCAACTTCTCCTCTTCTTCCACGATTTTTGAAAGGACCGATGTATCTAGGAGCCAGCTTTCCTTTGATACCAAAGTGGTGCGTGCCTCTCATGGGAGTGACACGAAGGTAAACGAGATCACCCGGGACATACTCCATGTCCGTGTGCTTTCTGTCATAATTACTCTTCTGGCGACTTTGAGCAATCTTCAGATTTTCAAGAATGATGTGAACTTTCTCCTCCGCTTGAGTTACAATGTCGGGGCCAAACAATATTCTTTCATCTGCGCCCGACCAACCAATCGGAGTTCTGCATTTGCGACCATAGAGATCCTCAAATGGTGCCATCTGTAGACTTTTCTGGAAGCTGTTGTTGTAAGAGAATTCGGCATAAGGAAGACATTCTTCCCACTTCATGCCAAAAGAGATAACGCAAGCACGGAGCATATCTTCCAGAATCTGATTGATCCTTTCAACTTGTCCTTGCGACTGAGGGTGGTAAGCTATGCTGAAGTTTAGCTTTGTTCCCAAAGCATTTTGGAAACTTCCCCAGAACTTGGAAGTGAAGATGCTTCCACGGTCTGAACTGATCTCAAGAGGAACTCCATACAGAGAGACAATTCTGTTGATATAGAGTTCAGCCAACTGAATTGCAGAAATTGTTTCCTTGACTGGACAGGAGTGAGCTACTTTGGAAAGCCTGTCAATGACAACAAAGAGTGCATTGTTGCCCTTCTGCGACCTTGGAAAACCAGTGATGAAGCCCATCTCTACTTTCTCCCATTTCCATTCCGGAGGCTTCAATGGCTGTAGAAGACCGGAAGGTTTCTGATGAACAGCTTTAACTCTGCGACAAACATCATACTCTGAGACATACTTGGCACAATATCGTTTCAAACCAGGCCACCAATATTGTGTTTTCAAATCCATGTACATCTTAGTGCTTCCAGGGTGGATAGAAAGAATAGAATCATGCGCCTCCTTGAGAACTTGCTCTCTTAAACCCGGGTAGTTCGGAACAAACATCCGGTGTTCGAAGAAAAGAGTGCCTTGGTCATCTACGTGGAAAGACTCATACTTTGGAAGTTGAATGTTGGAGATGATCTTTTTAGTGTAAGGATCACCAAGCTGAATGGAACGGACCTTTTCTTCCAAGAGAGGTGTTGCTAGAAGGTTCAAAAGATAACCTTGATCCACAATTTCAAGGTTGAGCTTGCGGAATTCCTCGCACAAGAGAGGCTGTTGTTCTTCCACCATGAGGTTGTTGACATAAGCTTTTCGGCTGAGAGCATCTGCCATGACATTGGCTTTGCCCGGAGTGTAGTTGATGGTCAAATCAAAATCATTGATTGTTTCAATCCACCTCCTCTGACGAAGGTTGAGATCAGGCTGTGTGAATATATACTTCAGACTCTTGTGATCAGAAAAGATCTCACAACGGTTGCCAAGCAAGTAATGCCTCCATACTTTCAAAGCAAAGACAACTGCTGCGAGTTCGAGGTCATGTGTAGGATAGTTGATCTCATGCGTCTTCAACTGTTGAGAGGCATAAGCAACAACTTGCTTTTCTTGCATAAGGACCGCACCCAATCCTTGCAATGAAGCATCACCGAAAATCTGGAAAGGCTTTGATGTATCTGGAGGAACCAAGACTGGTGTGGAAGTGAGCTTCTCTTTGAGTGTTTCAAAGCTTGCTTGACATGCAGGAGTCCAAAGATATTTCTTGCCTTTCTTGAGGAGATCGGTAAGAGGCTTCGCAATCTTTGAGAAGTTTTGAACGAAGCGACGACAGTAACTGGCCAAACCAAGGAAACTCCGGACTTCTTTGACATTTATGGGTGGAAGCCAGTCCATAATTGTCTTAATAGTTTCTGGGTTGACGGCAATGCCCTTGGCAGAGATGACGTGACCAAGGTAGGTGACTTGAGGCAGCCAGAATTCACACTTGGAGAACTTTGCATACAGGCGGTTCTCACGAAGCTTGTTTAGGACACACCGAAGGTGTTCTTCATGTTCTTCTTTCGACTTAGAATAGATTAGAATGTCATCCAGATAGACCACAACGAACTTATCCAGATACTCCATGAAAACCGAGTTCATGAGCCTCGAGAAGGTGGCAGGTGCATTGGTGAGACCGAAAGACATGACCGTGTACTCATACAGGCCATAGCGGGTGGTGAAAGCTGTTTTAGGAACATCTTCCTTGCGAATCTTGATTTGATGGTAACCACTTCTCAAATCAAGCTTAGAGAATACCACAGCTCCAGCTAGCTGATCAAAGAGATCATTAATCCGCGGAAGGGGATATTTATTCTTGATGGTTTTAGCATTGAGAGCCCGATAGTCAACACAAAGTCTATCAGTCTTGTCTCGCTTCTTCACAAAGATGGTTGGACTACCCCAAGAAGAAGTACTGTGCTGAATGAAACCCAACTTCTCTTGTTCATCCAACTGACGCTTAAGTTCAGCCAACTCAGCAGGACCCATTTTATAAGGCCGCTTGGAGATAGGAGCGGTGCCAGGTTCAAGTTCAATGACAAACTCAACCTCACGATCCCGAGGCATACCTGGCAACTCTTCAGGAAAGACATCTGGAAACTCACAAACTACAGGAACACTCTGAATACCTTCCATAGCATCATCATTCAGAGCCACCAGAGAATAAAGCTGAATTGCAGGAGTCAGACTTGGAGAATAGACTATATGGCCTTCAGGAATTTTTAGAGAAACCGAACGTTCAGCACAATCAATCACAGCTGCATTTGCTGTCAACCAATCCATGCCCAAGATAACATCAATATCAGAATTGCCCAGAATAATTAAGGAAGCCGGAAACGAAGAGCCACCAATCTCAATTTGATTGCCATGGCTGATGTGAGTAGCCCTCATGTTTGACCCAGGAGATTGTATCACAAGACGGTGTAATAAAGGAACCATAGCCAGATCTTGCTCATGAGCAAACTTGTGAGAAACAAAAGAATGCGAAGCACCAGAATCAAACAAAACTCGTGCAGGAACTGAGTTAACAGGAAGCATACCCATGACAACTCCAGGTGCATGCTCAGCTTGAGCGGCGTTGACACAGTTGGCACGAGCAACCGTAGACCCCGGCTTAGTGTTGATGTTGAGAGCCCGAGGTGGAGGTGCACGAATCATAGGAGCACTTGCTGCAGGTCTTGGAGGTGGTGGTGGAAGAGCTTTGTTGTTCATTGGACAATTCCAGTGCTGATGCCCAGTGTTTCCACAAGTATAGCAAGCACCCGGTGGACGTGGAGCAACGTAGCCAGGGACTCCGCCAGGCGCTCCAGGGTAGTTGTGGTTGTAGCCCCTAGGAGACGCAGTGAAGGAGTTTGGTGGCCTTGGTGCGTAGCTTGACGGTCTTGGTGGAGTAGGGAGCGACGGTGGGGTATTAGGAACCCAGACACGACACTTAGAAGGAGCTGACATAGCAGAAGAGCTTGCTGTATCACGGCTGTGATTCTTTGACTCCTCGAACACTTGCCTACTTGCTTCTTCCTGCAGAGCTGTGTGTTGATGTTCCAGGAAAGATGCCGGCCTTGCATGAGTGATTGCATATTTGATGGAAGCATTGAGGCCTTGCCGAAACCTCTTTTGCTTCTTCTTGTCATCAGAGATCTCATCGCCACCATACCGAGAAAGATTCATGAAGTTTCTGATGTAGGTGTTGACATTGTCAGTACCCTGCTTGAGGTTGAGAAACACTTCCTTCATCCTTTCCATGACAATTTCTGACAGATATTGCTCCTTGAAAGCAGCAGTGAACCGCTCCCAAGTAGGCTAAAAACTAGAAAGATCTGCCTTGAGGTAATTTTCCCACCAGAGAGCTGCATCTCCCTTTAGAAGGTGAGTGGCACATTTGACCCATTCTTGCTCGGGAACATCCGCAGTCATCAGCAATCTTGACACTTCACGAAGCCAATCATCCGCATCAAGTGGTTGATTAGACACTTCGAATTGACGTGGTTGAACTTGAGAAAACTCTTGATGTCTCCTCGCTTGGGAGGTGGAGGTAGCGGAACAAACTCATTCCTCCTCACGCTTTCCTCGAAGCGCTGCTGGTTCTGCTGCATAGTGCCCAAAGCATTTGCAATACTTGCCAAAGCAGCCCCGAGTTCAGGTGGTATATCCTCCTCAGAACGGCGTGGTGGTGCCATCCTGTGATTGATATAAAACACAAGTCAGTACTATAATGGAGAATGATAATAATCCAAAATAGTACCAAAATGGAATTAATCAAGATTAAGGAATGCAATTCGCTGAGATGATATTAAAATATCAACAAAGTTCAAGGCAACTAGAAGATACTAAGCATAACGCACACGACTGAACAAGGAGTGTGGTATACAAACTAACAAAGAAAAAATTTCCGCAAATTTTGGCATTAAAATACCACTATACGCGCAAAACCACTTAACGAATCAAGATTAGTAACTCTACTAGTTCAATATACAAAAGCAGATGATGAAAGTAGTGGTATGGTCGTGACTCCATCTCGCACTCAAATCATTACTCCGCACATGAATCAGTAAAACACATATCCCAACACCTTCTTCTTAAGATGGACCTAAAGATTGGTAACTACGAAAAAGAACACCCCAACAAGATAACATCGGATAACAAAGAGTAAGATAGATCGCATCGGTGTACAACGAATCAGAATAGATCGCGTCGGTTTACAAAGAACTGTAGGTAGGGAATGTACCCACAGTTGATAACCAAAGGCAGATAGTGATAACATTTGGATGCAACAGATAGACAAGGAATTCACACACACACACAAACACACACACAACCTATGGTACTACGGAACCCAGAACACGTGAATCCTAGTTTGAATTTTAGAAGAGGATTGAAAACGTTACACTTCCTTACCAGAAAAGGGTGGGTGGGTGGGTAAGAAGAAAAATGGAAGCAGTCCTACTCTCACGTTTTGTTTTTCCCTAGTATACATAACTACCAAAAATATTTGCTAGATTGACAACGACCATTTTGGCTGAGACCCTGAAGGGCGGGATGGCTCTGATACCAATTGTAACTACCTCGGTGAATTACGCTCTTAGTTAGTGCCTAGATGAACGAAAGTGGTTAAAATAGTACGACGGGGCCCAGGGCCACTCACGGTAGACCTTTCGGCCATCCTAACCACTTTCAAACAACGGGACAAGAACGAGCGGCGTAATCGGCAGGCGAAGGGATCAACTACCTACACAAGTGAGTATGTATGCAAGCCACATACAACAGTCCTCAGAGCCATTCCATCTAAAAGAAATAGAAATATTGCAACGCCATACGGCAAGATCCAAATGTCCTAGATAGATATAATAATTTAGGATAGCTCCTCATACATCACGCATCAGAGTATCAGGCGGAAGCGGAAACAAGATCCGAGTACGGATAAGAAGCAAATTGGCATAAGATGCCCCATAAATAAACACATCCCGCCCACAGATCACACGGATCCCCGTTCCCGGAATCTCCACACCAAATGATCGTTGCCAACATCATCTGTCTCTTCCACCCAGTATCCATCTTGCGGGTACACCTGTTCATCTGAATCAAACAATTTATCGTGTGAGACCCTAGGGGTACTCAGCAAGTCTTTATGCCGCTAAAGGGGACACAACCTGGGGTGACGCAATTGCAGCAAAAGATAATACCTAACAATTCTACAGATACTCGCTAACCTTGCGCCTAACCAATGATAGACGGAAGTCCGTGAATTAAGAACAACAGTTATAACAGTATAATTAACAGATCCATCCTCCTCCTCGCTTACCAACGAGGAAGCGGACGAACAACCCCCATCATCCGTTGGCAGTTTTATTAACCATTCCATGAGTATTGCACTATTTACTAGTCAAGTACTTAGTCAAATTAAAAGTGGTACTTTACTTATACTTGTCTATGATCGAGAAACTGTGCTCCAAGTCGTCCATAACCGTGGACACGGCTTTCAGAAAGATTTACCCTGCAGGGGTGCACGAATAGCAACACACACTCGATCAACCTCGGAAAAACCAAATCAAAACCCAACGAGGCATTCACGACAAAGCAATCACAGGATTCAGAAATATTTCAGGGGGCCACCCCATTAAGCTACCGCAACGAAGTTGGCCGGCTCCGAGGCGGACCCAAGGTTTGTGTGGACGGCGGTAAACGACTGGGAACCCGAAAATATGACTGGACTTGTCGATATAGCGAAAACGTGTCACGATCCAAAACAGTACAGGTGCTCCTCGCACAATCTTAAATAAAGCAGTAACATGGCATAAGTACAGAATAGTAATAAAGCCCAAACTAATTGTGGCCCCAAGAAATAAGAATGAATCAAGCTCTGGCTCAGGGGGGGTCCATAAGGCCTCCCGGATGTGGATAGTGCGAATAGTCAAGGAACATGAATCAAGTACTCGGGGTCCTACGGGACACAAGTGAGCATATAAAACCAAATAGCAGATATTGCTCACCGGTGCCTCTTTCATTAGTTATCCCATTACTACTCAGGTTATGTTGTTTAGGTACCTCGTTATTCCTCAGACACTCACATACCCTACACATGCTTTTCTACGACTCGCATGGCTCAAACAACTCCTGTAGTAATGGCTCATGGGATGGAGGAACAAGCTTCGGTGGGGTTTAAAAGTAAAGGCTATGCAGTACTTGGGATTCAATTTAATGCAATCGCGACTCAATGATGCAAGAATAAGATAGAGGCAATAGGTACTGTATGTATGCAAGCATGTGGTAGTGCTTGCCTGGCAGCTCAGTTGAAGCGAGAGATGGATCTGGGTAGTACTCCTGTGATTCCTGGTAATTCTCCTGCTGGACGTCTATTCGAAGAAGAACCAAACAAACAAGGGCCAACATAAATAAAGTGCACAAGCATATGAATTAAAATGCAACAAGCACACAAGCATGCCATGATGAATGATGCACAATTTTCATGGCATTAAAGTAGCATGGCAAAGGTGAGGTGTGGATACAAGAAATAAAGCATGTTATTATTTATTTAACCAAGTTTTATTGTCATAAACAGTTCAGATTTTTATTATCGACATGATGCATGCTTCAATTCAGAACAAGGACTGCATATTTAGAACGGGCTCGTCGCGCTGATCGATTTAGACATATTATTTGTCAAAGTTGGAGTTATAAAACAAAAGTTATTAATTAAATAAGGAAAAGGGCATTTTATTGTAATTTTAATCATCTCGAAATTTTAAAGTGTTCAAACATTATTTTGAATGGCATATTTGAATTCCTCACATTTTTCTGATTCCAAAACATATATTATAAGTATTATTTGGATTTGTATTTTAAAAATTATTTGAATCTGATTTGATTTTGAATTTAAATCAATTAGAAAAAGGTTTAATTTAAAACAGACTCAGGTAAATACTTTTCTGACCCCGTCAGATCTAGCCACAGCCACTGACGGGTGGGCCTGGCGTTGATTGGGCCACGCGCGCGGAAAACACTTTTTCCACCGCGGGTCTGGCTAGCCCGCTGAGACTGCGGGGTGGGCCAACTGGCGCAGGCCCGCGTGTCAGCGGTGAGGAAGGCAGGGGCTGACAGGTGGGGCTGGGGCTGGAGCGCGGGTTACGCCGGAAAAAGCAAAGGGGCTTTCCTGCAAAAGTGCTAGCGCGGCTGACTGGTGGGGTCGCTAGGAGCGCGGGCTGCAGGAATCAAAAAGGTGGGGGGCTTTTTGTAAGATGACCACGGCCCGGGTTACTGTTTTTCTTCTCCCTCGTCTGGCGAGGAAAATCGGCGCGCGGCGCGAGCGGGGTTCGATCCTGGGACGTGGGGGAGCGTGCTGAGGGGGCGGAGCCATTGCGGCGGGCTAGGGGAGCTGGCAGATGAGGGGCTAGGGCCTAGATAGGGTGTGGCGCGGCGCGGGGAGGCTGCAGATGCCGGCGAGCGGCGCGCACTGACAGCGCTCGACAAAAGCAACGGCGGCGCTACTCATCGACGGCGAGGCGGGGCATGTCAGTGAGGTCGAGGAACTCACCGTGGTTTGCCTGGTGTGGTCGGATCGGGGAGAAACGCGGCGGTTCGTCGACAACGCAGACGCTCCGACGGGCTAGGGTTTCGGAGGACGGCGAGGATCTGGTGGAGCTGGGGCTTTCTCCTTCACGCTGGCGGGGACAGGGCGTCGTAGAGGAACCTCCTCGCGCTCCCAGGCCACCTCCAGGTCGGGCTGCACGGCTGGAGCGAGGGGACGAGGTGGTGCTGGCGGCATCCGGCGTCGGGTGCTGTTGGTCAGGGAGGAAGAAGGAGAAGAAGGGGGCGGGTCGGGCAGATCTGGGAGAGGCCAGAGAGGCGTGGGGAGGAAGGAAAAGTGAGAGGAAGAGAGAGGAGAGGGAGCCGTGGCAGGGGAGATAAAGGTGGCCTCGATGCCACCTTTTTCCTTCTCCCTCACGTGCTGGCTCGAGCTGGGGCTGGTAGGCACGGCGGGGAGGGGCTGCAGGTGGACCAGGGCGACGTGTGGCTGCAGGGTGGGCTAGCTCGGCCGGTAGAGAAATAAAGAGAGAAGAGGGGTAGCTCGGCTAGGTTAGATGGTTAGCTCGAGCTAGGGTTAGGGTGGCTGGGTGTGGGCCAGGGAGAGGGTGGCCAGGTGGTGCCCATGGTAGAGAGAGAGAGAGGGGGTGTGAGAGAGAGAGGTAAAGAGGAGGAGGATTAGGGTTAGGGTTTCGTGTAACTTAGGTTTAAAGAATAATAAAAGAGAAACTAGGTTTAGATGGTGTTAGGCATTTAGGTTTTAGTTTTTGTTTACAAGGCCAAACCAAGAAGAAAAAGGTGAAGCTTGATCTTGCTTGAGATAATGTGGAGGGGAAAACAAGAAGGAAAGAGGAAGAAAAGAAAATAGGTGGAAAGGGTCACATATGGATCATGCATGGAGAATAAAAATAAGAGGAAAATGAGATGGTTGAGATTATGAGGATGGTGTAATGGTGGTAGATGGTTTCCCAAGATAGGATCCCTCAAATCCAAAGAAAAAGCAATGGAGTAAATTATGGTGAAGAATTGTGCATGGCCCATGCAAAAATCATAGTGCCATGATTAATTTTGTGAAAACAATATTAATATAATGGCATTAATCTTATGCATTTCCAAGAAGTGGAATAAAGCCAAGCAAAAGAATTTAATGGACTAGATCCACCCTATTGCCCATGAGCTAGATAAAACCAAAATAAATACAACAAGCTCATGAACTAGTAGGATGGTGGAATTATAAAGTGGTAGAAAAGAAAAGTGTTGGAATTGAAATAAAAGATATGCCCCCAACTCAACTTGGGCATTGAACAATATATCAATAGCCAAATACAATATCAAGAGGCAAATACCATTAATAATGCATGTGAGAGAAGAGCCAAAAGAAAAAGGGTTTTATATGATGCTCAAATGCAAGGTGGCATGATGACATGAGCATGATATCATTATGATGCAACAATAATATATATGAAGTAGCCAATATCTTACTAGGACAAGTAGCATTACAATTGTTAGACAATTGGGATGCTATAGAACCCCCCACCCGCGGCGATAGGACGCATTCACCCATTTGGTGCCAGGTAGGATAGGTAGCACCAAGCAAGATATGGGCACCCCCTTTTCATGTTGCGAAGCGAAAGGGGCATAGGAGTGCGGGCCCTACGCAGTGGGAGGGCTCCTTGGCAAAAAGTGTGCCCTCCCAGTAGGTGACTTAGAGCAACTCTAGCAGTAATCGAAAACTTTGGAACCGAAAAACGTATATTCAGTCGTCCGAAAATGTGGGGGAGGAAGATTTTGCAGCTGGCGCAGAACAGAACCCGTAAACACGAACTGAAAAATTGCAATTCAAATGTCACGGGGAAATTCGTCAATGATCATATATATAGGTGGTAGTTTGATGCTTCGATTGAGCATCAAAAGTTACATAATCGTTACTGAAAACCTAAATTAGCTAGTAGCCTAACTGTGCGGACTAATTCCGAGCAAAAGGAAGCCCGATTGGCCTATGCGCGTGGCGGTGATGGTGGTGGCGGAGCTCGAGCGTCGAGGCGGAGGACGGTGTCGACGCGGAGGCTTGTGAAAATCTTCACTCGTTGGAGTCAAGCTCGACTATCTTGAGCTTGACGCGGCAGACGTGCCCTTCTCGGAGCAGGGCCTCGTACTCACGTACTTGGCAGACGGCGTCGGCCTCCTCCCAGCAGAAGCGAGCGCAGCCTCCGCCTATGAAATCGCCTCCACCGGCGTGACCACGACGTCCTCCTCGTCGGAGCCGTGCACATAGTCTCCCGCGGAGAACATGGGCTTCCGCGTTGGGTCGAGCTCCTCCTCGTCGGAGCTATCATATAAACGGGTGGGCACGGTGGGCGGCTCAAACCGCCGAACGAGGATCCCTTGCCGCTGTTGGCAGACTTGGCCAGCTTCCCTGGGGGCGTGAGCCCCCAGTTCATCCACCGGCGGGCAGTGCGATTGCGCGCGCCCTACGACCGGTTGAACTTTCGGCGTTCCGCCTCTGTGCAGAACACGGGGGGCCGCGACGGTGAGTCCCCGCCGCCCAATCCCACGCCGCCCCGTGTAGAGCCACCATGCGAGGCCATGGCGTCATGGAGTGGAGGCGAAGCTAAGTTTCTAAGCGCTGGATTGCTCACCTGAGAGGAGGCTGGTGGCGGCAGAGCGAGAGGTAGCGGCGGAGGGGAGTAGGGTTTGGAAACCGAACTCCCCTCCGTGGCCCGTTTTAATACGAGGTGGCTGCCAAGTTTCTCGGGCCCCCGAACTCTGTTTATAGGCCAGGCCGTGAGTTCGGGCCCTGTTCTGGGCCTATTTCGGCCTGAACCCGTAAACTCGCCAGATTTTTTCGGTTTCGGCCCCTTTTTCAGTGTCTGTTAGAGATGCTCTTACATCCCCTGGGAGCTGAAGGTACTCTCTGAGTGGGTCCAGGAAGCTGCACCTAGCGAACTCAGCACAACATCGCCACTTTCATGCTCAGGGCTCCAGAAAGGCAGGGCATCGTGACTCGAGGTTACCCGGGACACACGCACACGAGAAAGGTTTTTCTAAACCCCCAATGCATGCGCTGATTAGAGGTCCCCGGACCTCCACTCGGGGTGCCTATCTGGGCTTGCCCATGGATGGTATCACCAGGGCGGGGAATCCCACCTATGAGCAGAATATGAAGAGGGTCCCCTTCTCAGAAAATAGACTTGTGTAGACGGCAAGCCCCGTATCACAAGTACTGTCTCCAGATACAAATCCCATGGATGGACACATATGAAATGGTTTGCCGCGCACTCATCTTGATTATCGTCCATCCGGGCTGCCTCACTAACGGGGATCACATAAAGAATGGTCACATCTTTCTCGGATTGGCTCTCCCGAGGGCACCACCGTGGATGACTATGCATATAGAATCTTGGGGTCCTCCACGCCTATGTTTCCTGGGTGAGCCTCCGGGCTCCCCGCGATCTGCACCTCCCCGCATGGTGGCTGGAGAGAGGTGTCGAGTATGTCCCAGGAACGGGGTCTTGGCCAACATCTGCTTACCGTGAACTGCCCAATTTGGTCGCCACAATCTGCACCTCCATGGAGTGGTGGGAGAAAGACGATGAGCGACCCCGTAGAACAAAAGCAAGCCTCACCCCATGATTTCCCTCCCTGGGATGGGAGCTGGCAAGGGGCTAACTTGTGGAAGGAAAGACATAACCCGGCTACCAGCCTCCTGTGTGCTCATACCGCTCTACGGGACGCATGAGGTGGTAGACAGAAATGAGAAAAAAGAAGGGGTGTCGGTTGCAACCTACCCGTAGGCACCTCCCCATTTCAGTCGGGAGAGAGGTTGCAACCCCACACTATGCGAAGCAAGTCAAGACCAACCATCACCTCCTCTACTTCTTCCGAGAAGAAGGGGCCCTAGAAGGTACTCTTCTTCCTGAAGCACGAGCATGCATGAAGGAAATATTCCCTAGAGGGAATCATAGAGATGATTGTATTTCATATGTATCCATGAGTTATTATAATGTTCCTTGAATATCCATATATCAGGAAACTTTTATTGGTTGGCACTTATGTGAATTGTTTGTGAAACTCTTTACTTGTATGGTTATCTAATAGTTGTCCCTAGTAGGAGTTCATGTGAGGACACACGTGAATATTATACTAGCACATCGATTGGTTGATGACTATGTTTCGCAAGTCATAGACATGGAGATGTCAAACCAATGATGTGGACACATGTTATGAACATGGGGTTGGACTGACCCAACTTGAGATTGACAATAATACTTGCAGCTCTCTCTACACATTGTGTATGTTTTGTCCTTAGACCTGAGATTGTCACATGTACTTGAGATATGGATCGACCTACTTTGGGGCTATGAAACACTACTCCGTAACTAGGTAGTTATAAAGGTAGCTTTCGGGTTTGTCCTGATACATGCTACAAGGCATTGGTCAATCAAGATGGGATTTTCCCCTCTCTACTTGAGAGAGATATCTCTGGGCCCCTCGAGTGATCGGATCCAGAAATGCATGGTTGTACTACATATGGTTAAGAGTTAACCTAGTAAAGGGATTACGAATCACAATATCGAGAAAGAGAGGTCAGCTTGGAGCTAGAGAAAATATCGTAGGGCAAAGGGAAAGACATGTACTCAACCTTGTGATGGTTCGTCCGAATGATCTTTATATGCGTTTAGGAGTTGGCACATATTGCTAGAGGCCGCTACCAACTATTGATGGAGTAAGTGTACTCGTGTCATGTCTATACGTGTATGAACCTATAGGGTCGCATACTTTAGGGGCTGGAAGCCTAATGAGGATTGGATCCGAATTAGACTAGGCTTAGGCTACTAGTGGGCTACTAATGTAGAATCCCACCAGGGATGCCTATATAAGAGAGAGTGAGGCGAGCTGAATAGGGTTGAGCATTCCACCCAGCCGCCACTCCTCTCACGGCTGTGTTGCACGAGCAGACCTAGCAGTCTGCCGTGTGACGCTCCACTCCAGATGTGTGGATACCTTGGAGGAGGTGCAGCTATAGCACTTGGACGAGCCACGCAAAGGGGAGCTGCTCATGGGACGAGGACAAGGAGGAGACGTAGAACATCTACACTACCCCGTCGTGCTTCATCGAGTTCCGCAACTGCGCATCTAGTGGTAATCCCGTGATGTATGCCAACATTATTCCTGGTTGACGCAGTAGATTTTTTTTATTTACGCTAGTGTAGCCTACCGATTTCCCTACAGTGGTATTAGAGACGATGCTGTTAAGTCATAAGTTCAGGAAGTTTGCATATGGTGATATGCAGATTGATATGAATGATGTGATCATTTGTATGGCGGTGGTTCTAGATTGATTTAAGATCTTGCTTTCCGTGATCGTGATTCTAAGGTTGTCGAACGACTTACCCCTACCGGTCGGTTTCCGCCATCGGGGTAAACAATGACACATAAATCCATTTGAATCACGCGAAGATCAATATGATTGATCGAATCGGGATCTAGATCCGAATCGATGTACCATGGTCAAAGGAAATTGGTCGAATCGGAACAACAGTCAGTTTATGGTAAATTCGATTTGCCGATCAAAATCCTTAAAGAAAAGTGTATAGATTCGATCTCTCATTTTTCACAGGGGGGACCCCCTAGACCCCCTTAGTCATATCCCCTTCGAACCCCGCAGGGGGAGACCCCCTTAGTCGTAGCCCCTTTTTGTATATTGTTAAGGTTCCTAGGTGCTGCGGTTTCACATGTTCTGGTAGAATGCGATTCTATGCACAACTTGTTTTTGCAGGATGTATGTGATCAGTATGTCCCAAATATGTATGTGATGCATATATGTATTTTTCATGACATACGTGTCATGAGTAGGGCAACATGGCTGGAGCCAAAATATGTTGTCAATTATTGTAATGGCCTACGTCCCAACTTGTGATGACCCAATACCATGTAATTTTGATTACTAGGTGTCAGGAGTAATATCTTGTATTAGTTCTTGGAGAACTCATGACTTGGAGGATGGCTCACATAGAGCATGAAGATGGAGATCATCATGGTGGACATGTTCTATGGCGATGGAGATCACCATGAGAAAATGGGCCATACTGTATCACATACTTTGTGGAATGCAAGCTGGCAGAGGGAGCAGCTGTAGGACCCCATGTGATCAAAATGGTTGGTTACAGTCAGACTTTGGAAAAGCTTGGTTTTCCATTAGGCCAAGAGTTGGCTACTGATTTCATTTTGGCGTCTCTTCCATCTAGCTAGGGGCATTTCATTTCGAACTACCATATGAATAGGGTGGAGAAGGGCCTTAATGAGTTATGTGGGATGCTGAAAATAGCACAATGTGACATTAAGAAGTGTGCAGGGCATATCCATGTGATGGATGTGCAGAACAAGCCTAACTTCACGAAAAAGGCACTTCTGTAGGGGTTCGCATATGAAAACAATAAATTTTTACCCTACACCCCTGAACCCCTGATGTTGCCAGGACCTATCTATTAGTAATGTAGTAATGGGAGGGGATTTTCGCGAACTTACCCTTGAAGCCCGAAAAGCGTTGTCAACGCTCAGGAGAGCATGGTTGATGTAGACGAGCCAAAGCCGACCTCAAGGTCGTGATGAAGTCCTTGCACTCCTTTGGCTCGAACGACTTGAGTGCCTCAAGTGTGACACCTCATGGGGAGATACATGCATTCGGTTCCTGGCTATAACTCCCGCTTCCCTGATCCAGCAGCAGTTGTAGAAGTAGAGCTCCTGGATCGGAATCCCGCAGCTCGACGGCGCTCCACGGTGAAGATGTCTCTCGTTCGCGCAGTTCGAACTTGGGACCACTATCACATGAGAGAGAGAAATATCAATTGAAGTTCTCCCCAAAAGTGAGGAAACCTTTATTGAATATTGAGTTGTGTATTTTCTAGTTAAATACCACACTATATATAGGGGAGGGGAGGTACTACCTTCCTCAAAGTCCCAAGGAGGTACTAAAGGAGGGGGAGGGGAGAGGCGCTGTCGGCCATCCCTAGTGGGCCCCGCCCGGGGAGGGGGCTTGGATCAGCCGGACACCTCCTTGCCTCCTCTCTCCTCTTGCCTTTCCCTCATGGGCCCTTCTCCCTCCGAGATTGGCCCATTAAGCCTTTTTGACCTTTAATTGATTTCTCTTTTATTAAATAATTATGAATAAATGATTAAATCAATATTTAACATTCATTCACATATTATTCAATCTCCGTGGCTATGGAGCACCTTCTACCTCCACTCCGGACATCCTCCGGACTTACCAAAACCCTTCCGGTTTTCTCTCTTCTCTTCTTCGGTGATTCTACTAATCCTGTAAACACTCTCTAAGCATCATCAAGACCTTAAGCATGATACCCCATGGTTCCAGAACACTCCAGACATGGTCGAGACACTCTCAGACCAATGATCGACAGAGGGACATGGATGGCCATGTGACCCCTGTGCAGTCCACGAAGATGTTTCGTCGTTTGAACCAAGACAGTCGTGTCTTATTCCTTTTGTAGCTCGATACTTGCATTGCCCGAGATCTGATTAGTGACATCACCATGTCATGTTCAATCTCGTTACCGAACAATGCTACTTGACTCGTTTTCGACAAGTGATATCCCTATGCTCAAATCACACGTTGCGCAGCTATTGGATACAACTTCTCCGAGTGGGCCCTTGAGTATGTTTCCATCACATGGACGGACAAATGCCACTCTTCACATATATTGACTCTACAGTTCCTCTGAATACCTGAACACACCTTTATGATCACTCCGTCATAAGTGACGTTTGATGCTATCTAAGCATTCTCGGGAGAATGTGATTGATATAGTCTCACGGTCTAAGGAATAGTCTACGAGGTCTATTCTAATCATCGTAACTTGAACTTCGTGACATGATCGGGTCACAATGTTTAGGTTGGGTATTGGTTCATCATCTCATTCTCAGAATGAGTTAACTTCATTTCCAACTAGCATAAATGCTACATGATCAGGAAACCTTGATCATCTGTTGACCAATGAACCAGTGACTAGAGTTTCACCAGGAACCCCTGGTTGTTTATATATCACACGTGTATTGACGTTTCCTTTCAATACAGTTATAACATGATATAAAACCTAATCATAAACTTTATGAAATATGATAATAATCCTTATTATTATTTGTCTCTAGGGTATATTTCCAACAACTTCTTGGCAGAAGAAGAAGGGCAAGGCTAAGGATACGATCCCTAAGACAAACCCTGTACCCAAGCAAAAGGCTGGACCTGCAGAAGACATTGCATGTTTCTTTTGTGACGAACGTGGCCACTGGAAGAGAAACTGCAACAAGTACCAAGCTTCTTTGAAGAAGAGTGGAAGTAAGAGTACTTCCCACTCAGGTATGTTTGTTGTAAATGTTGTGGACATTTTTCTCGCATATTCTTATGTTAGATCTTGGGTATTTGATACCAGATTGGTTGCTCATATTTGCAATTCGATGCAGGGGCTAAAAAGGACTAGAGAAGTGCATAAAGGCGAAGTGGACTTTCGTGTTGGAAATAAAGCAAGGGTTGCTGCATTATTTGTCAGCATCATGGAGCTTCACCTTCCGTCAGGATTTATTATGGAGTTAAATAATTGTTATTACATTCCTAGTATGGGTCGAAACATTTTATTACCTTCATGTTTGATGAGGGATGGTTATTCGTTCATGAGTACAAACAATGGTTATGGAATGCCATGTTTATGGCCGATGCTCCCATTGTGAATGGGTTAATTATTTTAAATCTTGATGATGCATCTATTTACAATGTTAGTGCTAAAAGGCTTCAGCCTAATGATTTGAGTTTGACCTATTTATGGCATTGTCGTTTGGGGCATATAAGTGAAAAGCGCATGAAGAAGATCCATGGTGATGGTCTTCTAACTTCGTTTGATTTTGAATCATACGAGACATGTCAAGCTTGTTGGCTTGGAAAGATGACCAAAACGCCTTTTACGGGTTTTCCCGAGAGAGCGACAGACTTGTTGGAACTCATACATACTGATGTATGTGGACCAATGAGCATGACAGCTCTAGGAGGATATCACTACTTCACTAGTTTCGTTGATGATTTCAGTAGAAATGGCTATGTCTACTTGATGAAGCATAAATCTAAAACTTTTGAAAAGTTCTAAGAGTTTTAGAGTGAGGTAGATAATCAACGTGGCAAGAAAATAAAGGCCTTGCGATCTGATCGTGGAGGTGAATATTTGAGTCATGAATTTAGCAATCATCTTAAGAGTTGCGGAATTGTTCCACAACTCACGTTGCCCGGAACGCTTCAAAGAAATAGGGTCTCCGAACGACGCAATTGAACTTTGGTGGACATGGTTCGCTTGATGATGAGCCCGTCGGATTTACCATTATCATTTTGGGGTTACACTCTAGAAACAACAGCTTTCACATTAAACAGGGTACCATCTAAATCCATAGGTAAGACACCATATGATATGTGGACTGGAAAGAATCCTAGTTTGTCTTTCTAAAGATTTGGGGTTGTGATACATTTGTCAAGCGATTTCAGTCAGACAAGCTAACACCCAAATCAGATAAATGCATTTTCGTGGGATATCCAAGGGAAATCTTAGGGTATTACTTCTACAACTGAGAAGAGGGAATAGTGTTTGTCGCTCGTAGAGGTGTTTTCCTAGAAAAAAGAGTTTCTCACAAAGGGAACAAGTGGAAGGTCGGTGCGACTTGAAGAAGATCAAGATGAGCCAGTCAGGGATGCTTCTACGAGTGATGCTATTGTAGCAGAAAAAGTTGATGAACCCGTGGCAATATAAGCACCACAACCACAAAGGTCGGCAAGGCTCCGTGAAGCGCGTGAATTAGTATTGTTAGATAATGATGAGCCTGTGACCTATGTAGAAGCGATGGTGGACCCAGACTCTGAGAAAGGGCTAATTTCCATGAGATCCGAGATAGAGTCCATGTTAGAAAATCAAGTTAGGAACTTGGTTAACCTGCCTGATGGTTTTAAAGCAATCGAGTGCAAATGGATCTATAAGAAGAAGATTGATATGGATGGAAATGTTCACATCCATAAAGCTCAACTTTTTGCAAAAGGTTTTTGACAAGTTCAAGGAGTTGACTACGACAAGACTTTCTTGCCCGTAGCGATGCTTAAATCTATAAGGACCATTCTAGCTATTGCTGCATATTTCGACTACGAGATATGGCAGATGGACATCAAGACGGCTTTCTTAAATAGAATCCTTACTGAGGACATGTATATGATGCAGCTCGAAGGTTTTGTCGATCCAAACAATGCTGGAAAGGTATGCAAACTTTAAAAGTCTATTTATGGGCTAAAGCAAGCATCCCGGAGTTGGAACATTCGATTTGATGAAGTTGTAAAGGAGTTTGGCTTCATAAAAAACGAACAAGAACCTTGTGTGTATAAGAAAGAAAGTTGGAAATCACTTGTATTTATAATCTTATATGTAGATGACATATTATTGATTGGAAATGACATTCCTATGCTCGAGTCTGTTAAGACCTCATTGAAAAATAGTTTTTCTATGAAGGACTTAGGAGAAGCAGCATATATTCTAGGTATCAAGATCTAAAGAGATATATCAAGGAGGCTAATTGGATTAAGCCAGAGTACATACATTGAAAAAGTGTTAAAACGGTTCAACATGGAAGAGGCTAATAAGGGGTTCTTGCCCATGTATCGCGACATTAAACTCAACAAGACTCAGTGTCCTTCAACCACTGATGAGCGAGAGCGCATGAGTAGGGTTCCATATGCTTCAGCTATTGGATCCGTCATGTATGCAATGACATGTACTCGCCCAGATGTTTCCTATGCTCCAAGTGTTACGAGCAGATACCACGTTGATCTAGGTGAAAGCCACTAGAAAATGGTAAAGAATATCCTTAAGTACTTGAGAAGGACTAAGGATATGTTTCTAGTTTACGGAGGTGAGGATGAACTCAGTGTAAAGGGTTACACAGATGCGAGTTACCTTAACGACTCAAATGACTCCAAATCGCAATCAGGTTATGTGTTTCTCATGAATGGTGGTGCTGTCAGCTAGAAAAGTTCCAAGCAAGATACAATGGCCTCCTCTTCTATAGGAGCTGAATATATTGTCGCCTCGCGGGCTGCAAAGGAAGCTGTTTGGATTAGGAATTTCCTGATCGCTCTTGGTGTGGTTCAGGGCGCGTGGAAGTTTATTGTGACAACAATGGTGCTATTGCACAAGCCAAGGAACCTAGACAACACCATAATAACACACATATTCGCATGTGTTACCATCAGATTCATGAATTCATTGATGATGGTAGTGTCAAGTTATGCAAAATACATACGGACTCAAATGTTGCTGATCCCTTTACGAAGCCACTCCCATAGCTTGGGCATGAAGTGCACACAAGAGAAATAGGTATTAGATACTATCTAGATTGACTCTAGTGCAAGTGGGAGGCTGAAGGAAATATGCCCTAGAGGCAATCATAGAGATGATTGTATTTCATATGTATCCATGAGTTATTATAATGTTCCTTGAATATCCATATATCAGGCAACTTGTATTGATTGGCAATTATGTGAATTGTTTGTGAAACTCTTTACTTGTATGGTTATCTAATAGTTGTCCCTAGTCGAAGTTCATGTCAGGACACACATGAATATTAGACTAGCACATCGATTGGTTGATGACTGATGGCTCGGTGTTGATGTAGAGCTCGTTGGGAACCCCAAGAGGAAGGTATGATGAGCACAGTAGCAAGTTTCCCTCAGTTATGAAACCAAGGTTTAATCGAACCAGTAGGAGCAAGGAAACACCCCAAAGGTGTTGCTAGCTGAGCCTTGGCAGGGCGCACTACCGGTGCTAGTAGAAACGTGGAGACCTGCACAACACAACCACAAAACTTTGTCCACAACTTGCGATCAGGTTGTCAATCTCACCGTGTTTTGCGGAAAACAAAGGATTAAACGTATCGAATGGAAAGAAGTAATAGTTTGCAGAAAGTAAACACAAAGCAGTAGACAATTTGTAGATTGTATGTAAAGAAAAGGACCGGGATCCATAGTTCACTAGAGGTGGCTCTCCTTAAGATAGTTAACATGCTGGGTGAACAAATTACAGCGGGGTAATTGACAAACATCGAGAAAGCAATACATGCATATACTAATCATCTTGACTCCTTTGGAACTTGATTGGGCATTACAACATTATACATAGACCGCCATCCAACTGCATCTATGACTAATAATCCACCTTCAGGTTATCATCCGAAACCCTCCAGTATTAAGTTGCAAGCAACATATTATTGCTTTACGAACTGCGTGTAAAGTAAACAATACGATTGTTCTATGAACAAAGGATTGTTGTTTTCTCCCTAGTAGCAACATCACATCTAGTACCTTAGAGATTTCTGTCACTTCCCCAGATTACCAGAGGCATGAACCCACTATCGAGCATAAATACTAACTCTTGGAGTTACTAGCATCTACTTGGCCAAGATAGCTACTAACAACGGAAAGCATGCAAGATCAAAAAAAACAAAGACATGATAGAATCAATAATCAATCTGAAATAGCATCTCAATATCCATCGGATCCCCGCAAACACAACATGTAGAATTACAAATAGATGATCTTGATCATGAACGGAGCTCACAAGATCTAGACATGAAAGCACAAAGGAGGAGAACCAGCCATCTAGCTACTACATGGATCCGTAGTCCAAGGATGAACTACTCACACATCACACCGGAGGCTTGCATGGTGATGAAGAAGGCCTCCAGGGTGAATTACCCTCTCCGGCAGGGTGCCAGGAAGAGCTTCAGATCCCTCCCGATCTAGGGACGGAGATGACGGCGGCTACAGACTCTTTCGTGGATTTTTGATCGGGTACTTAGGGTTTTCGTCCCGAGGGCATCTTATAGGCAGAAGGGGAGGCTGAGGGGGTGCTGGGGGCGGCCAGACCACCCCCTGGCGTGGGCCAGGCTAGGCCGTGCGGCCAGGTGGTGTGGTGGCCCCCTGGTCCCTCTCCGTCTCGTACTCTGGCATCTGATGACTTCCGGAAAAATAGGCACTTTGGCTTTTGTCCCGTCCAATTCTGAGAATATTCATTTTCTGAGTTTCGTGGAACCAAAAACAACAGAAAATAGGCAGCTGACACTGTGGCTCTTGTTAATAGGTTAGTCCAAGAAATCATATGAAAAGTACTCCAAAGTGTGGACAAAACACAAGAAAGTGGATAAAACCAAGCATGGAACATCAAAAATTATAGATACATTTGCAATGTATCAATGACTATGTTTCGCAAGTCATAGACATGGAGATGTCAAGACAATGATGTGGACACATGTTATGAACATGGGGTTGGACTTACCGAACTTGAGACTGTCAATAATACTTGCAGCTCTCTCTACACATCATGTAGGTTTTGTCCTTAGACCTGAGATTGTCGCATGTACTTGAGATGTGGATTGACCTACTTTGGGGTTATCAAACATTACTCTGTAACTAGGTAGTTATAAAGATAGCTTTCAGGTTTTTCCTGATACATGCTACAAGGCATTGGTCAATCAAGATCGGATTTCCCCCTCTCTACTTGAGAGAGATATCTCTGGGCCCCTCGAGTGATCGGATCCACAAATGCATGGTCGTGCTACATACGGTTAAGAGTTAACCTAGTAAAGGGATTCCAAATCATAGTATCGAGAAAGAGAGGTCAGCTTGGAGCTAGACCAAATATCGTAGGGCAAAGGGAAAGAATGTACTCAACCTTGTGATGGTTCGTCTGAATGATATTTATATGCGTTTAGGAGTTGGCACGTCTTGCTAGAGGCCGCTACCGACTATTTACGGAGTAAGTGTACTTGTGTCATGTCTATATGTGTATGAACCTATAGGGTCACACACTTTAGGGGCTGGAAGCCTAATGAGAATTGGGTCCGAATTAGACCAGGCTTAGGCTACTAGTGGGCTGCTAATGTAGAAGCCCACTAGGGATTCCTATATAATAGAGAGTGAGGCGAGATGAATAGGGTTGAGCATTCCACCCAGCCGCCACTCCTCTTACGCCTGTGTTGCACGAGCAGACCTAGCAGTCTGTTGTGTGACGCTCCACTCCGGACGTGTGGATACCTCGGAGGTGCTGCATCTGTAGCACTTGGACGAGCCGTGCAAAGGGGAGCTGCTCATGGTACGAGGACAAGGAGGAGACATAGAACATCTACACTGCCCCGACGTGCTTCATCGAGTTCTGCAACTGCACGTCTAGTGGTAATCCCGTGATCTATGACAATAGTATTCCTGATTAACGTGGTAGATTTTTTTTTATTTACGCTGGTGTAGCCTAACCATTTCCCTACAATGCATGGAATAAGCTCCGTGGCACCGGGAAGCGAACACAACACAATGGACGCCAAGACCTAGGTTCAATCTACAAACAAGTCAAGAAACAAGCACCGTAGCTATCAAGGCTAAAACTATCATATCTGGACAGGGTGAGCGTGGGCGTTGTCCAGCCTTCGGATTAGAGGCCCATCGCCTGCACCACCTTGACCACCATTGGCTTCACGACATCTTTCGAGGCCTTGAAGTCCGCTCTAGGGTTGGGGATCTGAAGTTACCTTGGCATCGAACCCGGGAAGGTGGTGGTGGATCCTAGACAACACTAATTTGGCCACTTCTGCCACCACCTCCTTCCCCTCGTCCTCCACCATGGCATCAATAGCCACGCATAGACACTTCACACGATCCAGTAGCGCCCTAAAGAAGAAGGAATGCATTTCTTCATCATCCCTTTTGGGGACGCCGATGGGAGCCACCCGAAGGTGTGGGAGCAATTCATCTAGACGGGAAGTCGTGTCTAGAAGGCGGTGGTGTGTGCACCGTTCTACTCGTTCTCAGAGGCAAAAGAGTGGCGCACTCTCCTCCACGAGCCTAGCTTCCTGCAAATGGTTGGCGGGTGCGTGGGCACCATCATCCAATCACGTCACCTTTGCGTGGAGGTCGGAGAGTTCCCGATGCGCCTCTTCTCTGGCTAGAGAAGATGTAGTGGCAAACTCCTGCAATCAAGCATTCTCGCCTCGCATTTTCTCCAGCTCTTGTGAGTGGGCTGGCCCTACTTCATTGCAAGGGATCCTTCTGTCCTGAGAAGGGGAACATCTGAGAGAAGTGCACACCACGTCGCAAGATTCCAGCACTTTCTGTGCCAGCGTCTGAGCGCTCTGGGCCCAGGAGCAAGTGTCTGCCTGGATGCATGTGGTAGTGGCCTCTCAGGAAGGGAGACTCAAGTCATTCTTCCCGGGAGACCTGAGAGCACATTCAAGGAGGTCTGTGGGGCCCTTCCCATAGGGGCGCATGTGGACTTAGGGGATGGCGGAGAGCTCTCATCCCGGAGAAGCCACATCTCCTCGGAGCAACTCCTGAAGCCTAGCACCCTTAGCACCCAGTGCTTCCTCCTCCTCCTATGATAGACCAGCAGGGAAGGTGACTCCGGATGACATGACGGAGTCTGCAAGCAGCAATAGCAAAGCCATCTAGAAGATGCCCATCATAAGAAAAGAAATACGAGACTCTTGCGTAGCGGGCCCTAGGCATACCTGATGCCGATATATCTGAACATAGTACCGAGCGAGTGGCGGGGGCTCCAGAGGGAAGGACTACCCTTCTAGCTACCTGGATGCTCGGCGCTCCCCTAGGAAAAACACATGCACTGTAACACCCTCGAATCGGCCCTATGCAAGTTTTAGCCCTTTCCGCCAAACCCGCATAGAAACGATTCAAGGACGCCCATCAGGCACTTTCGTGCGGGTGGAAAACAAAGTAATGCCATTACACAACAGTCCTCGATGGGACCCACAGAACAGATAAATATATATATACAGCACGACTCCAAGAGTCAAGAATACAGATATACACTACAAAGATCCAAATCACCTTGAAAACGATACAGCGTCCGAGTACGGACAAGATGCAAATGGGGCTAAGAGCCCTGAAAAATAATCAATGGCGTCCATAATCCTGCCTAGGCCAAGTCGGAAGGGTAACCCTGCTAACGACGTCGATCGCAAACCTGCTAAAACAAAAGGGGGTGCCGACAAAGGGCAAAGGAAAAAGAGGAGCGTCAGTACTGAGGCCAGTACACGGCGAGGCTAGAATTCGGCGGCTCTCGCCTACATAGGTATGGTGGACTGAAGCGGCAGCGCAGCATCACTAAACAACCTATGGAGACTCAGTACAACTGTCGGCTATTAGAGAGAGGTAAGAAAGACCTATTCGGAACCACCTGATACTAACACCAATCATACCCATCCTGGTATTTCCCCCTCGAGACCAAACGAGGAAGTCGGACCAAGGAACTCACACAGTTGGCAGTTTTATCCATTCCATTATAGTTGCAGCATTTACTAGTCAAATATATAGCATGAATCATCCTGATAGCACAAGTAGTGGGAAATTTTAGTTAACCATTCCGTTGTAGTTGGAACATTTACTAGTTAGATATAATTGTCCTGAGGAAGCCCAAAACCTAGCAATTGGTGACACTTTTATCACATTCCATTGGAGTTGCAATACTTACTAGGCAGATATATCAGAACACGATACGACCAAGGTTCACCAGTTGTTGGCATTTTTATTATCCATTCCATTGTAGTGAAGCTGAATTACTAGTCACATATTAAGTCAAATTTATAGCACTACTTTAGTTATGCTTGTCTATGATCGAGATACTGTGCTCCAAGTCATCCATAACCGCGGACACGGCTTTCAGAAAGTTTTACCCTGCAGGGGTGCACAAATAGCAACACACACTCGATCAACCTCGGAAAAACCAACTCAAAACCCAACGAGGCATTCACGACAAAGCGATCACAGGATTCATAAAATATTTCAGGGGGCCACCCCACTAAGCTACCCGCAACGAAGTTGGCCGGCTCCGGAACGGACCAAGGGTTTGCGACGACGGCTGTAAACGACTGGGAACCCGAAAGTGTGACTGGGCTTGTCGATACCGCGAAAACATGGAGCGATCCAAAACAGTACAGGTGCTCCACGCACAATCTTAAATAAAGCAGTAAACATGGCATAAGTAAATGATAGTAAATAAAACCCCAAACTAATTTCTGGCCCCAAGAAATAGAAACGAATCAAGCTCTGGCTCAGGGGGGTCCACGGCCTCCCGGATGTGGATAGTGCGAAAAATCAAGGAACAGGTATCAAGTACTCGGAGTCCTACAGGACACAAGTGAGCGTGGAAGAACCAAATAACATCATTGCCCACCAATGCCTCTACATTAGTTATATCTAGCAATTTCATAGTTGTGTTTAAAGTCATGATCATCTCCACCATTAAGCATCTCCACCGTTTATCATGTGCCAACTTGCCGTCAACGATGGAACGACAACGACGTGAAGCAACACAGAAGCAAGCGACTACGACTCGTAGGGCCGACTATCTACCAAACAACAGGTATTGGGAGGTGTCCATGGCAATATAGAGGCTGCACGGGATATAACTGGTGCACGGAAACTAAAGCATCGCGACACGGATATCAATAGATCAACAGGAGGAAATAAAGACTATAAATGCAAAATAGGTAGAAGGGGGAAGAGATGCTCGCCTGGGAAACACTGCCGAAGGATCATATCCGGAGAACTTGTCGATACTCGCATCAACTCATCGGCCTAATCCGCGAAGAAGCAAACACCAGAACAAACACCGGATGCAATATTTAATACTACGGCAGAAGATCCGGAATGATTATGATATGATGCATGGCATGGCACAGATGCGGTGCAATTACACAATATTAAGCGGAACCGGGGTCCCGATAATTAATTATATGGTTCATGTTATTTATCTACCCCGCAAATTAAATGTTGTATTAACAGGGCGAAACATGGCATCGGTTCGCTACGCAATTTAAATGGAGTCCGGAATAAGACAAAGATATCCTATAGATGGACTCCATATTTAATTATGAGGTGAATCGGCATAATGCCCACAAACCACAAACAGGTATGCATGCATGAACAATTTAATATGCGACAGTTGATAATGTCATATTATAAAAATAGAGGCTTAGAGTCACACATCTGGGTTCGGAAGATCTTGGGTTCTGGGGGTCCGGGGTTCGGTCTCAGGGTTCGACGGGATCGAGAAACGGGATCGTTCTCGGATAACAACAGGAGAGCTTGGCGTTCCGGGAAGAAGGCCTTGGTGTCCGGGAAGGAGAACTTGGCGGGGCGCCGGGTTCGGTCTTCGGGTACTGTGGTCTTCGGCGCTATGTCGGCGTACTCGATGAACTTGGTGTTCCGGGCATCATCGGGTCGAGGATCTCGGCGACCATGAAGAAGCTCCTGTCGATCCCTAGGGTACGGTCTTCGGGGTTTCGGTGTCAGGAAGGAGATCTTGTCGTTCGGGTTCCGGGTTGGAGAACCTGCCGTTCGAAGGATCGGTCTTCGGATCCAGAAGGAGAACTTGGGGTTCCGCGTTCGGGTTCTGTCTTCGTGTAGGGGTTCTTGGTGCTCCTGGATGGAGTTCTCTGAGTAGTTGTGCAAAAGTGGCTTCAAGCCCCAAGTCGAAGATCTTGTCAGAGGTTGGTACAAACACTGTGCAGATGGACGAGGGCGATGACACGTGAAACGGAAGCCACGGTGAGAACGAGCGCACGGCGTCAGCACGCTGTCTGACAAAAGCAGAGGGCGGTCGTGGGGTGAGCTGGGAAACGAGGAAGCCTGGAAACAAAAAAAACAAGGCGACGGCGATGCGGCGAGTTAGAGGAAGGCCGCAGGGAGGCAGCTCGGGAATGGAGGAGCTGTGGGCTTGTGCAGCGAGGTGATACGGCGGCGGGAACCTGCAGAGGAGCCAGGAGGCGCCAAGTCGAGGAAGAAGGGAACTGCGGCGGCGGTACCCGCCACAAGAGGAGACAGAGGCGAGCGTGGGGCCGAAGTCACGTGGCACGGCAGAGGGGCACGATGGTGACCGAGCGTGCTGGAGGCGAGGGCGGCGCGACGAGGGGGCGGGCTCGCGGTTGTAGAGGCGAGCGAAGGGCCCCGACGGCGGGGATCCGCGAGGCGGCTGGGCTCGGTCGCGCTCGAGCGGTGGAGGCGGCCGCAGAGGAGGTCGCGAGGAGAGGCTGCAGGGACGGCCGCGGGGGCTCGCAGGGCATCTGCACGGCGGTGGCTGGAAGTGGCCTGCAGGACGGCGACCTGAGCGGGAGGAGGGCCGCTGGGAGGCGAGGAGGAGAGGAGATGGCCGGCGACGGTGCGGTAGTCCGAGACGGGGTCGCTAGAGGCGACGGGGGACGAGGCGAGGAAGCACATCGACGAGGAGGGAGGAGAGGAGGTGGAGCTCCGGCCGGCAAGCGCGGCGGTGGAGAAGAGGGTGCGAGGGAGAGAGAGGGCGGCAGGGAAGGGGTGCCGACGCGGGAGAAGAGAGAGAGGGGGCATCGCTCATGGGGCGTGCCGACAAGGTGGGGCCCGGGAGGGGCAGGTGGCGACGGGAATCCCGGGGTGGTCGGGGGTGGGGCCAGGCGACAGCGCGTGCTGGGGTGGAGGCAGGACGCGTGCGCGTGCGTGTGGGTGAGATGGGTGTGGCGGCGGCTAGGTGGATTAGGGGTAGGTGGGGTGGGGGAATTAGGGTAGATTTGTCTAGGGTTTGGGGTAGTAGGCCAGCTGGCTGGGCCTTTGGGCCTGGCCGGCTACCTCCCCTAAAGTATTTTTTTATTTTTAGTTGTTTTATTTTTAAAGACTTTTATAAATAGTTTTTAGACAAATAAAAGATCTGGATAAGACCGAGGTTTTGATTTGAAATTAAAAACAGGGTATTTAGAAAACAAAGGTAGGCTTTTCGAAAAATAATTTTAAACAAACATATGCATGATGATGACGATGCTCAAATGCAATGTGGCATGATGACATGAGCATGCGATCATGATGATGCAATGCACAAAAACACCGCGATTTTCTAGTAGTGGTTTTAGCGGGATGCCACAATTCGACACCACTAACAATGGATCTCGCCCTCGAGATCCGCCTCATCGTACGGGGGAAGAAGGCTGACGATCTGAATCTTCTCGCTTCGCGTAGATGCTCACGACACCACTAACAAGAGGTCGTTGTCTGTGATCGTCGAGAGAACACTCTGGGAACAAAGGGCGAATATAGAGGTATCAACAAATAAAGCCACCTCTAGCTTCCATGGACGGAGTAAAATTGCTGGATCCACCGATTCGATATACGAAAGCAAATGATAAGAGTAGTCGGATGGTGATCAGTCCATCGCGCACTCAAACCATTACTCTGCACACAAATCGGAGAATTATGCAACCAACTCTCGGAATTAGACTTAAGATCTCGACAAACGAGGTTCGGAAACAAGGAGGGATACAAACTCTGCATCAGATCTGGCATAGAGGATGTCGTCGCATCGGAAAACATCGGAAGGCACAAACAAGGAACAAAGAATGGTACCACAGATAAAGGATCACTCAAATAGCATGAAGTCCGGATGTAGAGGCACCATTACCAAAGAAAGAAGCGAAACCCTGAAGGTACGACGGAAACTCAACCACGAGAATTCCTGGACTCGAAGAGAAGATAAGAGAACAGATCCAAAACACGCCGAGGTAAGAGGAGAATAGCAGAGGGTAAGGAGTAAAAATAGACCTAATCAGATCTATCCATCCGATTTTGTAAAAATAGTTTTGACACTCTACATCGGCCGTTAGCTAGGTTATCCTAGAGGCTGGACTTGTGAGGTATCGCAACTGCTGAGCTCTGATACCACTCTGTAACACCCTCGAATCGGCCCTATGCAAGTTTTAGCCCTTTCCGCCAAACCCACATAGAAACGATTCAAGGACGCCCACCAGGCACTTTCGTGCGGGTGGAAAACGAAGTAATGCCATTACACAACAGTCCTCGATGGGACCCACAGAACAGATATATATATATATATACAGCACGACTCCAAGAGTCAAGAATACAGATATACACTACCAAGATCCAAATCACCTTGAAAACGATATAGCGTCTGAGTACGGACAAGATGCAAATGGGGCTAAGAGCCCTGACGAATAATCAATGGCGTCCATAACCCTGTCCAGGCCAAGCCGGAAGGGTAACCCTGCTAACGACGTCGATCGCAAACCTGCTAAAACAAAAGGGGGTGCCGAGAAAGGGCAAAGGAAAAAAGAGGAGCGTCAGTACTGAGGCCAGTACACGGCGAGGCTAGAATTCGACGGCTCTCGCCTACATAGGTATGGTAGACTGAAGCGGCAGCGCAGCAGCACTAAACAACCTATGGAGACTCAGTACAACGGTCGGCTGTTAGAGAGAGGTAAGAAAGACCTATTCGGAACCACCTGATACTAACACCAATCATACCCATCCTCGTATTTCCCCCTCGAGACCAAACGAGGAAGTCGGATCAAGGAACTCACACAGTTGGCAGTTTTATCCATTCCATTATAGTTGCAGCATTTACTAGTCAAATATATAGCATGAATCATCCTGATAGCACAAGTAGTGGGAAATTTTAGTTAACCATTCCATTGTAGTTGGAACATTTACTAGTCAGATATAATTGTCCTGAGGAAGCCGAAAACCCAGCAATTGTTGACACTTTTATCACATTCCATTGGAGTTGCAATACTTACTAGGCAGATATATCAGAACACGATACGACCAAGGTTCACCAGTTATTGGCATTTTTATTATTCATTCCATTGTAGTGAAGCTGAATTACTAGTCACATATTAAGTCAAATTTATAGCACTACTTTAGTTATGCTTGTCTATGATCAAGATACTGTGCTCCAAGTCGTCCATAACCGCGGACACGGCTTTCAGAAAGTTTTACCCTGCAGGGGTGCACAAATAGCAACACACACTCGATCAACCTCGGAAAAACCAACTCAAAACCCAACGAGGCATTCACGACAAAGCGATCACAGGATTCATAAAATATTTCAGAGGGCCACCCCACTAAGCTACCCGCAACGAAGTTGGCCGGCTCCGGAACTGACCCAGGGTTTGCGACGACGGCTGTAAACGACTAGGAACCCGAAAGTGTGACTGGGCTTGTCGATACCGCGAAAACGTGGCGTGATCCAAAACAGTACAGGTGCTCCACGCACAATCTTAAATAAAGCAGTAAACATGGCATACTTACAGGATAGTAAATAAAACCCCAAACTAGTTTGTGGCCCAAGAAATAGAAATGAATCAAGCTCTGGCTCAGGGGGGTCCACGGCCTCCCGGATGTGGATAGTGCAAAAAATCAAGGAACATGTATCAAGTACTCGGGGTCCTACGGGACACAAGTGAGCGTGGAATAACCAAATAACATCTATTGCCCACCGATGCCTCTACATTAGTTATATCTAGCAATTTAATAGTTGTGTTTAAAGTCATGATCATCTCCACCATTAAGCATCTCCACCATTTATCATGTGCCAACTTACCGTCAACGGTGGAATGACAACGACATGAAGCAACACAGAAACAAGCGATTACGACTCGCAGGGCCGACTATCTACCAAACAACAGGTATTGGGAGGTGTCCATGGCAATATAGAGGCTGCACGGGATATAACTGGTGCACGGAAACTAAAGCATCGCGACACGGATAGCAATAGATCAACAGGAGGAAATAAAGACTATAAATGCAAAATAGGTAGAAGGGGGAAGAGATGCTCGCATGGGAAACACTGCCGAAGGATCATATCCGGAGAACTTGTCGATACTCGCATCAACTCATCGGCCTAATCCGCGAAGAAGCAAACACTAGAACAAACACTGGATGCAATATTTAATACTACGGCAGAAGATCCGGCATGATTATGATATGATGCATGGCATGGCACAGATGCGGTGCAATTAGGCAATATTAAGCGGAACCGGGGTCCCGATAATTAATTATATGGTTCAAGTTATTTATCTACCCCGCAAATTAAATGTTGTATTAACAGGGCGAAACATGGCATCGGTTCGCTATGTAGTTTAAATGGAGTCTAGAATAAGACAAAGATATCCTGCAGATGGACTCCATATTTAATTATGAGGTGAATCGGCATACTGCTCCCAAACCACAGACATGTATGCATGCATGAACAATTTAATATGCGACAAATGATAATGTCATATTATAAAAATAGAGGCTTAGAGTCACACATCTGGGTTCGGAAGATCTTGGGTTCCGGGGGTCCGGGGTTCGGTCTCAGGGTTCGACGGGGATCGAGAAACGGGATCGTTCTCGGATAACAGCAGGAGAGCTTGGTGTTCCGGGAAGAAGGCCTTGGTGCCCGGGAAGGAGAACTTGGCGGGGCGCCGGGTTCGGTCTTTGGGTACCGTGGTCTTCGGCGCTATGTCGGCGTACTCGACGAACTTGGTGTTCCAGGCATCATCGGGTCGAGGATCTCGGCGTCCATGAAGAAGCTCCTGTCGATCCCCAAGGTACAGTCTTCCGGGTTTCGGTGTCGGGAAGGAGATCTTGTCGTTCGGGTTCCGGGTTGGAGAAATTGCCGTTCGAAGGATCGGTCTTCGGATCCGGAAGGAGAACTTGGGGTTCCACCTTTGGGTTCTGTCTTCGTGTAGGGGTTCTTGGTGCTCCTGGATGGAGTTCTCCGAGTAATTGTGCAAAAGTGGCTTCAAGCCCCAAGTCGAAGATCTTGTCAGAGGTTGGTACGAACACTGTGCAGATGGACGAGGGCGATGACACGTGAAATGGAAGCCACGGTGAGGACGAGCGCACGGCGTCGGCACGCTGCCTGACAAAAGCAGAGGGCGGTCGCGGGGTGAGCTGGGAGACGAGGAAGCCTTGAAACAAAAAAAACAAGGCGACGGTGACGCGGCGAGTTAGAGGAAGGCCGCAGGGAGGCGACTCGGGAATGGAGGAGCCGTGGGCTTGTGCAGCGAGGTGATACGGCGGCGGGAACCTGCAGAGGAGCCGGGAGGCGCCAAGTCGAGGAAGAAGGGAACTGCGGCGGCGGTACCCGCCACAAGAGGAGACGGATGCGAGCATGGGGCCGAAGTCGCGCGACACGACAGAGGGCCACGGTGGTGACCGAGCTTGCTGGAGGCAAGGGCGGCACGACGAGGTGGCGGGCTCGCGGCTGCAGAGGCGAGCGAAGGGCCCCGACGACGGGGATCCGCGAGGCGGCGGCGGGACTCGGTCGCGCTCGAGCGGCGGCGGCGGCCGCAGAGGAGGTCGCGAGGAGAGGCTACAGGGACGGCCGCGGGGCTCGCAGGGCATCTGCACGGCGGTGGCTGAAGGCAGCCTGCAGGGCGGCGACCTGAGCAGGAGGAGGGCCGCTGGGAGGCGAGGAGGAGAGGAGATGGCCGGCGACGGCGCGGCAGTCTGGGACGGGGTCGCTAGAGGCGACGGGGGACGAGGCGGGGAAGCACATCGACAGGGAGGGAGGAGAGGAGGTGGAGCTCCGGCCGGCGAGCGCGGCGGTGGAGAAGAGGGTGCGAGGGAGAGAGAGGGGCGGCAGGGAAGGGGTGCCGACGCGGGGGAAGAGAGAGAGGGGCATCGCTCGTGGGGCGTGCCGACAAGGTGGGACCGGGTAGGGGCAGGTGGCGACGAGAATCCCGGGGTGGTCGGGGGTGGGGCCAGGCGACGGCGCGTGCTGGGGTGGAGGCAGGACGCGTGCGCGTGCGTGTGGGTGAGTTGGGTGTGGCGGCGGCGGCTAGGTGGATTAGGGGTAGATGGGGTGGGGGAATTAGGGTAGATTTGTCTAGGGTTTGGGGGTAGTAGGCCAGCTGGCTGGGCCTGGCCGACGGCCTCCCCTAAAGTATTTTTATTTTATTTTTAGTTGTTTTATTTTTAAAGACTTTTATAAATAGTTTTTAGACAAATAAAAGATCTGGATAAGACCGAGGTTTTGATTTGAAATTAAAAACGGGGTATTTAGAAAACAAAGGTAGGCTTTTCGAAAAATAATTTTAAACAAACATATGCATGATGATGACGATGCTCAAATGCAATGTGGCATGATGACATGAGCATGCGATCATGATGATGCAATGCACAAAAACACCGCGATTTTCTAGTAGTGGTTTTAGCGGGATGCCACATGCACCAACAAGTCATGCCCTGAAGATAGAAGCCAAAAAGAACGAAGAAGAGAAAAAGGGTTATTACCAGTACTGGGCATCAAGGGACCACTTCACTTTTTTCAGCGAAGTTGGAGAAGCTCCTGCTACGCGTCGCTCACCCAAGGACATCTCCCACGAGCGCTTTCGGGTAAGGTCCTATGCTCCGTAGGGCGTGCCCTCTAGGAGCGGCTTCGTGGGAGTGGCCTCAAGAGGACTCCTGGAGGGAAGCTATGCAACAACTACCTTCCCTTGGTGGTCGGTGCAGGACGAAGCACGAAGTCGGGTGCCGATGGAGAGGCTACCCGAGGGAGCCTTGATATCCTCCATAAGGGCCCCCTCTGTGGCAGCCTGACCCTAGGAGACCTCCTCCTCCTCCCACTCACTCGAAGAAAGGGCCGTGGATGATTCTGGGGCTAGTGACTCCTCATCAGCAACCTCATCATCGCTCTTAGATCCATCCCTGGACTCGTCTCCGTTTGCCACCCCTCTGGCATTATAGACGGACAGGGCTGCCAAGATGGCATCCCGACGAGCGTCTCAGTGAAGCAGCACCACCAATGCCGGTATTTCTCCAACTGCCTTTGGAGTCAGAAGACTTCGCGTTAGCGCAAGATAGGCCACCGAAGAAGGTCATTTTTCTTCCCGGGATGGAGGCGAGTGGGGTCATCGCTGCCGCTATACTCCCACGCTAGATGAGATCTCCTCTGCAACAACGCGAGGAGCCGCTGGAGAAAGTCAGATATTACGACATGGATGGAGAGGCTGTCTTCCACTAGCTCCTGGATCCGATCTGCAATGGGGACCAGATTCGTGTCCTGGAAACTCAATCTTGCCTAGGAACGGGTAGATCATGCTGCCACCTTTGGGTCTTGCATCTTGGGAAGCGAATCTGCGACCACCACCATACAAAACTCACCATGCCATTCATACCATTTGGCCTAGGGGTACTGTTTGTAGTGCTGTTTCCGTAGTCTTAACGTGATACCTCCGGCGATATGTAGCCTCTTATCCACTATGGGAGTAAAGAAGTGGCGATACATCGCAACCGAAGGCATCACCCTAATGAACCAGTGACAGCGCAAGGCGTGCGGGCGGGATCTCTTTGCTCTTTGCTGCTCCTGACCGTGTCTTGGATGACGACGCTCCTTTGCTGACCACCGTTGCCTCTCGGTCCACCATGACAGTAAGGGGATTGGAAGGGGATAGTGAGAAACGCGTAGGGTGAAGCAAAGGGAAGGGGCCCGATTTGTAGGGACCCTGCCCGCGCTTCCTCCGTCAACCACATTGCAACTTGCGCACTCCCCCTCAAACGGCATACACGCCCCCTCGAAGAAACCGCAAGTATGTACTAGAGGCGCTCGCCTTTAAAGATGGTGCGAAACCTCACGGCGAGTCCTATAGAAGAAGAGGGCACTACCTGGCATTGGGCGGTCTCATCCAAACTAGTGCTCGAGGCTACTATCATATCCGAACCCTGGGGAGGGTCAGAAAGCCCGGATACGGTACTCCGTGAGTTTTCCTCCACCAGTGGCGGACAAAGGAATGAATTGGAGGGTGGGCACACTTCATTTTTTTGTGCTGACCCATCTGGAATACAAAATCTGTCTAAAAAGTAATGTAAATAGCACAATGAAATCTCATAATATTATAGTTCTATAATATATTACGATTTCCAGGTCAAAAATATATTTTCATTTTGTAAGTTACGGTACACCAGAGACAAGTACAGTAGAATTAAAAAATTAGAAAAATGATGCTTTTTAGCTACTGTACCTGTGTAAGTAGAGCTTATCCCTTGCTAGATGTTTTTTGCAATAACCTATGTGGGGCACGAAATCTATCTATAAGTCTTGTATTGTATTCATTGATAGGGGATTACGAAGTTTATATACCACCTCCGGTCTAATTTAATGGACTTGGACGCGTTTAGATATGAATCTTTCTAGCAATAGAATATGTCTAGATATATATAACTAGACAAATGTGAGTCCATTAGTTTCAATCGAAGGGAGTAGTACATGTGCTAACTGTCTAAAAAGTGATATTTGCTAGAATACACCAATGCTAGTAAAGGATGTATGGTATGTACATTTAGTGGAAACTACTGGCCCGACTTGAATCGGAAATGATCCTAATTTCCCTAGGTCCCGCGACTTCCACTGTCCGAGTCCACCGCGTGCATGCATCGTTTGCATTCGTGGTGGGCCTCCTAGAACCTCATCTCCTCCACGACTCCGGTGAGGCTCTCAAAAAAATGTCTCCAACAAGATATGTCTTTTAATTTTTGTTTCATGGGTGAACTTTTTTACTATATACAAAAGCGGGGCATTTTGTAGAAAAATACATATTTTATAGCAAAAGCAGGTTTTTGAAAAAAAATTATACCTAATAATAATAAAAGACGGAACGCTTCTGTCAACCAACTTTTTTATGGACGATTTTGTCCTTCCATCAGACACAAAATTTACTACAAATGCCACCGGTAAGTCAAAACGATTTTTGATTTTTTTTCGCCCAGTAGCTGGTCGATCCCCACTTCCCCTCGCGTCGGCTTCCTCCCAGGCCATAGTGCCCCAGGCCCTCTTGATCCACTCCGGTCCCTGCCGCCGGCCAGAGAAGGAAAGGTCACATCCCGTCGCCACTCGCTGCCACATCGATCTCCGGCCACCAGCGTCCTCCACCTCTCCCGGCCGGTGGAACGGGACCTTGGCGGACCCAAACCTGCCTTACCCCGAGATCCAGGACATCCTGCTTCTGAGTTCCCGTCCCGAGGTGCTCGGATGATTTTGGTGTAAGGCGGTAATCCAGGCCCTCTCCCGACCCTGGAGACATGGCGAGGACCCTTGAGGTATCTCCAGGATGCTTGTAGCGGTGGGCGACATGGATTCCTTCCAGCTGCCGGGAGAGGAGGGCCACCTCGCGGCGGCCATCGTGGGATGGTCGCTATTGGGAGGGGCGGCCGTCACACGGTCATGGATGGGCTAGGGAGGGCCGTCCATGGACGAGATGTGGAGGGGCGGCACTGTGTTGATGTGGAGGGCAGGGGACTGGCAGTGCTGGTTGGAGGTGGAGGCCCGGGAGATGGAGGGGGAGGAGACATCCCAGCCATGGAGACCTCAACCTGCAGCCCCACAACCTCTCTGAAATGGCCGACTCCCTTCATGTTCGCAAGCCCAAGAAGCAGCGGTGGCATAGGTTCTCCCCATCCGGCAATCCGGCCTGTCCTAATCCTCCTCTGGCACAGTCCGGCACCAGCGCCAGTCAGGACGAACCAACGCCTAACCACAGGACAAATCGACGTAGAGCTCTGGCTCCTTCGCTGAACGCATACATATTCTTTGTGGAATAGTCCCACCTCGCTCCTTTTCCCCGAATCCCACCGGCTCATATACTTGGCAATTTTTCTGGAATATCAGCGAGGTGATTTGGAAATAAACAAGCAGCAGTGTTGTTCCTTCTGAAATCTAATGAACGAATTAAGTTCACCATTGTTATTGATGGCTGCTCTGCCTTGGGCCAACGGGAAAGAGAGCCACGGCTTCCTAATTCAATATTTACAATTGTTGCCTGAATCACTGGTTGGACGGCCATCGACTGCGAGGCAGGGGATTGTATTTCTACTGGAATAAAGAGGGGACTTTGGTGGCAAGGAGGGGAAACAGGGAAGCAATGAGATTTGGGAACCTGACTTTTCTACTACTTGGCAACTCTGAATTGCGTGGTGAACAGCCTGAAACTCTAAACATATTGCATAGTGGAACCATAACCGTGGGAGCAAAATATGTGCGAAAAGAAAACAATGGCGCTTATTTGAGCACAAAACCACTTACAAAACCACTTTTGACATCGACGCACCGACATGAAGATCAATTGCATTGTTATAACACGTGAAGATAAATGAGCCATGTACGTAGAATGAAGAGGCATTAAGCGTTGCTTCGTTGTCTCACCGTTCTTCTGATCTAACTGGAACTCTCGGTCTGAATCGAGTCCGCCATCGTCTCGCCGTTCTACCGACTTCTCGGGAACTTAGTCCACACTCCTTGGCCTCACATAGAAACAACATTCACGATTATTGTTCTCGCTACCACATTATGGTATAATAGTACTATGTCAGCCATGATGATTTGATTTTACTATGGTGAAGGTAGCGATTATGTATTCGTTTTTAAGCGCAAGTATGTGAAGACAACATGACATTTGAAAAAAAATGTTTCTTGAAATACACATAAATTTTAGCGAACAACTTCTCAAAGATATCGTAGGGTTTCCCTCATGTCTTACCATGAAAAGAAAAAAGATAAACACGCTGAATTTGATGACATTTGTATGTATGTGTTCTAACTATTCAGTATTGTTTAGGTGTTTGTTTTCTTAATAATAATATACTTCTATATAGTAACTTTACATTTTAATAGTTTTTAGGAAAATTAATCCGTAGCAACGCACGGACACATGTGGTAGTATAAAAAAATTGTCAACAGGAGAACCAGGACGATGGCAATACACCGTCAACCCGAGGACACATAGTGCTGTTCTATTTTTATGCAGTCAACTATTCCTATGGCTAGAAAATAAATACTCTCAAACTGGTCTGCGATCTGAACATCAAATTAGTTTTTTTTAATGATAAACATCAAATTAGTGGTTGCCTATTTATTATCTAGAATTTTGGGTGGGCCACGGCCCACCTGTTCCTACCCTGCGTACGCCATTTCCTCCACAAAAGTCAGCGCCTGGTGCCAGCTAGGACTGGACGTTCGGTTAGACCAAATAATTCGGTTCGGTGCTTCAGATAGTTCACAGATTCGGTATCCTAGAATTCAGGACCGATCGGTCTCCTAGTAAACAACTAACGAATTCGATGTCTCAAGTATTCGTTTCGGTGTCGGTCTGAACCGAAGTGACCGATGACCTTTACGGTTACAAGAAATCAAACAATAGAAGTCTGCGCAGTGCTCCATGCAGCTAGACGCGAATAAAAATGGAAGGCACAACCTGCACTGACTGTCAGACGTCGGAGCGAATTTGTCGCCTAGCACTAGGATGCATGCTGCATGCCGAGAAGAAATGAGGAGACCCATCGAGATGGAGAGAGGGGCAAGATATGGCATTCAACGCCGACGATCGGACTACCTGTGCTGGCCGCTGTGTAGAAAGCAGAGGCAGCTAGTTATTGGAGGTCGTGAATGGGGAATTGGATGCGATGCATGGAAACTACCGTTGCAGCTTGTATGTTTGACTAGAAAAGCCACGTACTTTTGCCTAAAAAAAGAAAAGACACGTACTTTATCAACTGAGGGCCTCAGAATAGGAAAACGAGCTGGACTTTTTTCTACAGCTTTTAGCCCAGGACATAGTTATTCGGTCTGATCGGTCGCTTTGGGTACGTACAACTTAATACCGAATTACCCGAGACAAATTCCGGTTTTCAGAATTTAAGACCAAAATTCTGACATAAATTATTGGTTCCGGACTATTCGGTTTCGGTGTCGGTCTTTTCGGTCATCGGTTTTTCTGCCGACCCCTAGTCCCGGCTACCGCCCTGTGGGCTCAAACTTACAAGGACACGACCCTTGTAAGGCACGCCGCACCAGGACAACAACCGCCCTTTGCATGGACGACTAGAGATCCCGACTAACCCTCAAGATAGCACCCCGGATGCAGAGTACACCTAGGCGAGGAATATGCACTAGTTCTGGTAGGTGGCAGGCTATGCCTGGCCTAAACCGCATGCTACTCTGCCTGGGCACAGCGTGACATACGAAGGACGCAACATAGACATGCCACATTGAGTGCATGCACCTAACGCTCAGTCGCGTGGCGTCGATCCATGGCCGCGTGTAACCGACCACTGTGGTGACCCCTTGTCCATATAAAAGGAGGCCTAGGTCAAACTGAGGAGAGTGGAATACTGAGACTAGAGATCCTTCCCAGGGAAGGAATCCAGTGTAACCTTGTGATAATCAGATAGTAGCTAGTTGCAGGATGTATGGACCCGCTCACTGCGAACCTGAACCTAGGTAAAAAACCCTGTGTCTCTGTGATTGTGTTCATCTAGCTTGATGATCGAGCTTGCCGGACATTGTGCCCCTAGACGAACAATAAAGGGGGCTCATGCCCCTGGAGTCAAAAAGCAAGACATGACAGCCCCTATGCAGGATATAACGGTAGAAGACCAAAGTAGATCCCCTTGGCACACCCAAGTCTTAGAGAAGTAGAGGTCACACTTCGTGGCTACCGTAAGTTCCTATGATCTGTCGCCCTGCGTCCAGATGCCAGACGAAACCTCGCGTGAGTTCGTAACCAGATGGCTTAGGTTGAAAAACTCCATTATGGGAATCTTCGATGAAAGGGTCGTGCTCACTTTATTGAAGGACTTGAACGGGGCTCACTTCTCCGGCATATGATAAAGCGACGAGAGGCTTCTAGATTGCTAACTCTCTACCATGTGATCGCAATTGTTTACAACTACCCTGAGGCTGACACAGTTGCTCCGGGACCCTCCTATGCCGCTGCTAGGAAAAGCAATTTCATTGGGTACGTGGCTTCAGAATGAGGCTCTACCTCCAAAACAGCTGGCAATAACTCTGACTTAGTCCTGGACACACTCTATGCCAATATCGATGATATGGACTATGGAAGTGAGCCACCTAACTCGGAGGAACTCGATGCTGCCATGGGGGAGATCGAGGAGGAGATGGAGCATGGGGAACACAATGAACAAGCAATGGCTACCCACCAAGTGCTGGTGGCCATCATAGAAGAAAACCTAGGTGCCGATTCAGCTCCGCCAGCAGCGGACAATGCCGGAAGAGCAACAACCGCAGGTAAGAACATTGTAGATCCTTTGGATCCGGCAAGGGCCATGCCTCCTCCGGTTATCCCCCGAAGCCTGTGCAGGAACCGGCGATCGGACCAAGTGTTGCTAATCAAGAAAATCCTCCGCCACCGCCATCAAATTCGGCGGCAAGCAACGTCTTTGTTACTCTAGCCGACAAGGTGATATATCGCGAAACCCTTGTAGATCTAGTGGCCATGGATCATATCCAGAATGTCCTCTAGCTAGACGAGAAGCGCTAAGAAATCCTGGCGTAAGCCAAGTGCGTCGCGGAGCATAACACTCAGCTCAACAAAGACCTCGCCAAGACGCAAGAATCCATCAAGGTAGTAAGAGCAATGGAAGCATAGTACAAAAATTTGCTACCATAGCAGAAGAAAGCGCGAGCTCCCGCTCAGGTTGTCTGAGATCCTGTGTTCGACAAAATTTAGGATGGGGAAAGGAGAAGGCAGAGAAACCTAAGGATACCCCTTGCATTTACAAAGAAGGAAAGCAGGTCATGACAACCCTTGCCCTAAATATGGTCATCGCGAAGAACGTACTGGAGCAGGATAGATCACCTGCGGCGAATGACTAGGTCTATGATCTAGTCGCCAAGTCTGTTAAACAATAGGAGAAGTCCACCTCACAGATGCTCGAGACCAAAACGGAATTTGCCTAGTCTAGTGCTTGCAACAACCGCAGGGGGAGATCACCATCTCAATAAATCAGAGACCTACCCCAAGATCTCAGATCGCACACAGGCTCCACAGAGCAAAGGCGGAGATATGCGCAGAACCAGGACGATGCTATCCCTATATCTTCCGACAATGGAGCCAAGGCACACCCCCTCCACTCGCCGGTCCCTCCCCAGCAATCTCGACGATATATAGAGGTGCCACCTACCTGTCGTACAAATATGCCACCTCCTAGACACCCACAAGGTGGCATCGTCATACGAGATAATGGAGCGCAAGAGCACTATAGCGGAGAGCGTATCACCAATAACGGTCGAAGGAGCAAGGATCCAAACAACCAAGATGGCCAAGGTGGTTCCCGTGATGGAAGAAGCAAGATGACTGATCCCGTGCCACTGCCACCACCGCCATCACCACCAAGCAGACACTGTGACGGAGGATCTCATAGGACTCACCATCATAGCGTAACTCTCCTCCCCATGGCGAAGAGCATAATGCTCCACCCCAAAGACCTACGATGCACGTCAGCACCTCAATGAACTCCGAGAAGCCTAGGAAGATTCCTACCTGGGACCATGTTGTTTCAGCCCGGTTATCCAGACAACAACTTACCCCATGGGTCTCTGGATTGACAAGACTATCAAGCCCTACGACGACATGGCCCGGCCAGCTACACAGTTGCAGGACTACCGCGCAGCAATAGCAATTACAGGGGGGAACCCCAATGTCGTTGTTAAGTACCTCCTACTCATGCTCACCGGCACCACTCACCAATGGATACATGACTTACTAGAGAAATCCATTTGTAATGAGTTGGACATGCATGAGGCATTCACCAAAAACTTCGAGGGTATGTACATGTGTCCCTGCACTTTCGGTGATCTACAACAGTGTGTACAAGAAAAAGACGAGTCATCTCGAAACTATCTATCTCATTGGCTCGACATGAAAAATTCGTGCTCAGGAGTACATGATCAAACTGCTATGGCCACCTTCATCGATGGTTTGGAAAGAGGGTATCTGCCCTGGCATACACTGAAGTGCACTTAGTACAAGGGCATGCCTGATATGAATGCGATGATAGCCAAGGCTAGGAAGTTTGCCGCCGCTAATGATGATGCTCGCGGTGCTCTACCTACAGTTGCCATCCCCAACCAACCAAGAAAAATGCCCACAATAAGTGGAAGAATTCGCCTGAAGAAAAGCAAGTGGCCGACATGTTCACCATGACGTTCGCTGACAGAGGCGATGGCGGACAACGTGGATGTGGTCGGGGAGCTGGTCGCGGGCAGCAGCATAGTGGCGAAACTATGCCTACTACACCTCGCATGAAAGATCATTTCATGATCCCTAGTGTTTTGTGTGTTAGATAGCAATAACAAGGACCTTTTAATTATGCATTGAGTGCTATAGATATTTCTTCCCAAAAGAGCTCCTTGCCAAGCAAAGCAAAAGAAAGATTTTAGGCTCGATTATCTTCCCCTGGATAGGGCCAGATAATCCTCCTGTGGCAAAATATACAAAGTACCAGAGGCGCAACACTATGTGTGGGGGAAAATTATTGGCCAGATGTTTTGGCACTCGACCGGATGTTTACCCAGGGCCGGATTATCGCCCCCCTGCTCCATTGGAGTATCCGCCCCTCCCAAGAATCGATTAAGGACCAAGTACACGTCACTCTGATAGGAGGGGAGTTTTCCCTAGATGTTTGGTGAGGGCTAGAGTTTTTTCCCTAACCGGATAATCCACCCTCCCCACAGGCCAGATTATCTCCCCTAGGGGTTTTCGCTAAGGACCAGCTACACATCGCTCAGATAGGAGGGGGGCAAACATTTGGACCATTTATCTATTCCGATCTGGATGTTTGCACCCGGTCGGTTTATCCGACCCTACTTCGGCCATATTATCTGGCCCTAGTTGACTCCAATGACACATCTTTGGGAGGGGGTACAAATACTCCTCTCCATCTTCAACCTGCCCTCCCAGAGCTTACAAAAAATCGCTGCACTGTTTTAACTCCATTTCCACAAGATCTCCACTTTCAACCGTCTGAAGGACTTGACCTTTGGAGAATCGAAGGAGGAGGCCTTCATCTACATCATCACCAAAGAGATCTTTAATTCCCTCCTCATTCATTTGAGGTTACATCAATCTGGATTTTCTTTTGAATTTCTAGATTTTGGTTTCATATCTTGATAAACTTGTTTATTGTGGAAGCCTGTTGTCATCTCGGGAGCCTCCAATTCAGTTGTGGATGCGTGCCCCGATCTCGTTGTAAAGGCAATTGTTCACGCCTCGAAGGGTACCGTATAGTGGAAAGGTGGATTAGGCCAGTTGTGGAGAGATCCATCCGAGAACAGGGTGCGACCTATTGTGGCATGGTGGTCTTATTACAACCCACCCCTCCAACATAGATGTACTTCCCTTAACAAGGAAGGAACTATGGTAAAACAAATCTTGTGTCTCCGCATGCTCCACTCCCTGTTGCCTCATTCCTATCACCGCCTTTACTTGTTTATTAGATAAGTTGTCTATCGTGGTGTGGAACATGGCAGTGCCATTGGGGATGGCATGAGAGGGGACAATCAGGATGCTATCGGTGGCTACTCGCAATGGGTTGGGAACATATACTACAGACACAGCGACATACCCAGGTTCAGAGCCCTCTTGGCGAGGTAAAACTCCTACTCCTTCTAGGATCTACTATACTGGGGGTGAATGCCTAGTACAAGTGCTCCTTAAGCTGTTTCCTTAGCTACTACAAAGAGCTAGAGGAAGAAGATGAACTAGTGAACTATGAGGATGAACTTGAATCTACTTGAGCTTACCTAGAACCATAGACCTACCCTCCCTTATATACTGGCTGGGAGAGGTAGGTTACAATGTGGGTTATAAGGTTTACTGTTTGGGATTTGGATTTACAAAGGAGGCCAGTTGGCAGGGCCCAGCCGATGGGCCAAGACCCAGTCAGACCTTTAGTACAGGGGGACAGTGCTGTAGTGTCCCAACGTCGGTGCTTTGGGCATCATCCGGTAATGGTAATCTGGAGCTTTAGCGGTCAGCCGACAACGCCTCACTCAACCTCCAACTTTGGCACTTTGGCACAATTGTCTTGTAGCGTTGGCAGGGGGTCGCGCACTAGCCTGTTTGATGATGCAAGGAGTCAGGGGCGTGCTCATCAAGGAGCGTCACCCCCTCCGTAGCCTTGCCACCGAATCTGACGTGGCCGGGTGGAAGCGGCCACCCAACCGGTTCTTCTGGCCATCCGGCTAGACGGGCTAGCCGGGGAATCTTGAGGCCGGGCTGGTTGGAGCGATCCACCCTGTTGTGGTCCTTTGTCTTGCGGCCATCCGGCCAGGCGCTCCTAGAGCTAGCCAGTTAAGCCTGGATTGGCCTACCCGAGGGTCATCCCCCCGACACTAGTCCTCGAGCGCATTGGGACTTCGCCTTGCAGAGAAGTTCTTGTGTGCTCATTGATTGAACTGAAATAGTTAGTGATGAAAAACCTGGTTGTATATTTGACTTGATGTGCTTGTCGTTTTCTAGCTTGAAGTGATTTTAATTTCCTAGTTGGAGTTTACTAGCTACGGAATTGGTGGCCTGCCCACAGGGTGTGAGCGGCAATTGAATCGACTGGCCGACGCAGGCGGAAAAAGGAGATGGATCACCTGGTCACTGAGGTCAGTGCTTACGCCAGCCACGCCTGGCGGTTCTGACGCACGTCGCGTCACCTTGACTATTTGCTCCGTGGTGGCCGTTTTTGGTAACCGCGTGCATGTTTGATCATTGCGGTTTCTTGGAGATTGTGCGCACGCCTTGCCTCCCACAGTAATGCCTGCGGGATATTCTGTGGGCAACGCATTGGCGCATATGATCCATTGCAGAACCGTCATGAGGTAATGGAGCAGTTGCATACCATATGGCGAAAGGAAGCGCAGGGGGCGCGCTTGACCTACGGTGATAAATAGGGCTGCGAGGATGCGGCTTTCCCCACATCGTCTTCCTTCTGTTGCCTACTTGTCTTGCCCCTTGCGCTCTACTTCCTTTCTGCTCTTCCGTCGCTGGTTTTAGGTCGCCGGCACTGCCGCATATCCTCGTGACGATGGGACCTTGCTTCTCCACCATGACAACCTCAGCTGAAGACATGCTCCCAAAATAGGGCGGCGGGTGGTGCAGCTCCTGTGTCACTAAGGAGCTTATCTGAAAGTACCAGCGGGGAAGGTTCATCACGTCGGAGTGGGTGGTGAAGCACCGGCTTGCGTCGGAGGGGGAGCGCGTCCCCAACCCTCAGCCCGGCGAGGCCATCGTCTTCCTCGCGCATTTTGCCTGTTGCTTCGGCTTACCGGTGAGCAATTTTGTCCTCGAGCTCTTCGGCATGTTCGACCTCCAGCTTCACCATCTAGGGTCAAACGCCATCGCACAACTATCGCATCACACGGCATGCTGCGAATCATACTTGGGGGTTCACCCAAACGTGGTGAACTTCCTCAAGTTCTTCAACTTCAAGGCCTAGCCGGTGCAGAAGGACGAGCCACTAATGGAGACCGGCTGCTGCGTGATCTACCCGTGACCATCATCCACCATGCCGTAGCTCGAGATCCCGACACGGTGAAGCTATGCAGCGCTCGTACTTCTACGTGTGCAATGCCTCTGACGTCAACTAGATCTGGCTGTTGGTGTTCGCCAATGTCGCCTCCACCCGGAAGACCTAGACCGCGAGACAGTTGGGCGCCCAGGCGGACATCGACTAGATGGCCACCCGGGCGAAGGAGCTGACGAAGAGGGAGGGATGATGGGCCGGGACGTTGCCTTGTCCTGGATGACCCACCGGATGCTCCTACGACAGAGGCGGTCGCATAAGATGTGCCACATGTCCGGCCCCAACGACCCCACATGGGTTTCCTTGCTGGAGATGCCATACGAGGCCCTGCGAGATTGGCTCACCACCATCTCGAAGGAGGCCTTGGAGGAGGAGTGGAGCCTCTCCGTCCGGCCGTATCATCGTGCCCGCCTTTCGCCTAAGGTTATTCTTCTGTTCTTGCCGAGTGGATTCTTCCTGAAAGGTTTCTTCTTGTCTCTTATTTGCCCCTTTTGAGTAGCTTTTTATGGCACAACTAGTAGAGGATGACATGGGTGACCATGAGCTCCCCAACTTCTTGCCCGACCTCAAGCAGCCGAAGTACCTAGCGATGAAGCTAGAGCGCTTCCCCACCCGAGCCTTTGAGGGATGTGAGGACCCGCCTGGTGAGTACTTTTTCCATGAGTTTGTTCACTAGTCTATCTCTTCAGCTAGGTGCTGATACTTTACTTATGTTTGTGTAGCCGCACAAGGCGACGCCAATCCTTCTGCTACTGGTGCCGCGACAAGGGCCAGGGGGAAGCGGGCAACATCGTCTAGCGCTGCTCCAGTTGGCGGCGGCACGAAGAAGCTTCATCGGCCAAGGCCCATGGCGGTCACGCCGAGCATTGCCGGGTATGTGCCTTTGCTCTTTTCGACACAATTGTTGACCAATCCTTCGTTTAGCTTAGCCCTGTGTTCTTTGTTCAGCGATGCGATGTTGCTAGACGGCTCTGGCGTCATCGCCATCGTGTTCGCCCCGGCTCCAGCTGTAGCTGAGGGGCCGGTTGGGCCGGCTGTGGCCTCCACTTCCGTCCCGACTGAAGCTGCCGTGGCCACGCCAGAGCCGTCTCCGCCGGCTGCCTCCGCGCCTCTGCACCATTCCCTAGCCGCATCTAGACTTGCTCAGATGTTCACGGCTAGGAGCGATGTCGCTGTTCCTCCACTCCGCCTCATGGAGGGCGCGGACCCAATCTCGAGCGATGCTCTGTCGGGCTCGGCCACCTACTAGGTCGAGGAACCCGTGGAGGTTGAAGGGAAACGGGTAGGCTACACTAGCGTAAAATCAAAAATTTCTACCGTGTCAACCAGGAATACTATTGTCATAGATCACGGGATTACCGCTAGACGCGCAGGTGCGGAACTCGATGAAGCACGTTGCGGCAGTGTAGATGTTCTACGTCTCCTCCTCGTCCTCGTCCCACGAGCAGCTCCCCTTTGCGCGGCTCGTCCAAGTGCTACAGATGCAGCACCTCCGAGGTATCCACACGTCCGGAGTGGAAGTCGTCACACGCCAGACTGCTAGGTCTGCGCGTGCAACACAGGCGGAAGAGGAGTGGCGGCTGGGTGGAATGCTCTCTCTTTTTCAGCTCGCCTCACTCCCTCTTATATAGGCATCCCTGGTGGGCTTCTACATTAGCAGCCCATTAGCAGCCTAAGCCTGGTCTAATTCGGATCCAATCCTCATTAGGCTTCCAGCCCCTAAAGTGTGTGACCCTATAGGTTCATACACGTATAGACATGACGCGAGTACACTTACTCCGTCAATAGTTGGTAGCGGCCTCTAGCAAGACGTGCCAACTCCTAAACGCATATAAAGATCATTCGGACGAACCATCACAAGGTTGAGTACATGTCTTTCCCTTTGCCTCACGATATTTGGTCTAGCTCTAAGCTGATCTCTCTTTCTCGATACTGTGATTCAGAATCCCTTTACTAGGTTAACTCTTAACCATATGTAGCACGGCCATGCATTTCTGGATCCGATCACTCGAGGGGCCCAGAGATATCTCTCTCAAGTAGAGAGGGGCAAATCCCATCTTGATTGACCGATGCCTTGCAGCATGTATCAGGACAAACCCGAAAGCTACCTTTATAACTACCCAGTTACGGAGTAGTGTTTGATAGCCCCAAAGTAGGTCGATCCACATCTCAAGTACATGCGACAATCTCAGGTCTAAGGACAAAACGTACACGATGTGTAGAGAGAGCTGCAAGTATTATTGCTAGTCTCATGTTGGGTCAGTCCAACCCCATGTTCATAACATGTGTCCACATCATTGGTTTGACATCTCCATGTCAATGACTTGCGAAACATAGTCATTAACCAATCGATGTGCTAGTCTAATATTCACGTGTGTCCTCGCATGAACTCCGACTAGGGACAATTATTAGATAACCATACAAGTAAAGAGTTTCACAAACAATTCACATAATTGCCAATCAATACAAGTTGCCTGGTATATGGATATTCAAGGAACATTATAATAACTCATGGATACACATGAAATACAATCATCTCTATGATTGCCTCTAGGGCATATTTCCTTCAGTCTCCCACTTGCACTAGAGTCAATCTAGACAGTATCTAATACCTATTGCTCTTGTGTGCGCTTCATGCGCAGGCTGCGGGAGTGGCTTAGTCAAGGGATCAGCAACATTTGAGTCCGTATGTATTTTGCATAACATGACACTACCTTCATCAATGAACTCACGAATCAGATGGTAGCGCATGCGAATATGTTTGTTCTTCTGGTGCTGTCTAGGTTCTTTGGCTTGTGCAATAGCACCATTGTTGTCACAATAAACGTCCAAGGGATTGGACGAGCCCTGAACCACACCAAGAGCGATCAGGAAATTCCTAATCCAAACAGCATCCTTTGCAGCCTCCGAGGCAGCAATATATTCAGCTTCTGTTGAAGAGGAGGCCACTGTATCTCGCTTGGAACTTTTCCAGCTCACAGCACCACCATTCATGACAAACACATAACCTGATTGCGATTTCGAGTCGTCTGAGTCATTAAGGTAACTCGCATCTGTGTAACCCTTTACACTGAGTTCAACCTCACCTCCATAAACTAGGAACATATCCTTAGTCCTTCTCAAGTACTTAAGGATATTCTTTACCGCTGTCCAGTGAATCTCACCTGGATCAGCCTGGTATCTGCTCGTAACACTTAGAGCATAGGAAACATCTGGGCGAGTACATGTCATTGCATACATGATGGATCCAATAGCCGAAGCATATGGAACCCTACTCATGCGTTCTCGCTCATCAGTGGTCGAAGGACACTGAGTCTTGCTGAGTTTAATGCCGTGAGACATGGGCAAGAACCCCTTCTTAGCCTCTTCCATGCTGAACCGTTTCAACACTTTGTCAATGTACGTACTCTGGCTTAATCCAATTAGCCTCCTTGATCTATCTCTATAGATCTTGATACCCAGAATATATGCCGCTTCTCCCAAGTCCTTCATAGAAAAACTATTTTTCAATGAGGTCTTAACAGACTCGAGCATAGGAATGTCATTTCCAATCAATAATATGTCATCCACATATAAGATTAGAAATACAAGTGATTTCCCATTTTCTTTCTTATACACACAAGGTTCTTGTTCGTTTTTGGTGAAGCCAAACTCCTTTACAACTTCATCAAATCGAATGTTCCAACTCCGAGATGCTTGCTTCAGCCCATAAATAGACTTTTGAAGTTTGCATACCTTTCCAGCATTGTTTGGATCGACAAAACCTTCGGGATGCATCATATACACGTCCTCAGAAAGGATTCCATTTAAGAAAGCCGTCTTGACGTCCATCTGCCATATCTCATAATCGAAATGTGCAGCAATGGGTAGAATGATCCGTATAGATTTAAGCATCGCTACGGGCGAGAAAGTCTCGTCGTAGTCAACTCCTTGAACTTGTCGAAAACCTTTTGCAACAAGTCGAGCTTTATGGATGTGAACATTTCCATCCATATCAATCTTCTTCTTATAGATCCACTTGCACTCGATGGCTTTAAAACCATCAGGCAGGTCAACCAAGTTCCAAACTTGATTGTCTCCCATGGACTCTATCTCGGATCTCATGGCAATCAGCCATTTCTCAGAGTCTGGGTCCACCATCGCTTCTGCATAGGTCGCAGGCTCATCATTGTCTAACAATAATAACTCTCGCGCTTCGCGGAGCCTCGCCGACCTTCGTGGTTGTGGTGCTTCTATTGCCACGGGTTCCTCAACTTGTTCTGCTACAATAGCATCACTCGTAGAAGCATCCCCGACTGGCTCATCTTGAACTTCTTCAAGTCGCACCGACCTTCCACTCGTTCCCTTTGTGAGAAACTCTTTCTCTAGGAAAACACCGCTACGAGCGACAAACACTTTGCCCTCTTCTCGGTTGTAGAAGTAATACCCTAAGGTTTCCCTTGGGTATCCCACAAAAATGCACTTATCCGATTTGGGTGTTAGCTTGTCCGACTGAAGTCGCTTGACAAATGCATCACAACCCCAAATATTTAGAAAAGACAAACTGGGATTCTTTCCAGTCCACATCTCATATGGTGTCTTAACTACGGATTTAGATGGTACCCTATTTAGTGTGAAAGCTGCTGTTTCTAGCGCGTAACCCCAAAATGATAATGGTAAATCCGACTGGCTCATCATCGATCGAACCATGTCCAACAAAGTTCGATTACGCCGTTCAGAGACCCCGTTTCTTTGAGGCGTTCCGGGCGGCGTGAGCTGTGGAACAATTCCGCAACTCTTAAGATGATTGCTAAACTCGTGACTCAAATATTCACCTCCGCGATCAGATCGCAAGGCCTTTATTTTCTTGCCACGTTGATTCTCTACCTCATTTTGAAACTCTTTGAACTTTTCAAAAGTTTCAGACTTATGCTTCATCAAGTAGACATAGCCATATCTACTGAAATCATCAGTGAAAGTAATGAAGTAGTGATATCCTCCTCTAGCTGTCGTGCTCATTGGTCCACATACATCAGTATGTATGAGTTCCAACAAGTCTGTCGCTCTCTCGGGAAACCCCGTAAAAGGCGTCTTGGTCATCTTTCCAAGTAAACAAGCTTGACATGTCTCGTATGATTCAAAATCAAACGAAGTTAGAAGACCATCACCATGGAGCTTCTTCATGCGCTTTTCACTTATATGCCCCAAACGACAATGCCATAGATAGGTAGGACTCAAATCATTTGGCCGAAGCCTTTTAGCACTAACATTGTAAACACATGCATTATCAAGATTTAAAATAAATAACCCATTCACAATGGGAGCATCAGCCACAAACATAGCATTCTTAGAGATTACACAACCATTGTTTGTACTCGCGAATGAATAACCATCCCTCATCAAACATGAAGGTGATAAAATGTTTCGACCCATACTAGGAATGTAATAACAATTATTCAACTCCATGATAAATCCTGACGGAAGGTGAAGTTGCATGACGCCGACGAACAATGCAGCAACCCTTGCTTTATTTCCGACGCGAAAATCCACTTCGCCTTTTTGCACTTCTCTAGTCCTTATTAGCCCCTGCATCGAATTGCAAATATGAGCAACCGATCCGGTATCAAATACCCAAGAGTTAACATAAGAATCTGCGAGAAAAATGTCCACAACATTTACAACAAGTGTACCTGAGTGGGAAGTACTCTTACTTCCACTTTTCTTCAAAGAAGCCTGGTACTTGCTGCAGTTTCTCTTCCAGTGGCCATATTCGTGACAAAAGAAACACTCAGTGTCTCCTGCAGGACCAGCCTTTTGCTTGGGTGCAGGGTTTGGCTTAGGGATCGTATCCTTAGCCTTGCCCTTCTTCTTCTGCCAAGAAGTGCCCTTTTTCTTGAAGCTAGGCTTGTTCTGCACAGCCATCACATGGCTATGCCCTGCACACTTCTTAATGTCACATTCTGCTGTTTTCAGCATCCCACATAATTCATTAAGGCCCCTCTCCACCCCATGCATATGGTAGTTCGAAATGAAATGCCCATAGCTAGATGGAAGAGATGCCAAAATGAAGTCAGTGGCCAACTCTTGGCCTAATGGAAAACCAAGCTTTTCCAAAGTCTGACTGTAACCAACCATTTTGATCACATGGGGGCCTACAGCTGCTCCCTCTGCCAGCTTGCATTCCACAAAGGACTTAGCGACATTGTACCTCTCAGTCCTAGCCTGAGTCTGGAACATGTCCTTAAGCGCAACGATCATATCGTACGCTTCCTGATCCTCAAACTGTTTTTGAAGATCAGGTTCCATGCATGCAAGCATAAGACAACTGACCTCAAGAGATTCATCACATGCTTTCTTGTAGGCATTCTTAAGGGTAGCAGTTGCATTATCAGCAGGTTCATCCGGGATTGGGGTATCCAGAACAGTTTCCTTTTTCTCAGCCTGAGAACAATTCTCAGGTTACGGACCCAGTCCGAATAGTTTGTTCCATTTAGTTTATCCTTTTCAAGAATCGAACGCAAAGCAAAAGGTGATGAATTGTTCGGTGCCATTGATCTACAACAAAAAAATATGCAAAATACTAAGCCATGTAACCATGAAAGAGTAAAACATATTAAACAATTTAATAGCATATACTCCCACTTAAATCAACATCCCTCTATTGATACTAAGTGATTCAAGATCCACAATTAACAAGTCGACTAGTGAGCTTTAGCATCACTGCTAGAAGACAAGGTAAATCGGTAAGCAACCTTTGCTAATCATATCACATATGACTCTTGTTGTTGGGTGACATCTCTATGTCAAACCTAGGCGCCCAACCTTTATGCCCCAAGGTCCTTAACTGTTAAGATGACCTTGTTAAGCTCACCAACCCTTATGCGTGTAGGTATCCGATACAAACCCATCCAGCCAAGGAAAACCGTGGCACCCTAATTTCATAGACCCACCAACGATTGTACAGGGCATAGGATGGTGCAAGGTTTGGTTGGGAGGGCATGGTTTAACTTAAACTTTGTGAGGGATCGTTCTACTTCTATCATCTAAGCATGCATAGTAGTAAAACGTATAAGAATAGCATTCACATAGATGTGATACAGTATGGCCCATTTTCTCATGGTGATCTCCATCGCCATAGAACCTGTCCACCATGATGATCTCCATCTTCATGCTCTATGCGAGCCATCCTCCAAGTGATGAGTTCTCCAAGAACTAATACAAGCTATTACTCCTAACATCTAGTAATCAAAATTACATGGTATTGGGATCATCACAAGTTGGCACGCAGGCCATTACAATAATTGACAACACATATGGCTCCAGCCGTGTTGCCCAACTCACGACACGCAGGTCATGAAAAAATACATACATGCATCACATACATTTTTGGGCCATACTGATCACATAAATCCTGCAAAAACAAGTTGTGCATAGAATCGCATTCTACCGGATCATGTGAAATCGTACCACCTATGAACCTTAACGAGATAGAAAAAGGGGGCTACGACTAAGGGGGGTCTAGGGGGTCTCCCCCTGCGGGGTTCGAAGGGGCAGCGCCCCTCGCGGTACCTTTTTGTGAAAAATGAGAGATCAAATCTATACAATTTTCTTTAAGGATTTTGATCGGCAAATCCAATTTACCATAAACCGACCATAGTTCCGATTTGACCAAACTCCTTTGATCACGGTACGTCGATTCAGATCTAATTCCCGATTCGATCAATCATATTGATCTTCGCGTGATTCAGAAGGATTTATGTGTCACTGTCTACCCCGATGGCGGAAACCGACCGGTAGGGGTAAGTCGTTCGACGACCTTAGAATCACGATCACGGAAATTAAGATCATAGATCAATCCAGAAACACCGCCATACAAACGATCATATCATTCATATCAATCTACATATCACCATATGCAAACTTCCCGAACCTATGACTGAATAGCATCGGCTCTGATACCACTGAAGGGAAACGGGTAGGCTACACTAGCGTAAAATCAAAAATTTCTACCGCGTCAACCAGGAATACTATTGTCATAGATCACGGGATTACCGCTAGACGCGCAGGTGCGGAACTCGATGAAGCACGTTGCGGCAGTGTAGATGTTCTACGTCTCCTCCTCGTCCTCGTCCCATGAGCAGCTCCCCTTTGCGCGGCTCGTCCAAGTGCTACAGATGCAGCACCTCCGAGGTATCCACACGTCCGGAGTGGAAGTCGTCACACGCCAGACTGCTAGGTCTGCGCGTGCAACACAGGCGGAAGAGGAGTGGCGGCTGGGTGGAATGCTCTCTCTTTTTCAGCTCGCCTCACTCCCTCTTATATAGGCATCCCTGGTGGGCTTCTACATTAGCAGCCCATTAGCAGCCTAAGCCTGGTCTAATTCGGATCCAATCCTCATTAGGCTTCCAGCCCCTAAAGTGTGTGACCCTATAGGTTCATACACGTATAGACATGACGCGAGTACACTTACTCCGTCAATAGTTGGTAGCGGCCTCTAGCAAGACGTGCCAACTCCTAAACGCATATAAAGATCATTCGGACGAACCATCACAAGGTTGAGTACATGTCTTTCCCTTTGCCTCACGATATTTGGTCTAGCTCTAAGCTGACCTCTCTTTCTCGATACTGTGATTCAGAATCCCTTTACTAGGTTAACTCTTAACCATATGTAGCACGGCCATGCATTTCTGGATCCGATCACTCGAGGGGCCCAGAGATATCTCTCTCAAGTAGAGAGGGGCAAATCCCATCTTGATTGACCGATGCCTTGCAGCATGTATCAGGACAAACCCGAAAGCTACCTTTATAACTACCCAGTTACGGAGTAGTGTTTGATAGCCCCAAAGTAGGTCGATCCACATCTCAAGTACATGCGACAATCTCAGGTCTAAGGACAAAACGTACACGATGTGTAGAGAGAGCTGCAAGTATTATTGCTAGTCTCATGTTGGGTCAGTCCAACCCCATGTTCATAACATGTGTCCACATCATTGGTTTGACATCTCCATGTCAATGACTTGCGAAACATAGTCATTAACCAATCGATGTGCTAGTCTAATATTCACGTGTGTCCTCGCATGAACTCCGACTAGGGACAATTATTAGATAACCATACAAGTAAAGAGTTTCACAAACAATTCACATAATTGCCAATCAATACAAGTTGCCTGGTATATGGATATTCAAGGAACATTATAATAACTCATGGATACACATGAAATACAATCATCTCTATGATTGCCTCTAGGGCATATTTCCTTCAGAGGTGGCGTTAGATGCATCCACGCGGCCGGGTGCAGGCGATGGTGGGCAGGTGGCGGCCTCCGGCTCCGACGCGCTAGCGACCGGGCCGGGGTGGTCATGTCGAGGACCGCACAGGCCGCTTCTGACAACGAGGAGGTGCTAGTGATCAGCTACAAGCTGGCCCCAGCCGTGCTAATGTCGGGAACTATTCTCGCCCAGCTCTGTGAGTCGGCACCCGTCTCCCTCGACCGGGCACACCACCTAGTGGAGGTGATGGAGCAGCGGCTTGGGGTGGCCAAAGTGATGGGTATTTCTTGGGAGGTAAGAGTCTTTCCAGGCTTTTTTCTCCTTTGTTTTCGTTGTTTTGCTCGTATTCATTTTCATTTCTTTCCTTCTTCTGCAGAAAGCTTTTGCCGAGATGACGAAGAACACGCAGGACGTGGGGCGTAAGATTTCTTTCTCTTCCATGTCTTACCAGTTGCGCGAATTTTCATGGTTTTTGTTGACTATCAAGTACCCTCCTACTACCATGATAGTGGCCAGGGAGCGGGAGGTGGATCGGCTGAAGGCGGAGGTGCTCTAGCAGCAGGAATCCAATAATACTTGCTAGGGTCAAATTAATGAACTGGTGGAGCATCAGAAGAAGATGGAGATTGTAGCCGGCCAGGCCAAGAAGTCCGCTAACTTCCACGCCGAATCCCTCAAAATTCTTGCGGTTCTTTATAAGAAGCAGGAGGAGGCGCTGAAGGATGTTATCGTGGTGTTAAACATGGAAGTGCCATCGGGGATGGAAAGAGAGGGGACAATCAAGATGCTATCGGTGGCTACTGGCAACGGGTTGGGCACAGATACTACAAACACATCGATGTACCCAGGTTCGGAGCCCTCTTAGCGAGGTAACACTCCTACTCCTGCAAGGATCTACTATCTTGGGGGTGAATGCCTAGTACAAGTGCTCCTTGAGCTATTTCCCTAGCTGCTATGGAGAGCTAGAGGAACAAGAGGAACTATCTAAGAACTACTCGAACTCATGAACTTAATGAATCTGAATCTACCTAGAACCCTAGCACTACCCTCCCTTATATACTGGCTGGGAGAGGTAAGTTACAACGTGGGTTCTAGGGTTTACTGTTTGGGCCTTGGGTTTACAAAGCGGGCCGGTTGGACGGGCCTAGCCGGTGGGCTAGGAGCTGGTCAAGCCTCCAGTACAGGGGGACAATGCTACAGTGTCCTATCGCCATTGCTTTGGGCGTCACCCGACGCTTTACTCGTCAGCTGGTGCTTTACTTGTCAGTTTGGTGCTTTACTCGTCAGCTGGTGCTTTAGCGGTCAGCTGACAATGCTCTCCTCAGCTTCTAGCCTTGGCACTTTGGTGCAGATGTTTTTTAGCGTCGACAGGTGGTACGCCAGCCTTCGATCAGAGGTGCACTCAGCAAGGAGCGTCACCCCTCCGTATCTTGTCTAGCGGATCCGAGGAGGCCGAGTTGAAGCGGCTACCCAGCCAGTTCTTCTGGCCATCGGGCTAGACGGGCCAGTCGAGGAAGCTTGAGGGCGGACCGGATGGAGCAGTCCACCCGGATGTGGTTCTTTGTCTTACGGCCATTTGGCCAAGCATCCCTGGAGTCGGCCAGTTGAGCCTGGCTTGGCCTACCCGGGGGTCATCCCCCCGACACTAGTCCCCGAGCGTGTTGGGACTTCACCTTGTGGAGAAGTTCTTGCGTGCTCATTGACTGAACTTAGATGATTGGCAATGAAAACCTGGTTGCAGATTTGTCTTGTAGCATTTGTCATTTTCTGGCTCGAGATTCTTGTTGTTTCCCGGATGGAGTTTCCTGGCTACGGACCAGGTGGTCCACCCACAATGTGTGAGCGGTGATCGAATTGACCAGCTGCCGCACCTGGAAGGGGGAGATGGATCGCCTGGTCGCTGAGGTCAGTGCTTACGTCGGCCACGCCTGGCACCTCTAGTGCACGTCGCGTCAGTTTGACCGCTTGGTCTGCCACGGCAGTTTTTGGTAACTGCACACACATTTTCATCATTGCGGTTTCTTGGGGATCACGCGTGCCTCGCCTCCTGCAGTAATGCCTGTGGGATCCTCTGCGGGAGTTCTGTTGGCGCACAAGTTTCGTAACCAAAGCATCGTGGGGGGAGCGGAGCGGTTGCTTTCCATGTGGTGGAAGCGAGCACAAGAGGCGTGCTCGGTCCGTGGCGATAAATAGGGCCACGGGGAGGGGTTTCTCCCCACTTCATCTTCCTCTTGTTGCTTGCCGCTCCTGCCCCTGTGCTCTGCCTTCTTGTGCTCTTGCACTTTGCCTCTTTCTGTCCTTGCGCCGCCAATTCTTTGTTGCTGGTGCCGCCACATCTCCTTGCAACGACGGGACCTCGCTTCTCCACCACGTCCACCGCACCCGACGACATGTTGCCGGAGTAGGGCAGGGGCTGGTGCAGCTCCTATGTTATAGAAGATCTCATCCTCAAGTACCGGCAGGGCAATTCATCCCGTCGGAGTGGGTGGTGAAGCACCGCCTCAGGCCGGAGGGGGAGTAGGTCCCTAACCCCCAGCTCGGTGAGTTTGTGGTCTTCCTTGTGCACTTCGCTCACGGCTTTGGCTTGCTGGCAAGCAAGTTTGTCCTTGAGCTTTTCACCATGTTCGACCTTCAGCTTCATCATCTGGGGACGAACGCTGTCGCACCATGTGACTTGCTGTGAGGCCTACTTGCGGGTTCACCAGAATACGGCGAACTTCCTTAAGTTCTTCAACTTCAAAGTCCAGGTGGTGGGGAAGGACAAGCCGCTGACGAAGACCGGCTGCTACGCCATCTACCCGCGGCCATTGTCGGTGATGTCGCGGCTAGACATCCCTGACACAGTGAAGCTGTGGCAGCGCTCGTACTTCTATGTGCTCAACACCACCAACATTGACTAGATCCGGCTGTCACCCTTCACCAACATCCCATCTACCTGAAGGGCCTAGACCACAAAGGGTCTAGGAGCTCATGCGGACATGGACTGGATGGCGACCTGGCTGGAGGTGCTAGTGGAGAGGGAGAGGCTCACCACCCGGGACATCTCATTGTCCTAGATGACGCGTCATGTGCTTCGGCTCATGGCGCGGTCACACAAGATGTGCCACCTCTCTGGCTCTCATGACCCCACGTAGGTCTCCAGGCTAGAGGTGCCGCACGAGCTACTCCGAGAGTGGCTTGCCACGATCTCAAAGGAGGACCCGGAGGAGGGTTGGAGCTTCTCCTGCAAGCCCTTCCACCAGGGCTGGCTGCCGCTGAAGGTTAGTTCTCTTTTCTTTCCGGTTGGATTTTTCCTGAAGGGTTTCCGCTTGCTCCATATCTGCCCCTTTTGAGTAGCTTTTTATGGCATAGCTTGCAGAGGATGGTATGGGCAATCATGAGCTTCCTCTGATCTCGGCTAACCTCAAGCCAGCAAAGTACCCGTAGATGGAGCCGGAGCGCTTCCCCACCCGGGCCGACGAGGGTTGCGAGGACCCGTCCGGTGAGTGTGCTCTCCTTGCATTCCTTTTCTTGGCTGTTTTCTTTAGCCAAATTTTTGACATATTTGTTTTTACTATTGTAGGAACGCATGGTGAGGACGTAGCTCCTGCCCTTGTCGCCTTGGGGAGGTCAAGGGGGAAATGCACTGCCTCGGCCAGCGCCGTCCCCGCATGCGGTGGCACGAAGAGGTCTCGCCGGCCGGGGGCCGTGGTTATCGCGCCCAGCGTTTCCGGGTACGTGCCCTTGGTCTTTTTCTGTACGACTCTTGACTTGTCCTTAGCTTAGTTCATGCTTATTTTCTTCATCCAACAAGGCGATGTCGTTGGGTGGCTCCACGACCATCACCACCGCGTACGGACCCACTCCGACTGTGACTGAGGGGCCGGCTGAACCGGATGCGCTTCCCGTGGCCACACTGGCTAAAGCCGATGTGGGCGCGCCGGAGCCCTCACCGCCGGCTGGCTCCGCGGCTGTGCATTACACCCCAGCCTCATCTAGACTTGCCAAGATGCTTGCGGCTAGGGGTGATTCTGTTACTCCTCCATTGCGGATAACAGAGGGGACGAACCTAGTCCTGAGTGATGCTCATACGGGTTTAGCCTCCTACCAGGTGGTGGAGCCCGTGGAGGCGGCGCCAGCAGCCTCCGTGCAGCCAGCTGCTAGCGACAGCGGGCGGGAGGTGGCTCCCGGCTCTGGCGGCGTAGGCGTCGGGGACCAGGTGGTGGTGGGGGAGGTGTCACAGGTTGCCGCTGGTGACGACGACGACCTCCAGGTGACCGGCTGGCGGCCAGCCTGGGGTGCGCTAATGCTGGACAATGTCTCGGTGCAGCTCTCTGAGTCGGCACCCATCGCCCTCGGCCAGGAATGCCCCCTGGTGGAGGTGATGAAGCAGGGACTTGGCTAGGCCAAGGCACTGGGCACTTTGTTGTAGGTAAATATCTCCTCATGGTTTTGTTGCTTTTCCTCAGCCGGTTTCCCCGTTCTCTTCTTCACTTCTCCTTTTTTGCAGAAAGCTTTTGCTGAGGCGACAAAGAGTATGCAGGACCTAGGGCATAAGATTAGTTGCTCTGCCATGTCCTCCCAATTGCGTGAATTTTCGTGTTTTTTGTTGACCATCGGGTACCCTCTTGCAGCTATGATAGCGGATAGGGATCGTGAGGTGGAGCGGCTAAAGGCGGAGATCCTCCGGCTGCACGACTCCAACAAAACTCGCCAGGCTTAGATTAATGAGCTAGTGGAGAACCACAAGAAGATGGAGATCAAAGTCGGCCATGCCAAGAAAACTACTGATATCCGTGCTGACTCCCTCAAGTACCTTGAGGGCATGTACAAGAAACAATAGGAGGCTCTAAAGGAAGCCAAGGCTCGCGAGAAGGCCACAGAGGAGGAGCTAAAGCAGATCGCCAAGATTGTCATTAGTAAGTTTTTTATCCTCTGCCGAGCTCCTTCCACAGGCTGTAGTCGGTTTATAATGATTGCTATATGGCCGGGTGTAGCTCAATATCCTGAGGCGACTGACCAAGCTCTCGCCCGCATGCTTGAGGAGGAGATCGGACGGGATTTGTGCCCTGGAGAGCTGGTGGTGGTGGTGGTGGTGAGTGAGAGGCCAGTCAGATGCATAACGCTACCTTGGATGTCTACACCTATTTTTGGCATGACAATGCCCTGCCTGGCACAATCGATGACTTGGCTACCAAGCTCGGCCCTACTGCGGATCATATGGATGCGACGCGGTAATTGGCGGCGCGCGGCGACACGGAGATGGTGCTAGCGCTGCTGAAGTCCTATTACCCTGACGTGGATCTTAAGAGCCTTTCACGAGGGTTCCGACAAGGGACCAGCTATGACCAGCTTCACGACGAGGTCCTTGACATCCGCTCTTGCGGTGTCAAGATTGAAATCTTTGTCCAGCCGGACTAAGACTTCAGCGACCCGTTGAGGCCGGAGGCGTTCTGCGTTGTGATGCCGCCTTCTGACCCAACTCAAGCTATTGTGCAAAACTCCGACTAGGCCGACGTTGGCTCCAGCAGCCACCCTCCTACGGACGCCTCTAATCCCTCTATCGAACCTCAAGCCTGATCCCTAGAATTCTAGGAGTATTTGTAGTAGTTGAAAACTTGTCGTTAGCTTGTGTGAACAACTTGTGTTAAACTCTGATGGGAGCATCGTCGCCCTTCATAATATTATCTCGTGCTTCTTTGTTTGCATTTTCTGATTGCTTGGCTTGCATTTGTTGCGTGCTTGTTTCTATGTGGGGGTGCGGGAGCGCATCCACATGGTGTAGTCCCCAAGGTTCGGCCGGCTGGAGAATCCAGCTGGGTCGAAGCTCCTTTATGTTGTTGCCATTTGCAGGTTTTTGTGTGGGGGTGCGGGAGCGCACCCACAAGGTGTAGCTTCGAGGTTCAGGCCAGCTGGAGGATCCAGCCGGGTCAAAGCTCCTTGCTGCCTTCTGCCGTCTGGGGGTGATTAGCACCCGACCCTGGTACTTGGCTTGGGCTTTGACTCGTGCAAAAATAAAACACAAGTAATGGTTTCTGTGTTAGATATGCATAAGGGGAACATAGCTTGCAGTTCATTCGTTGGGGTTGGAACCTTTGTCGTTTTACGCTAGGCAAGCAACTTTGTCCTTTTCGCAGTGAGCATTGGCCGTTTAAGTTGTGTCGTTTCCGGCCGCGAGCCGGGTTGCGGTTTGCAGCCAAAACCGAAGGGGTATGTGACACCCCTAGTTTTAATAAAAGTAACTAGGGTTTGTTTGTGCATTCATGAGCATCATTCCTTAAAATGGATGCAAAGAAGACATTATGCCCAACCCTAAACCCTAGTTTCCTCTCTCTCAAATGAATTCAAAAGGTTTTGAATATTTTTGAAAACTCAAAAACATGTGGAGCCCAAATGGACTAATTGGGCCCCACAACTATTTTAACAACTTTCCAAAGCTCTGGTATTTTCAAACTGTTCAAAACATAAAAGTATTTGAAAATACAAACAGGGAAAAGGTTTTGTAAATGGAAAAGGAAAGCAGAAATAGAAAAGGTTTTAGGAAATAAAACAGTTTTCCTAACCCTAGCAGGCTGGCCCAGCTCTTTCTTCCCTCTCTCCCGTGTCATGCAGCAGATAGCAGTCCAACTCGGCCGAAGCAGCCCGGTACCCCCTTCCCCATGTTTCACCTTTCTTCTTCCTCCCGATGATGAAGCGAAGCTGCTCCGTGTCACCGGCATCGGCGTCGCCCCCTGCGCTGCGATTCACGCCTTGCCACCTCAATGGAGAAAGGGGATAAGACCCTAGTGCCGTGGCCATTCTCCTCAGTCCTTCTCGCTCGCTCTCTCGCCCTCCTTCTTCCGTTCCAATCTCTGGCCAAAACCCTAATCCGGCTAGAGCCGCCCGTCCCTGCCACTCTGGACCACCTCGAGCCCATCTGAGCACACAGTTGTGACCCTCTACTTCTCCTTGTCTGTTTTCTCCTAGCTGAACAAGTTGGAGAGGACCGAGGCGTCGTAATTGACCCTTCTGTCCCTGACACCGGCCACCGCCTCCATCGCTGTTTCCGGCCACCCCGGGCCCCGTCGTGAAGATTTTCGCACAACTAGCGAGCTTCTAAAGCTCAAGGTGAGCTTCGCTTTCCTGCTTGCTTGCCGTAGCTGCTACGCGCCGTGTCGCTGCAAGCCCCACCACCGCCGGTAGCCATAGATGCATATATGGTGACCTTTAGCCAGCGGTGCTGCCTTATTTAGGGCCCCTGTGTTGTCCTCGTTTGAATGGAACCATCCGCGTGCCCCAGACCCCCCTCCTTCACCGCCCCTGATGCCTGTCCGAGGTGTCTCCGGTGAGCCTAGGTGGCGTCGAGGTGTCCCCGACGTGGCACCCGCGTGGCGTCGATTTGGCCGAGTCGTGGCAACTGACAAGCTTTGCCACAGTGGCTGCATGCATGGCTCCGACCCCACATGTCAGCCTCTGGGGCTAGATCCAGCCTTTGTGATAAAAGTTGCAACGCCCTATCTGACGTCATAATGATGCAGTAAATGCTTTAAATTGTTTTAATAATTTCAGAATTGGTTTAATCTTGTAAAATTCATAACTAATTTTTTATAAGTTAGACAAATGTGTACAATATATCCAAATGTTCAGAAAAATGAGATCTACACAATAGACTCATAATCATGCAATGTTTAGCAACTTAAGTGACAATTTTAATTATAAGAACTAATTGAACCCAGTAGGTGACCCCGAGGTTCCCCTATTTTAGGGTTTGTACCCCTCAGATCCCGCTTAAATTGCCAAGCATGCTTTAGGGTTTCATTTTGATGCTATTTAACTTGTCATATCATCATCCTTGTTTGACCATTACATCGATGCAATGTGTTGATTGTTGTTTCCCTTTCTTTTTGGTGTTTGCTTCTTCCTGGTAGAATATGATATCGAGATCAAGATTGAAGACCGAGATCAACACCTTCGGATGTTATTGATGAACGATGCCAAGAAGATGAACCTAAAGTTCTATATCTAAGTATCAATAAGCAAAGGAAAGCATAGCCCCACACATGCTATAATCCTATGCTTTCAAAGTATTTCATTCTTGCCATATGCATACGATTATAAAGTCTTTTATCGATAGATACACTAATCCTATCTGATGCATGTTTCCTTTGTATCCTGTATTCCCTGATCCATTGCTCCTAGCATAACTAGGGTTTGGCTTATGAGCTTTACTAGAGCTGTTATATCCATTGTGCTTAGCCAGGCTTAGCTGTTACCGCTGGTCCCTCCGGTTGATGAATCAGAGCTACGAATGAACCTAGTTGGACAGGATGACGTGGTATGATCAGAGATGTGAGTTAAACATGCTAAGGCTTGTATCAGAGGCCACGTCGGTTGTGGTTTTTGTAGTTCCATACTTGCCACCACTAGGATCTGAGTTCTTGCCTCTTGAACCAAGACGAGCGTACAGCCACACGGGGCCCGGAAACCCCCTCGACTAACTAACTTGGCTATTCGATTCCATGAGTCACATAGTTCAGGCGTTCCATTTGACATATGCAGTTTGGTTGTTCTTGAAGGAGGTGCATTCATACAAGTAGGTACGCGTGGCAGGGAATGGGAGAGGCACGACCTCCATAATCTCAAACCATGTTCACATCTCTAGGGACCGACTTCGGGACTTGACCCGTTACGGTGGCATCTCCTTAGGGCGTGACTCATGGTCTCGGCAAAAGCAAGGTAAAGGTAGTGTCCAACCGCTCTCTATTGGCCTTGCAAGGAAGAGGGCTATTGATATCTAGCATTAATAGGAGGTTGGTACGTGTGGGTAAAGTTGTTCACCCCTGTAGGGTTAATAATCTTTTCGAAAATCCGTTTCCACGGTTATGGACGACTTGGGAATGGATTCAAAGATCATAGAGGACTATAACCTAATCGTAAAACTTGGCAAGTGAATTGTGTTTAAGGATGCTTCCCCAAGGATTCAAGAGGGTGATCCTAGTTGGTAGGTTCAGTTCATAAATATTCAGTGGATATCAAAGATGATCAAAGCTAGAGATATCGTTTTCTTATCCCCTTTAAAAGGATTCTCTTAGTCGAGCTTCTGCTACCTCTTTTACAAAGAAGGTTAGCTTTATGCAAATGAACCCCACTAGCCATAAGTCTTGCGGAGTACACCATGTACTCAGCCTTGATTTGTTGATACTTTTGCAGCAAGTAAGTGTTACCATGGAAGATGAGTTCTTTAAAGCATCGACATCGACGAGTAACTTGGGGTTCCCGGTCGGCAGCCTGGAATCTATGGATTTGGACGTCAACGTTATGCTTCAAGCCTCTTAGGCCATTTGTTAAGTTTTCTATACTTAATAGCATAATTTGCCTTCCGTTGTTTGATGTTTATGGTAAGTGAGCTTTGCTTGTAAATTTTTGGATCTTTGCTCAGTTATGAGCTTGCTGTAATAACTTTTGTGTCATAGGGTCACTGTAATGTTACTGATTCTTTCTTTGTATGCTTTCAAGATTTAGGTTAGGCTTATATCAGACAGAGGTCTGGGATTTGTCTAGCCCTAATCCCGGGGGTGTCACAGGTTTTGGTATCAGAGCAGTACCGACCGTAGGAAAACCTTGCTATTGGTCGACGTTGAGTCTAGTGCTTGTGAAAACTATTTCAAAGATGAAAAGTATTTGCAAAAACTCTTGCATGCTTCTTTTTCTCCTTATCCAATTTCACTCTAACTCTGGGTCATCTTATCTCGTGTTGACTTTAAAAAGTTTTGCTATCTTGTGTCGTGTTTCAAAGCTTAGGTGCCTTTTTTGGCATGTCGTTTTTCAGCCAGTTGACCTAGTGTTGAGTACTCTAGAGTAAGTGTGTGCGTGTTCTTTGTTACCATTGCTCCTCTTCAACTGTGAGATTCCTTTCCATCATGATCTCTCTCTCTCTAATGGGCCACAATATTATATTGTAGGATCCATATCGTTCTGTTCTAGTCCTCGAAGTTTCCTTGCACCTCGTGAGCCTCCTTTTCATTTGTTTTGGTACTTCAGAAGTCGTTTCTTCTTTAGGAAGCTACCTTGTGATTACTACCTTGTAGTACCCTCTGTATTACTAAGATAGTAGTTACTCATTTCTTGGGTTTTAACCCTTGGACTTGAACCAAAGATCCCTAAGTGTGCTAGATTCTGGTGTTGAGAATCTTGTACATGAAGCTAACCTTTAATGCAAGATCCATTTTGTTGAGCCCTATTGTTAATGTTCAAAAATTACCTCAGGATGACTAGTACCTTCTACTCTAGCCTTCAGGCTTGTGGTTATTGTCGTGCTTAAATTACGACAAACAAAGGACTTCCCCTACCACATGCTATGACAGATGTTCTTTAATGGAACCAAATAGATCATGACAAGAGTACTCCTCGTGAGTCTCACATCTATACTCGTGTCTCTTCCGCACCTTACCTTCTCTGCATGGGTTTTCAGAAGAATGATAATCTATGCATCCACATCTCGGGATTCTATCCTGAGCATGTTCCTTTTCCCCTTGTTGTTTATGACCTTTGTTTATAAGTTGGTAGCCAAGTAGTAATGTGCATTGGTATCTTCTGATGCAAGGTACTCTTATGGTCCTTCTAGACAAACCATTTCAGGATGTCAGGAGAAACGAACTCCAGTACCTCGTCATTTCTAGGACTAGGTCAAAGTGTTGTAATCCGTAGATCAAGAGGCATTGATTAGCTTTTGTTTTGTTCTACCTTAAGGTATCACACTCCTTTATACTAAGAGGTCATGCTGAGTTTCATGACTCCCTTAATGAAGTGATGCTCTTACACATATTTACCCACCCTTCCTCCGAGATTTCATGCTCGTGAATTATGTGTGTGTGTAATAATGTGGCCATTTGAGATTCTTAGCAGTCATTATTGCTTTAAACCTCAACAAGGACATTTGTGTCATTCTTAGCGTGATGGTTAATATATCACTAAGCAAAGGATGATTGTGCCACCAAGTCCGCTATTCCGGTACACTCTCTTCGGTCAAAGAGTTAGACTTGTGCCAAAACTCTTAGACTATGTCTTCTTGCCTTACCAAGCAAGATTTCCTCTTGAGCTTCGTGACATATCGGTGGTCCGTGATATTCTATATGTCTTTCTGGAAGTATCACCATGTCGCCACATGACCGTGTTTGTCAAGTTCTTGAGCAAGCAAGTTCTCTGAACTGCTCCTTTCTCCAAGGATCTGTACTAGATACCATGAACTAGTTGGTTGAGTTTAAACAACAACTTGGAGAGTTGTAAGACAAAAGTTCTGTCTCACTAAGTTTCTTTGTAAAGGGATGTCTAGTTCTGTTCATGCTGAAGAAAGACAGTATTTCCTCCGTGGATATGTTACCTTCCCCACCTTTGATTTGATTTGGGTTATCGTCAAATCAAACTCAGTCCCAAGGACTATCCTGATGGTGTATCTATTCGTGATGTTTCACCTAGGTACATCTTCATGTTCTTTGGTTTGACCAATATTCTGCCTTGTTCGTATCACATATGAGTTTATCTTCTTGGAATGTTTTGATAAGTTTGTTATCAAGCCTGTTGATGACATCCTTGTATTCTCCATGATAGATTGGATTCATGTGGAACAGTTGGCATTAATGTTGGAAACTTTTGAGAACCATCTTCGTGTTATCTCGAAGGACGTGTTCTGGATGTTAGAAGTAACCTTATTTGGTCCACGTGCAATAGTTGAAAGTTGTCGCCGTGGATTCGAGTAGAGTTATCTTTATTCCTCGAGAATCATTTCAAGTTAGTCAAGCATGTGCGAAGTATTCTTGATATGGCAAGTCGATACCTTCACATCTCGATAATATCCACTAAGCATGCTAAGCCACTAAATTGATTTGTCGTGGAAGAAAATAAGTTCTATAAACTTTAGTATCCTCCTAAATGTCTCCCAACAATAAATATGCATTCGTGTTTCGTTACAATCAATTTATGTAGGTGCAATTATCCTTTGATAACTTGTTAATACATGAGTTTTGCAATCTATCTCATCTTTTGGAGCTTGACACTGTAGTCCATGTCTTGAGAATCTAGTAACTTTACTTTGTGGTAAATGTTGCTACTTTCTATTTGGACATGCTGAGTCTGAAGTATCTTCCCACTTAACCAAATCTGAATATCAAGAAGATATGATGGTTGGTGTTTATCACGGTTTTTGACGTAGGTCTCTTTGAAAATCTAGCAAGATTGATGTAATGGTTGACACAATTATCCGGAAGACCTCTTGTCACATTCTCTTGAATCAGCAATAACAACCACCCGTCATAAGGCTTCTTCTATGATTCATTATATGAGTTGTGCTTATGGTTCCCTTTGTAACCGAAGTCCGACCTTTACTTGATGTCTCGTGTCTTGAGCATCAAGGAGAACATTTAAAGTAGAGTAGCTAAATGTCTATTGGTCGATCCTCTAGACCCTTTTATATCTACAAGTGTCTTGTTGTGCCAAGTAACTTAAGTCTAAGAATGAAGTTTCTTTTTCCTCGTGCCATCAGGACTCTTCTTATATACTCATCTAATGGTGCAAAGTGATATCACGATCTTTGGCAAATATTTTTATAGACCTGGATGAATAAAGAGTTTCCTTCGGTTCGTATAACATGTTCTAAGAGCGACTATGATTTTGGTAATCATTAGTTTCCTTTGTTACATGTTCCTTGTGACTTTTACGAGTCCTCTCCACCAAACCAACCATTCTGTCTTGACCTTCTATTCAACAAAGAGTGATCCTTCAGTATTAAAAGTAGTTCAATATCTTGGTTATCCGTATCTTTGTATCAAGGAAGCTCTACTTAAGCCGTTAGTAGAGGTTCATCTCTCGAAGTTCGTGGCCGTGCTCTTTCCATTGCAAGCTCTCCTTTTCCGGAGATCAAACTCTTCTGATGCTCCATGGTCTCAATCCTTATGAAGACCAGTTATCTAATAACTTGGAACCTTTCCATTTTGTTTCCTCCATTACCTTGATGTGTCTTCATGCTCGTTGGCTCTAGAGATGTTATGAAACATCTATCCATGAGTTGACCATGATATACTCTGTTCGAGGTTCTGACTCTTTCCATCTCTTCTTTAGTGTCTATAGCTACCTTGAAGAAAATGAAGCGCTTCATTCATTCAGTAATGGTGGCATGGATCAACCTCTTCAAGAAGATCGTCGAAGTTTAGTGTAACCTTGCTCCTTCTATCTTCCTACCTAGGAATCTCGGGACAAGATTCTGTTAAAAGGGGGATAGAACTGTAACAGCCCTAGTTTTAATAAAAGTAACTAGGGTTTGCTTGTGCATTCATGAGAATCATCCCTTAAAATGCATGCAAAGAAGAAATTATGCCAAACCCTAAACCCTAATTTCCTCTCTCTCAAATGAATTCAAAAAGTTTTGAATATTTTTGAAAACTCAAAAACATGTGGAGCCCAAATAGACTAATAGGGCCCCACAAATATTTTAACAACTTTACAAAGCTCTGGTATTTTCAAACTATTCAAAACATAAAAGTATTTGAAAATAAAAACAAGGAAAAGGTTTTATAAATGGAAAAGGAAAACAGAAATACAAAATGTTTTAGGAAATAAAACAATTTTCCTAACCCTAGTAGGCCGACCCAACTCTTTCTTCCCTCTCTCCTACACCACACAGCAGATAGCAGTCCAACTCGACCCAAGTGGCCCAGTACCCTTCCTCGTGTTTCACCTTTCTTCTTCCTCCCGACGATGAAGCGAAGCTGCTCCGTGTCGTCGACATCGGCGTCGCCCCCTGCGTTGCGATTCACGCCCTGCCGATGCCCTGGAGAAAGAGGATTAGACCCCAGTGATGTGGCCATTTTCCTTAGTCCCTCTCGCTCATTCTCTCGCCCTCCTTCTTCTTTTCCCTTCTCTGTCTGCAACCCTAATCCGGCCAGAGCCGTCGGTCCCTGCTGCTCTAGACCACCTCGAGCCCATCTGAGTGTGTCGTCATGCCCCTCTGCTTCTCCTCATCCGTGTGCCCCTAGACAAACAAGTTGGAGAGGATGGATGCGTCGCAATTGACCTCACCGTCCCCAACACCAGCCAGCGCCTCCACCGCCATTTCCGGCCACCCCTGGCCTCGTCGTGGAGCTTTTTGTGCTCCTAGCGAGCTTCTGAAGATCAGGGTGAGCTCCACTTTCCCGCTTGCTTGCGATAGCTACCGCATGCTGTGTCGTTGCAAGCTCCACCGCCTCCGCTCGCTGTAGATGCGTCTCTGATGACCTTTAGCCAGCGTCGCCGCCTTATTTAGGTCCCCTGTGTTGTGCTTGTTTGAACGGAACCATCCACGTGCCCTAGATCCGCCTCCTTCACCGTCCCTGATGCCTCTCCGAGGTGCCTCCGACGAGCCTAGGTGGCATCGAGGTGTCTGATGTCTACGCACTTCTATTCTTGTAGACAGTTGTTGGGCCTCCAAGTGCAGAGGTTTGTAGAACAACAACAAATTTTCCCTTAAATGGATTACTCAAGGTTTATCGAACTCAGGGAGGAAGTGGTCAAAGGTATGCCCTCTCAAGCAATCCTGCAATCAAGATACAAGAAGTCTCTTGTGTCCCCAACACACCCCATACACTTGTCAGGTGTATAGGTGCACTAGTTCGGCGAAGAGATAGTGAAATACAAGTGGTATAGATAATTATAAGTGGAAACGGTGCCAGAAAATAGCTTGATGGCGTGTGGTTGATGTGGGAAAAGACTAAAGGCAAACTGAAATAAAGATGGAAGCAAGCAAACATGTAACATATCTAATTGCAAACGGTGTTTCAATGCTTAGAAACAAGGCCTAGGGATCATACTTTCACTAGTGAACACTCTCATATAAATATCTTCTCTTCATGATACTACTCTAAACTACTCTCCGGTTGGACATTCTAATCCATGGTAGGGCTATAATAGCACACCTCAAAGTAAGTCTTTCCCATCTAGATAACCCCACACTGTCACCTTGAGCACTAGATGGTTCCAACAAACACCACAATTTCATAAAGACATCCAACTCCAAATATAACTCATAACAAGTATTTGTAATCTCTAGCCTAAGTGCCACCATGGTGTGCACGCTGTCACTTTGACAGACATGGGGAGATCAGAGATCTATTAAAGCACTTGAGTAGCAAGGTAGATATATAGATTACAAGCTCATGATAACAATATGATCATGCATAGAGAGAGAGAGATGAACACATAGCTACCGGTAGAACCCTTAGCCTTGAGGAAGAACTACCCCCTCCTCATCATGGGAATCAACAACGGTGATGGAGATGGCGATGGAGATGGCTCCAGGGGCACTTCCGCGTCCCGGCAGGGTGCCGGAATAGAGGCTTTCTGTCCCCCGAATCTCCCCTTCGGTGGCGGCGGCGCTGCGGAACTTTTCGTGGATTTCTGATTGACTACTTAGGGTTTCTGTATCAGGAGGAATATATAGGTGAAGGGGCGAGGTCGGTGGCCAGCCAGGGGGCGCACACCATGCCCTGGCGTGGCCTGGGGGACCCGCGCCTAGGGGTGGTTTGGCCACCCTGTGGCCCCCCTTCGGCTCTCCTTCTGGCTCCATGAATCTTCCGGGAAAATAACGAATTTGGCTTTTGTCTGGTCCAATTCTAAGAATATTGATTTTTTAACTTTCCTGGAACCAAAAACAATAGAAAACAGGCAACTGGCACTATGGCACCTTGTTAATAGGTTAGTCCCAGAAAGTGTATAAAAATACTCCAAAGTATGGGAAACACATAAGAAAGTAGAAAAAAACCAAGCATGGAACATCAAAAATTATAGATACATTTGCAACGTATCAACATCCCCACGCTTAACTCCTGTTCGTCCTCGAGTAGGTAAGTGATAAAAAGAAAGAATAATTTTTGAGGTGACATGCACCATCATAAACTTGATCAAAGTATTTGTAAAACATTGATAGATGGGATCATAGTACTTCAACATAACATGAAAGATAAAGTTCTAACAATAAGACATAGCAACTATGTTGTAGCATGAAAAGATACAAACAAAAGATTCATGAATAACAATGCTTTCCGAGTCGTTTGTTTGTTTCACATAAAGAAAACATACCATAGTAGCATTCAGCTTGTCCCTCATAGAGTAGCAAATATAAATGCATAGGACACCTTCAAAGTGCATAAGAGTGACTAGATACAAATAGTTTAAAACAAGCAATATCAAGTTATGCATCAATCAACTAGTCTTGGGACAATGCACATAGAACTAAGAATGGCCACTATGCTCTCAAAGTAGGTGCATAAAGATAGAAGGTGGAGACTCAATATATAGGTGGAAGAAAGGCCTTCATAGAAGGAAGTAGGGATTCAAGTTTCATAATGAGCTTCCAAAAATTATGGTACTTAATAGCTTTTAGCTCTCACTGCCCCTATCATAAGCATCTTGAAGGTGATTAAGGTTAAAGTGACACAACTAAGAGGATATGCTTGACAAGTTATAAGCTGAAATCTCATGCCCCTCACTTACGAAGACCGAACCTCATGCTACTCAACTTTAGTCACGAGTAAGCTCTTTTCATTGTAAGTACATATGTATCATAAAGAACCGCCAACGGGTTACCCCTTGCACATGATACATGAGCTATCCCATAATCAAAATGACAAGGCAAGCAGACAATGAGCATCTCAGCGATCTTTTTATTTGCTATTTATATAGGTTTTTATTGAGGATGCTTCATAGAGTGCTCATTATGGTGATGCTGCAAGTTTCCACCATGATTAGGCATGGCTTAGGCTAGCGGCCTAGGCGTTTCTCTAACACACATACAAACTCCATGATCTTACAAGTTCCACCTTTATTTCACACCGCCGGGATCCATAAGCAAAAGAACATAATATCAACGGGGTACAAATTACAAGTGCAATGTTGAAAGCGTTCCCCATGATACATGGTTCTGCTAATTTCAACTTATAAAGAGCAAGCATATACACAACAAAGAAGGACCCAATGGTTAAAGTTTATTAAATGCAAGAAAATGAAAGTGTGCCATCAAATTCGTGAGAGCTTTAATCACTAGTTTTCTCATAACAAGTTTAATTTGGAAGGTAGAAAAAAACAAGAATATACTTGGAATAGCATAAGCTAGTAGGTAGGTATGGTGGACTCTTTGGAATAACTTGGTTTAAGGAGTTGGATGCATGAGTGGAACTCATACTTGGTTACGGAGGCTAGCAAAAGACTGGGAGCGACAAACTAAGAGATCAATAATGGCCATAATCATGCAGAGCGACAAAACATCATTGATCAAAGCATAAAGTGATACTACAAGTTGAAAACTAAAGGATCATCAAGGCTATGGTGACTTGGGATAGTCATAAAATGGTGTGAGCATGTGCCAAGTCAACCCAAATAAAGCATCAAAGGAGAATACCACAATACTATGCTTTAATATGCTAAAACAACGCATGATTCATCCAAAGCACATTAAGCAATCTCAATTGTTTATAACAAGTCATGCTACATCAAAGAATACTAAGCATAAAGCCAAAAAAATATCAAGCATGGCATGACAAAGCATAGGCCACAGTCAAAAACAAGCTCTCTTTACCACTTAAGCATGAGCTTTCCTACTCTTTTCCAAACCAAACCAAACTATTTGAAAACCAATGTATGAAAGAGGGGGTCCAACCAATTTATTCAGCAAACTAAGAAAACCAAGCAAACAAAAAAGCAAAACTAAAATGAAAAATAATACGCTCCAAAAACAACACAACTATGCATGAAACAATAAAAATGAAGCGTTTGGAAGGAACCTGGGATTTTTACTAATGAAGAGGGGGATGCCTTGGGCATCCCCAAGCTTTGACGCTTGTACTTCTTGGATATTTCTTGGGTGATACGCGTGGCATCCCCAAGATTTAGCTTTAGTCCATCCTTCATCTCATTACTCATTCCTTCCATACACCTGAAATTTTTCCTTCATACAAAACTTCACACAATCTTTATTAGCAACATTAGTGCACTCAAGATAATAAGTCTTTGGGTTCAGTTTCAACACCAATAAAACTTTCATTAAAACACAAGCTACTGCAGAACTTCCCTCAAGAAGGTCAATTCCCCAAAAGAACTCAAAAAGGAACCAACAAGAAGCAAATGCAAACAATGGCACAAATCTCTCAAAACAGACCAGCAGGTAAAGACGAATTTTTTCAAAGACCTTATGTTGGTCAAATCGAAAAGTGTTGAACTAACGAAAGTTAGATAACAACCTGGGGAAGAATCACAAAAATTCACGCTTCAAAAGGACGTACAGAGATTTTACACGAAGTTTTACGGTGAAGCACAGAAATCTGTTTCAGGACAGCAACTTTCCCAAGCATTACTCCTCTATCATTAGAGGTTACTCTTGGCACAAAAAACAAATAAAAAGGATAAGGAGTGGTTATTACAGAAGTAATAACTTCCAAGACTCATGTAAAACTTTTGGGTTATCTACCAATAAGTACTTTTCTTTAACGCCTTTATGTTAGGCATGATAGTTTGAGAAAATGCTCACATAAGAAATATGAATTTAGAGTAAAAGAGAGCATCAAGAAGCAAATATAAAACACATTTGAGTCTAACCCACTTCCTATGCATAGGAATCTTGTAAAGAAACAAGTCATGAAAGCACAAAGCAACAAAGCAAAACAAGTGCAACTTCAAGACTTTCAACATAAGGAGGGGAAACTTAATATTATTGAGATGCATAAAACCATGTTTCCCTCTCTCATAATAACTTTCAGTAGCATCATGAATAAAATTAACAATATAACTATCACATAAAATATTCTTATCATGAGCCACATGCATAAAAGAATTAATACTCTCCCTATAAGCATAGTCATTCTTATTAATCATAGTGGGAGCAAATTCAACAAAATAGCTATCATTATTATTCTCATCACCATAATCATCAAATATAGGAGGCATATTATAATCATTAATTTTCTCCTCAATAGTAGGTGGACTGAAAATATCATATTCATCATTGTAATCATCATATGTTGGAGGTTTGGTATAATCATAAGCAATAGAATAGCTATCTTCCAAAGCTGGGGAACTAAAAAGATCATTTTCATAAAAACTAGCTTCCCCAAGCTTATACTTTTCCATAGCATTAGCAATAATGGTGTCCAAAGAATTCATACTAACAACATTGATATTAGCATGCAAATAAAGTTCCATAGGTTTTTTAATTTTCTCTTCAAACACTTCATGTCCTAACTCAAGATAAATACTATAAAGATCTCTAATTTTGTTGTTGTTTTCCATTAAGCCTAACTAGTGAAAACAAGAAACAAAAAGACAAAATTGCAGAATCTAAAGGAAATAACTTCGAGCACTCACACCAGAGGATGTGAGTACCTTTTACCTTACCTCCCTGGCAACGGCGCCAGAAAATAGCTTGATGTCTATGCACTTATATTCTTGTAAACAGTTGTTGGGCCTCCAAGTGTAGATGTTTGTAGAACAGTAGCAAGTTTTCCCATAAGTGGATTACCCAAGGTTTACCGAACTCAGGGAGGAAGTGGTCAAAGGTATTCCCTCTCAAGAAATCCCGCAATCAAGAAACAAGAAGTCTCTTGTGTCCCCAACATACCCAATACACTTGTCAGGTGTATAGGTGCACTAGTTAGGCGAAGAGATAGTCAAATACAAGTGGTATATATAATTATAAGTGGTAACGGTGCTAGAAAATAGCTTGATGGCGTGTGGTTGATGTGGGAATAGACTAAAGGCAAACGGAAATAAAGATGGAAGCAAGCAAACATGTAACATATCTAATTGCAAATGGTGTTTCAATGCTTAGAAACATGGCCTAGGGATCATACTTTCACTAGTGAACACTCTCATATAAATATCTTCTCTTCATGATACTACTCTAAACTACTCTATGGTTGGACACTCTAATACATGGTAGGGTTATAACAGTACACCTCAAAGTAGGCCTTTCCCATCTAGATAACCCCACACTGTCACCTTGAGCACTAGATGGTTCCAACAAACACCACAATTTCATAAAGACATCCAAACCCAAATATAACTCATAACAAGTATTTGTAATCTATAGCCTAAGTGCCACCATGGTGTGCACACTGTCACTTTCACACACATGGGGAGATCAGAGATCTATTAAAGCACTTGAGTAGCAAGGTAGATCTATAGATTACAAGCTCATGATCACAATATGATCATGCATAGAGAGAGAGAGATGAACACATAGCTACTGGTAGAACCCTTAGCCTTGAGGAAGAACTACCCCCTCCTCATCATGGGAATCAACAACGGTGATGGAGATGGCGATGGAGATGGCTCCAGGGGCACTTCCGCGTCCCGGCAGGGTGCCGGAATAGAGGCTTTCTGTCCCCCGAATCTCCCCTTCGGTGGCGGCGGCGCTGCGGAACTTTTCGTGGATTTCTGATTGACTACTTAGGGTTTCTGTATCAGGAGGAATATATAGGTGAAGGGGCGAGGTCGGTGGCCAGCCAGGGGGCCCACACCATGCCCTGGCGCGGCCTAGGGGGACCCGCGCTTAGGGGTGGTTTGGCCACCCTATGGCCCCCCTTCGGCTCTCCTTATGGCTCCGTGAATCTTCCGGAAAAATAACGACTTTGGCTTTTGTCCGGTCCAATTCCAAGAATATTGATTTTCTAACTTTCGTGGAACCAAAAACAGCAGAAAACAGGCAACTGGCACTGTGGCAACTTGTTAATAGGTTAGTCCCAGAAAGTGCATAAAAATACTCCAAAGTGTGGGAAAAACATAAGAAAGTAGATAAAAACCAAGCATGGAACATCAAAAATTATAGATACGTTTGTAACGTATCAGTGTCCCCAACGTGGCGCCCGCGTGGCGTTGATCTGGACGAGTCGTGGCAACAGACAAGCTTTACCACGGTGGCTGCATGTGTGGCTCCGACCCCACATGTTAGCCTCTAGGGCTAGACCCAGCCTCTGTGAGAAAAGTTGCAACGCCCCCACTGACGTCATAATGATGCAGTAAATTCTTTAGATTGTTTTAATAATTTAGAATTGGTTTAATCTTGTAAAATTCATAACTAATCATTTATAAGTCAGACAAATGAGTATAATATATCCAAATGTTTAGAAAAATGAGATCTACACAATAGACTCATAATCATGCAATGTTAAGAAAATAAAATGACAAGTTTAATTAGAAGAACTAATTGAACCCCGTAGGTGACCCCGAGGTTCCCCTATTTTAGGGTTTGTACCCCTCGGATCCCGCTTAAATTGCCAAGCATGCTTTAGGATTTCATTTTGATGCTATTTAACTTGTCATATCATCATCCTTGTTTGAGCATTGCATCGATGCCATGTGTTGATTGTTGTTTACCTTTCTTTCCGGTGTTTGCTTCTTCCCTGTAGAATACAATATCGAGTTCGAGATTGAAGACCGAGATCAACACCATCAAAGGTTATCGATGAACGATGCCAAGAAGATGAACCTAAAGTTCTATATATGAGTATCAATAGGCAAAGGGAAGCATAGCCCCACACATGCTATAATCCTATGGTTTCAAAGTATTCATTCTTGCCATATGCATACGATTCTAAAGTCTTCTATTGATAGATACAGTAATCCTATCCGATGCATGTTTCCCTTGTATCCTATATTCCCTGATCCACTGCTCGTAGCATAACTAGGGTTAGGCTTATGAACTTCACTAGAGCTGTTATATCCGTTGTGCTTAGCCAGGCTTAGCTGTTACCGCTGGTCCCTCCGGTTGATGAATCAAAGCCGCGAATGAACCTAGTTGGACAAGATGACGTGGTATGATCAGAGATGTGAGTTAAACATGCAAAGGCGTATGGGAGGCCACGTCGGGTTGTGGTTTTTGCAGTTACATACTTGCCACCACTAGGATATGAGATCTTGCCTCTTGAACCAAGCGAGCGTACAACCACATAGGGGCCTGGAAACCCCCTCGACCAACTAACTTGCCTAGTAGATTCCACGAGTCATATAGTTCGGGCGTTCCATTCGACATATGCATTCTGGTCGTTCTTGAAGGAGGTGCATTCATACAGGTAGGTAAGCGTGGCATCTCCTTAGGAGGTGCATTCATTCTGGGAGAGGCACGGCCTCCATAATCTCAAACCATGTTCACATCTCTAGGGACCGACTTCGGGACTTGACCCGTTATAGTGGCATCTCCTTAGGGCGTGACTCAGGGTCTCACCAAAAGAAAGGTAAAGGTAGTGTCCAACCGCTCTCTGCCGGCCTTCCAAGGTGTAACACCCTCGAATCGGCCCTATGCAAGTTTTAGCCCTTTCCGCCAAACCCGCATAGAAACGATTCAAGGATGCCCACCAGGCACTTTCGTGCGGGTGGAAAACGAAGTAACACCATTACACAACAGTCCTTGATGGGACCCACAGAATAGATATATACAACAGTGACTCAACGAGTCAAGAATACAGATATACAATACAAAGATCCAAATCACCTTGAAAACGTTACAGCGTCCGAGTACGGACAAGATGCAAATGGGGCTAAGAGCCCTGAATAATAACCAATGGCGTCCATAACCTTACCCAGGCCAAGCCGGAAGGGAAACCCTGCTAACGACGTCGATCTCAAACCTGCTAAAACAAAAGGGGTGCCGACAAAGGGCAAAGGAAAAAGAGGAGCGTCAGTACTGAGGCCAGTACACAGCGAGGCTAGAATTCGGCGGCTCTCGCCTACATAGGTATGGTGGACTGAAGCGGCAGCGCAACATGCACTAAACATCCTATAGAGACTCGATTAACTGTCGGCTATTAGAGAGAGATAAGAAAAGACCTATTCAGAACCAACCTTATACTAATCATACCCATCCTGGCATTTCCCCCCTCGATACCAAACAAGGAAGTCAAAACCGAGGAACTCACAAGGTTGGCAGTTTTATTCATTACATTATAGTTGAAGCACTTACTAGTTAGATATAGATAGCATGAGTCATCTTGATAGCATAAGTAGGGAGCAGTTTTAGTTAACCATTCAGTTGTAATTGCAGTACTTACTAATCAGATACAATTAGCATGTGATATCCCAAACCCAGCAGTTGTTGGCACTTTTATTTCATTCTATTGGAGTTGTGATACTTACTAGGCAGGTATAACAGGGCACGATACACACCAGTTCCACCAGTTGTTGGCACTTTTATTATCCATTCCATTGTAGTGAAGCTGATTACTAGTCACATATTAAGTCAAATTTATAGCACTACTTTAGTTATGCTTGTCTATGATCGAGATATTGTGCTCCAAGTCATCCATAACCGCGGACACGGCTTTCAGAAAGATTTACCATACAGGGGTGCACAAATAGCAACACACCCACGATCAACCTCGGAAAAACCAAATCAAAACCCAACGAGGCTTTCACGACAAAGCAATCACAGGATTCATAAAATATTTTAGGGGGCCACCCCACTAAGCTACCCGCAACAAAGTTGGCCGGCTTCGGAACGGACCCAGGGTTTGTGACGACGGCTGTAAACGACCGGGAACCCAAAAGTGTGACTGGGCTTGTCGATACCGCGAAAACATGGCACGATCCAAAACAGTACAGGTGCTCAACGCACAATCTTAAATAAAGCAGTAAAACATGGCATAAGTACATGATAGTAATAAAGCCCCAAACTAGTTTGTGGCCCCAAGAAATAAGAAATGAATCAAGCTCTGGCTAAGGATTCATAGACTCTCCCAGATGTGGATAGTGCAAATAGTCAAGGAACAGGTATCAAGTACACGGGGCCTACGGGACACAAGTGGACATAAAAAACAAATAGCATATATTGTCCACCGGTGCCTCTTTCATTAGTTATCCCAGAAATTTAATAGTTGTATTTAAAGTCATGATCATCTCCACCATTAAGCATCTCCACCATTTATCATGTGCCAGCTTGCCGTCAACGGTGGAACGACAACCACACGAAGCAGCACATAAGCAAGCAACTACGACTCGCAAGGCTGACTATCTATCAAACAACAGGCAATAGGGTGTGTCCATGGCAATATAGAGGCTGCAAGGAGTAGAAATGGTGCACGGAAACTAAAGCATCGCAATACGGATATCAATAGATCAACAGGAGGAAGTAAACACTATAAATGCAAAATAGGTAGAAAGAGGGAGGATGCTCGCCTGGGAACACTGCTGAAGGTACATATCCGGACAACTTGTCGATACTCGCATCAACTCATCGGCCTAATCCATGAAGAAGCAAAGCACAAAAAGAAAGATCGGATGCACTATTTAATACTACGACAGAAGATCCAGCATGCTTATGATATGATGCATGGCATGGCACAGACACTGTCCAATTAGGCAATATTAAGCGGAACCGGGGTCCCGACAATTAATTACACGGTTCATGTTATTTAGAACCCCCGCAATTTAAATGTTGTATTAATCAAGACAAAATATGACATCGGTTCGCTACACCAATTTAAATGGAGTCCGGAATAAGACAAAAGTATCCCGCATAAACACTCCATATTTAATTATGAGGTGAATCGGCATAATGCCCCCAAACCACAGGCAGATATGCATGCAAGCATGATGATTTAATGAAGTGCTAGGTATATGTCATATTATAAAAATAGAGGCTTAGGGTCACACATCTGGGTTCAGAAGATCTTGGGTTCCGGGGGTCCGGGGTCCGGTCTCAGGGTTCGACGGGGATGGCGAGGTTCGGATACAAGATGGAGAACTTGTCGTGTCGCGACGGAGAACTTGGGTACCAAGCGGTCGATCTTGCCGTCGATGGAGAACTTGAATGGATCGGGTACCGGTGGTCTTCGGGTCCGTGTAGGAGATCTTGACGCCTGTGACGAAGAACTCGGGTTCGGACGGAGGTCTTGGCATTCCGATGGATCGGTCTTCGGGGTCGAAGAACTTGGCGTGCCAGGGTTCGATCTTCGGATCCGAGTAGAAGAACTTGGCGTTCCGTGTAGACGATCTTCGGGTTCCGGGTCGGAGGGCTTGGTGGTCTTTAGGTCCGAGACTCATTGCCGATGGAGATCTTGACGGGTACCTCCGCACAAGAGATCACGGGAGATGGTCTTGGAGGGCTACACGCACGGAAGTAGAACTCGGTGGCGACACGGTCTTCTGTGTCTAGCAGCACAGATGGCAACACAACACAAACTTCTCCACCGTATCACTAACACACGGTCACACAACCCACATCAAGTACGATCTCGGGGACGAGGATACTGTGGACAGCAGACCAACGACATCAGCACCAAAACGCCAACACGGCTTAAACACCTGACGAAGACCATGGAAACAAGCTTGGGGAGGCTCTGGCGGCGGGTGTGACACTGGGGAAGTTCTGGCGACGCGGCACGGGGCAGAGGCGCGGCTCCGGCAGCAGCGACGCTGGGCGACGAGGACGTGGGGCGCGCGGATGCGGGAGGATCCGAGGGTGCCACAGATGGCCGGAGCAGGGTCGGCGAGGTAGACGAGGGAGGGGCTGGCTCGGTTGGCCGAGGAGAAGGTGGCGGTGTAGAGGGAGGCCGGGGCTGTGGGAGAGGGAGCCCGCGAGGCGGACACGCGGGTCGGCAGGGCGAGGTGGAGCTCTAAGAGGGAGGCCGAGAGGAGGGTCGCAGGGGCGGGGCCGGGTGCTGATGTGGAGGCGGAGGAGGGCCTGCCGGCAGCGGCTTGACGCGGTAGGAGGCCGGGCGGAGGGGCGCCCGCGGTGGCGGAGAACTGGGCCGACGAGGTTAATGCGGAGCTCGCTGTAGGCGCACCAGCGGTGGCGGGGAGGAGCTCGATGCGGTGTAGGCCTCGACGACGGCGGACGGGTGATGGGTTCGTAGCATGGAAAACAAAAAATTTCTACCGCAAGAACGAACAAAACCCAGATCTAATCTAGATAAAAGGCAAGATCTAATCTATTAGACATGTGCAACGAGATAGATCTGTACTAACCCTTGTAGACACAAAAGCGTTACGAGATTAGATCTCGTGGTTGATGTAGTCGATCACTTGCTGATCTCAAGATCGAGTGGACGATCCTTCCGGCGCCACGTTCCGGCAGCGCTTCTGCAGTCGGTCACACGTGCGAAGTCGAAGCAGACCTTCCTCTCCTTGTTCCAGCGAGCAGTGGAGGTAGTAGATCTCTCCACGGAATCCCAGCAGCACGACGGCGTGGTGGTGGTGGTGGAGTGGAGAATTCTGCAGGGCTTCGCCTAAGCCTGAGCAGAAAGAAGGAGGAGGAGAGAGGCGGCTTGGGGCAAGAGTGGAGGATCAAAGGGGGGTGGCGCCTCCACCCCTCTATATATAGAGGGAGGGGTGCGGCCTAGGGTTCCCACCCCTAGGCCCACCCCTTAGGGCCGGCGCACCAAGGAGGTGGGGGGAGGAGTCCTCCCCCCAAGTCTCCTCTTTAAATTTCCCTTATCTTATCTTATATTATCTTATCTTATCTTGGTTTTCAAATAAACTCCAAAATATCTTCTAGAACCTTACGGAACATTCCGAAACCATCTAGAATCCCCATACAAACACTCCGGAACATTTCCTAACTTAGAAAAAGATCCCCATTATATGAATCTTACTCCCCGGACAATTCCGGAGCTCCTCGTGATGTCCCGAATCCAATCCGAGACTCCGAACAACATTCGGTCTCCAACGCACATTCCATATCTACTTAAAAACAACTTCAAACCTTAAGTGTGTCACCCTATGGTTCGTGAATATGTAGACATGACGGAGACACCTCTCAAATCAATAACCATCAGCGGGATCTGGAGATCCATAACAGCTCCCACATACTGAACGATGACTTCGTGATCGATTGAACCATTAACATACGAAACCAATTCCCTTTGTCTCGCGATACTCTACTTATCCGAGGTTTGATCATCAGTATCTCCATACCTAGTTCTACCTCGTTACTGACAAGTACTCTTTACTCGTTCCGTGATATGTCATCCCTTATGACCTAGTCACATGCTTGCAAGCTAACTAGATGACATTCCACCGAGAGGGCCCAGAGCATATATATCCGTCGTATGGATGGACAAATCCCAATCTTGGTCCATGCGCTTCAACACATACTTTCAGAATACCCAACGACACCTTTATGACCACCCAGTTACGAAGCGGTGTTTGATGTCATCAAAGTACCCATCCGGTGATGGTGATTAACACAACCTCATGGTCAAAGGATTAGGTCACTATGCATTTAAAAGCTTATAGCAATACGAACTTAATGACTTGATCTTATGCTACGCTTACTATGGGTGTGTGTCCATCACATCATTCTCCTAATGATACATTGTTATTAATGACATCCAATGTCCATGACTAGGAAACCATGATCATCTATTAATCAACAAGCTAGTTCAACAAGAGGCTTACTAGGGACTCTTACATGTGTACAAAACACACAAGTATTAGTGTTTCCTAATAATACAATTAAAGCATGGGATGTAAACATTCATCATAAACACAAAGATATAATAATAACCACTTTTATTATTGCCTCTTGGGCATATCTCCAACAGTCTCCCACTTGCACTAGAGTCAATAATCTAGATTACATGGTAATATACCTAACACCCATGGCGTTCTGGTGTTGGTCATGCTTTGCCCTAGGGAGAGGTTTAGTTAACGGATCTGCCACATTCAGATCAGTGTGTACTTTGCAAAACTTTATGTCACCATCTCGGACATACTCGCGAATAGCGTGGAAACGTAGCTTGATGTGCTTCAGCTTGCTATGTGACCTTGGCTCCTGTGCATTAGCTATGGCACCTGTGTTGTCACAGTAGATGGCCATCGGGTCCAACGCACTGGGAACCACGCCAAGTTCAGTAATGAATTCCTTCATCCATATGGCTTCTTGCGCAGCCTCCGAAGCAGCTATGTATTCCGATTTAGTTGAAGATTTTGCCACAACGCTTTGCTTTGCACTCCTCCAGCTCACTGCAGCACCATTCAAAATAAATACGTATCCCGACTGTGACTTCGAGTCATCCGGATCGGTGTTCCAACTAGCATCGGTGTAACCGTTTACAACAAGTTGTTCATCACCTCCATAAGAAAGAACCATATCCTTAGTCCTCTTTAGGTATTTTAGGATATTCTTGACCGCTGTCCAGTGTTCCATTCCAGGATCACTTTGATATCTGCTAGTCAAACTAACAGCATGTGCTATATCCGGTCTTGTACACAGCATGGCATAAATGATAGAACCTATGGCCGAGGCATAGGGAATATTATTCATTTTCTCTCTATCTTCTGCCGTAGCTGGACTTTGAGTCTTACTCAAAGTCTTACCTGACAACATGGGCACGAATCCTTTCTTGCTATCTTCCATTCTAAACTTCTTTAGAACTTTGTCAAGGTATGTACTTTGTGAAAGCGCTATTAGGCGTCTTGATCTATCTCTATAAATGTTGATGCCTAGAATATATGCCGCTTCGCCAAGATCCTTCATTGAAAAACTATTATTCAAATAGGTTTTGACGCTATTAAGAAGTTCTATATCATTCCCAATCAACAATATGTCATCTACATATAGTACTAGGAATGCTACAGAGCTCCCACTCACTTTCTTGTAAATACAAGCTTCTCCATAAGTTTGTATAAACCCAATTTTTTTGATTACTTTATCAAAACGTTGATTCCAACTCCGGGATGCTTGCTTCAGTCCATAAATGGAGCGCTGAAGTTTGCATACCTTGTCAGCATCTTTAGGATCGACAAAACCCTTGGGTTGTACCACATACAACTCTTCCTCAATGTCACCATTAAGGAATGCCGTTTTGACATCCATCTGCCAAATCTCATAATCGAAATGTGCAGCAATTGCTAACAAAATCCTCACAGACTTTAGCTTCACTACTGGTGAGAATGTATCATCATAGTCAACTCCTTGAATTTGTCGGAACCCTTTCGCGACAAGTCGAGCTTTATAGACGGTAACATTACCATCAACATCTGTTTTTCTCTTGAAAATCCATTTGTTCTCGACAGCCTTACGGCCATCCGGTAAGTCCACCAAAGTCCATACTTGGTTTTCGTACATGGATCCCATTTCGGATTTCATGGCTTCTAGCCATTTGTCGGAATCTGGGGTCACCATAGCTTCTTCATACGTCGCAGGCTCATCAGCGTTGTCCACCAACATGACGTTCAAGGAAGAGTCATACCAATCAGGAGTGGTACGAACCCTTGTTGACCTGCGAGGTTCAGCAGCAACTTCGACTGAAGTTTCATGATCTTTATCATTAGCTTCCTCTCCAATTGGTGCAGGCGGCAAAAAGCATCTTCCGGTGCTGCGCTACTCTCAAATCCAAGAGAAGGTTCAATAACCTCGTCGAGTTCTACTTTCCTTCCAGTCACCTCCTTCAAGAGAAACTCCTTCTCAAGAAAGGATCCATTCTTGGCAACGAAAACTTTGCCTTCGGATCTATGATAGAAGGTATACCCAATTTTTTCTTTAGGGTATCCTATGAAGACTCATTTCTCCGCTTTGGGTTCAAGCTTTTCAGGTTGTAACTTCTTTACATATGCTTCGCAACCCCAGACTTTATGGAACGACAACTTAGGTTTCTTACCAAACCACAATTCGTACGGTGTCGTTTCAACGGATTTAGATGGTGCCCTATTTAAAGTGAATGCGGTTGTCTCTAATGCATAGCCCCAAAATGATAGCAGTAAATCTGTAAGAGACATCATAGTCCGAACCATATCTAAGAGAGTTCGATTACGACGTTCGGACACACCATTACGTTGTGGTGTTCCCGGCGGTGTCAATTGCGAAAGTATTCCACATTTCTTTAAATGCATGCCAAACTCGTAACTTTAGATATTCACCTCCGCGGTCAGAACACAGAAACTTAATCTTCTTGTTACGATGATTTTCCAGTTCACTTTGAAATTCCTTAAACTTCTCAAAAGTTTCGGACTTATGTTTCATAAAGTAGACATACCCATATCTACTTAAGTCATCCGTGAAAGTGAGAACGTAACGATATCCACCACGCGATGCTACACTCATTAGACCGCACACATCGGTATGTATTATTTTCCAATAAGTCTGTAGCTCGTTCCATTGTACCAGAGAATGGAGTCTTAGTCATTTTTCCCATTAGACATGCTTCGCATCTTTCAAGTGATTCAAAATCAAGTGATTCAAGAAGTCCATCAGAATGGAGTTTCTTCATACGCTTCACTCCAATGTGACCAAGACGACAGTGCCACATGTATGTAGAATTATCATTCAATTTGTTCGTTTAGCATCTATGTTGTGAACATGTGTATCACTACTATTGAGATTCAGTAAGAATAAACCATTCATCTCAGGTGCATTACGATAAAAGATATTACTCATATAAATTGAACAACCTTTATTCTCAGACTTAAAAGAGTAACCGTCTCGCAATAAACAAGATCCAGATATAATGTTCATGCTTAACGCAGGCACCAAATAACAATTATTCAAATTTAAAACTAATCCCGAAGGTAGATGTAGAGGGAGCGTGCCGACGGAGATCACATCAACCTTGGAGCCATTTCCAACGCGCATCGTCACCTCGTCTCTCGCCAGTCTTCCCTTATTCCGCAGCTCCTGTTTCGAGTTACAAATATGAGCAACCGAACCAGTATCAAATACCCAGGCACTACTACGATTACTAGTAAGATACACATCAATAACATATATATCAAATATACCTTTCTTCTTGATGTTGCCATTCTTCAGATCCGCCAGGTACTTGGGGGGCAGTTACGCTTCCAGTGACCAGCACCCTTGCAGTAGAAGCACTCAGTTTCAGGCTTAGGACCAGCCTTGGGCTTCTTTGCAGGTGCGACACCTTTCTTGCCGTCCTTCTTGAAGTTTCCCTTGTTCTTAGGCTTGCCCTGTCTCTTGAAATTGGTGGTCTTATTGACCATCAACACTTGGTGCTCCTTCTTGATCTCCACTTCAGCAGTTTTCAGCATGGATGATAGTTCAGGCAACGTCTTGTTCATGCAGTGGATATTGTAGTTGATCACAAAGTTCTTGTAACTTGGTGGCAGTGATTGGAGGAGACGGTGAATCCCAAACTCATTAGGAATCGATATCCCCAACTCTTGGAGCTTGTTTGCGTACCCAGACATGGTGAGCACGTGCTCGCTAACGGAGCTTCCCTCTTCCATCTTACAGTTAAAGAACTTTTCGGAGGCCTCATAGCTCTCCATGGCCGCGCGAGTCTCAAAAATTAGCCTAAGCTCCTTAATGATCTCGAACGGGTCGTGGTGCTCAAAACGCTTCTGGAGCTCCGCTTCTAAACCGTACAGGATGGCACACTGAACTGTGGAGTAATGATTTTTCCGAGTGGCGTAAACATTCTTTACGTCATCGGTGGCATCTTCTGCAGGTGGGTCACCTAGCGGTGCTTCGAGCACATAGGTCAACTGACCAGCCCTGAGGACGATCTTCAGTCCACGGAACCAGTCCGTGAAATTGCTTCCATTGTTCTTAAGCTTTTCTTTCTCTAGGAACGCATTGAAATTGATGGAGGGGGTCGCCATAATCTACAACAAATTTGCAAGTAGTTTAGACTAAGTTTATGATAAATTGAGTTCAAATTTAATTCTTAAATTAACTAGGTGAACTCCCACTCAAAACAACATCCCTCACATTGTCTTAGTGATTACACGAACCAAGTCCACTACACCAAGTCCGATCTTCACGAGAGAAGATGTAGTTTCATCGGCGAGCAATCTTCATGTTCATCATATCATTTATATGACTCATGCTTTACCTTTCGGTACTCCGTGTTCCGAGACCATGTCTGTACATGCTAGGCTCGTCAAGATAACCTTAGTTTCCGCATGTGCAAATCTGGCTTGCACCCGTTGTATGCACACGTAGAATCTATCACATCCGATCATCACGAGATGCTTCGAAACAACGAGTCTTAGCAACGGTGCCAACTAAGGGTGAACACTTTATTACTTGATATTTAGTGAGAGGGATCATCTTATAATGCTACCGTCGCAATCTAAGCAATACAAGATGCATAAAGGATTAACATCACAGACAATTCATAATTAGTGTGATATGATATGGCCCTTTCTTCTTGCGCCTTTGATCTCCATCTCCAAAGCACGGACATGATCTCCATCATCACCAGCATTGCATCAAGGTCAGTGGCGCCGCTTCATGGTTGTCCATCATCACTAGCAACTATTACAACTACTTGGAATGAAGCTATTACAAGATGAATAGACACACAGGCCTTAACAGAATTAAAGACAACCATTAGGCTCCTGCCGGTTGCCATATTACAACAAGGATCATTGCATACATCAAATACAATCACAATCACATGATGGCCATATCACATCACAAAACCCCTGCAAAAACAAGTTAGACGCCTCTAATTTTCTATGCATGTTTTACGTGGTTTGGGGCTTTCGAATAAGAACGGATCTTACCTACGAAACTGAACCACAACGTTGATACAAGTGCTATCAAAATTTGCAAAGTGTAAATTGGATCTATACTATGGTGGGAGAGACAGACACCCGCAAAGCCACTTGTGCAAAGCAAGTTACACGTCAAGTGTGGAGCAAGTCTCATGTGCGATGACATGTAAGGTTAGCCCGAGCCGCTTCATCCCACCATGCCGCAAGATGCAAAGTACACAAAGCAAAAGACGACACGAGCACCAACGCCCACAACACCATTGTGTTCTACTCGTGCAACAGATCTACGCATAGACACGGCTCTGATACCACTGATGGGTTCGTAGCATGGAAAACAAAAAATTTCTACCGCAAGAATGAACAAAACCCAGATCTAATCTAGATAAAAGCCAAGATCTAATCTATTAGACATGTGCAACGAGATAGATCTGTACTAACCCTTGTAAACACGAAAGTGTTACGAGATTGGATCTCGTGGTTGATGTAGTCGATCACTTGCCGATCTCAAGATCGAGTGGACGATCCTTCCGGCGCTACGTTCCGGCAGCGCTTCCGCAGTCGGTCACACGTGCGGAGTCGAAGCAGACCTTCCTCTCCCCGTTCCAGCGAGCAGTGGAGGTAGTAGATCTCTCCACGGAATCCCAGCAACACGACGGCGTGGTGGTGGTGGTGGAGTGGAGAATTCTGCAGGGCTTCGCCTAAGCCTGAGCAGAAAGAAGGAGGAGGAGAGAGGCGGCTTGGGGCAAGAGTGGAGGATCAAAGGGGGTGGCGCCTCCACCCCTCTATATATAGAGGGAGGGGTGCGGCCTAGGGTTCCCACCCCTAGGCCCACCCCTTAGGGCCGGCGCACCAAGGAGGTGGGGGGAGGAGTCCTACCCCCCAAGTCTCCTCTTTAAATTTCCGTTATCTTATCTTATCTTATCTTGGTTTTCAAATAAACTCCAAAATATCTTCTAGAACCTTACGGAACATTCCGAAACCTTCTAGAATCCCCATACAAACACTCCGGAACATTTCCTAACTCAGAAAAAGATCCCCATTATATGAATCTTACTCCCCGGACAATTCCGGAGCTCCTCGTGATGTCCCGAATCCAATCCGAGACTCCGAACAACATTCGGTCTCCAACGCACATTCCATATCTACTTAAAAACAACTTCGAACCTTAAGTGTGTCACCCTACGGTTCGTGAATATGTAGACATGACGGAGACACCTCTCCGATCAATAACCATCAGCGGGATCTAGAGATCCATAACAGCTCCCACATACTCAACGATGACTTCGTGATCGGTTGAACCATTAACATACGAAACCAATTCCCTTTGTCTCGCGATACTCTACTTATCCGAGGTTTGATCATCGGTATCTCCATACCTAGTTCTACCTCGTTACTGACAAGTACTCTTTACTCGTTCCGTGATATGTCATCCCTTGTGACCTAGTCACATGCTTGCAAGCTAACTAGATGACATTCCACCGAGAGGGCCCAGAGCATATCTATCCGTCGTATGGATGGACAAATCCCAATCTTGGTCCATGCGCTTCAACACATACTTTCAGAATGCCCAACGACACCTTTATGACCACCCAGTTACGAAGCGGTGTTTGATGTCATCAAAGTACCCATCCGGTGATGGTGATTAACACAACCTCATGGTCGAAGGATTAGGTCACTATGCATTTAAAAGCTTATAGCAATACGAACTTAATGACTTGATCTTATGCTACGCTTACTATGGGTGTGTGTCCATCACATCATTCTCCTAATGATACAACCTTGTTATTAATGACATCCAATGTCCATGACTAGGAAACCATGATCATCTATTAATCAACAAGCTAGTTCAACAAGAGGCTTACTAGGGACTCTTACATGTTTACAAAACACACAAGTATTAGTGTTTCCTAATAATACAATTAAAGCATGGGATGTAAACATTCATCATAAACACAAAGATATAATAATAACCACTTTTATTATTGCCTCTTGGGCATATCTCCAACAACGGGGTGAGAGGAGGAGATCGAGCGACGCGGGGCGTCGTGCTCGAAGGGGCGCCGGCGGAGTCGGGTGAACCGGGAGAAGGGGCCGCGGCGGTGGAGCAGAGAAGGTGGGGCACTCGGCGGCCTGGAGACGGCGCACAGAGGAGCTCCGGTCGAGGTCGAGCGCGCAGAGGCGACGGCGCTATGATGGGGAAGGAGGGCGACGAGAGGGCTCCGGTCGGGAAAGCCGGCGACGAGCTCTGCGGCGAAGGCGGTCGCTCGGGTTAGGGAGAGGACCGAGGCAAGGGAGCGGATCACGAGGTGGTGGGGAATCGCGCTGGGGCGTGGGGTGCGGGGTGTCACGAGGTAGGACCGGGGCCGGGTCCGTGCGGCTGGGGTCGTGCGACGCCGACGCTCGCGCGGGGCGGTTTGCGTGCGCGGACAGGCGGAGCAGGGCGCATCGGTGGGTGGTGGGGCTAGGGGACGGGGCAGGATCCCGAGGTGGTCGGGCTGGCTGGGGCTGGCGCGTGACAGCGGCAGGCGGGAAAAGAGAAGGAGGTGGGCCAGGCGGGGTGAGGTGGCGACCTGGGAGTGGCCGGAGTGAGGTGGCGAGCAGGGAGTGGTCTAGGTGAGGTGGCGGCTGGGAGGGAGTGTGGCTGTGTGGGGTGCTGCGTGAGTGTGTGTGTGTGTGTTGTGTATGTGGCGGCGGAGGGCTGGGGTAGATAGGGCGGGCTTAGGGTTAGGTCCAAGTAGAATAGATTTAGGGTTTGGAGGTGGCCGGCCGGGCTTTCGGGCCTGGCGGGCTGCCTCCTAAAAACAACTTAAATATTTATTTATTTAAAACGAGGCTTTTGAAATCCGTCTTTAGACGAAACAAAATATTCCGAAGACCCGGGGTTTTAATTTGAAATAAAGACAGGGCGTTTAGAAAACAAAACCAGGCATTTCGAAAATAGTTTTTTACAAACACATGCATGATGATGACGATGCTCAAATGCAATATGGCATGATGACATGAGCATGCGGTCATGATGATGCAATGCGCAAAAACACAACGATTTTCTAGTAGTGGTTTTAGCGGGATGCCACACAAGGAAAAGGGCTAACGATACCTGCCATGAAGAGGAGGTTGGTACGTGTGGGTAATGTTGTGCACCCCTGCAGGGTTAATAATCTTTTCGAAAAGCTGTGTCCATGGTTATGGATGACTTGGGAACAATTTCAAAGATCATAGATGACTATGACCTAATCATAAAACTTGACAAGTGAATTGTGTTTAAGGGTGCTTCCTTAGGGATTCGAGGGGGTGATCCTAGTTGGTAGGTTCAGTTGATAAAGATTCGGTGGATATCAAAGATGATCAAAGCTCGAGATATCGTTTTCTTATCCCCTTTAAAAGGATTCTCTTAGTCGAGCTTCTCCTACCTCTTTTACAAAGAAGGTTAGCTTTATGCAAATGAACCCCACTAGCCATAAGTCTTGCAGAGTACACCTTGTACTCAGCCTTGCTTTGTTGATAGTTTTGCAACAGGTAAGTGTTACCATAGAAGATGAGTTCTTTACAGCATCGACATCGACGAATAGCTTGGGGTTCCTGGTCGGCAGCCTGGAATCTATGGATTGGGATGTCATCATTATGCTTCAGGCCTCTTAGGCGATTTGTTAAGTTTGCTATACTTAATAGCATAATTTGCCTTCCGTTGTTTTATGTTTGTGGTCAGTGACCTCTACTTGTAATATTTTGGATCTTTGCTCAGTTATGAGCTTGCTGTAATAACTTTTGTGTCGCAGGGTCACTGTATTGTTACCTATTCTTTCTCTGCATGCTTTCGAGATTTAGGTTAGGCTTATATCAGACAGAGGTCTGGGATTTGTCTAGCCCTAACCCCGGGGGTGTCACAGGGTAGCTAGTGAGCGTACTGCACGATACTTCATATTTTTGTTATCAGCATCGAGCGAGCGAGCGCAACCAGAACATCCAGACGTTTTTGTTTTCCTTATGACTTTTTGTGTAGGGGTCCTCGAGCTTTCTGCTCTTTCCAGATTGTGGGCTCCAGCTGGAATCGAAGAGGAAGCGCTTAGAGCCGCATACAGTACTTCGCCGTTTGGAATGCACGACAGTCTAGGCTACCCGGCGTGTCCCCGGGAGAGATCACCGGATCCGGGGTTAAAAAATAATGTAGCCAGAAAATACCAAATGGTGCAGAAAGAAATGCCAAATGATTATGGAGTTCCCGAGACTTTGTCAAGGCTCCGTAATTTGTTCATTACATAAAAGTAAGATACATACACTTCTTGTTTAAGTGTAAAATGGGCGAAGCAGGTTTGCATTCCATGGGCACTCAGTTTCTTCGCCAGAATGGTCCATCTTGTTCTTTGCCGGTTGGCGGGTATCCATGAGGTAGTATGAGTTTTACAACACTCGGCTAACTATGAATGGCCCTTCCCCAGGTGGAGACATCATGTGCATCCCCTTGGTGTCTTGTACCAGTCGCAGCACTAGGTCGCCCTCTTGAAATGAGACGTTGTGCATTTGGCTAGCGTGGTAGCAGTGTAGGTTCTACTGGTAGATGGTGGATCTGGACAAGGCCAGCCTGTGCGCCTCTTCGAGGAGGTTGACGCTGTCCTCACGTGCTTCTTTGGCCTGCTGCTCTATGTATAACAGCTTGCGAGGTGCGTCAAAGTCAATGTTAGTTGGTAGGACCGCCTCCACTCCATAGACGAGGAAGGGCGTGTAGCCAGTCGAGTGGTTTGGCGTGGTGTGTAGACTCCATAGTACATCCGGAAGCTCTTCTATCCAGCATGCGGGGGATCTCATTAGTGGCTCGATCATCTAAGGCTTGATTCCGGCTAGGACCAGGCCGTTTGCTCGCTCGCACTTCCCATTGGACTAGGGGTGCGCGACCAAGGAAAGGTCCAGGCGGATGCCCTTTTCTCTACAGAAGCATGCGAAGGCCCCTTTAGCAAAGTTCGTGACATTGTCGGTGATGATGCTGTTGGGGTAGCCAAAGCGTGTGATGATATCTGTGAAGAACTTAACCACTATTGGCCTATCCAGCTTCTTGATTGGCTTTGCCTCAATCCACTTGGTGAATTTGTCCACCACCACTAGCAAGTGTGTCATGCCGGATCATGCTGTTTTGAAGGGTCCGACCATGTCTAGCCCCAGACGGCAAATGGCCAGGTGATGGGGATTGTCTTGAGGGCCGCAGCCGGAGTGTGCTTTTGCTAGCTGAATCGTTGTCACCCATTGCATGCCTTCACCATTTCCTCGGTGTCTTCTAGTGCAGTAGGCTAGTAGAACCCGTGGTAGAATGCCTTTGCCACTATGGCTCGTGATGATGCGTGGTGGCCGCATTCGCCTTGGTGAATGTCCACCAGCAGCCGAATTCCTTCCTCTTAGCTCACGTCATGCTAATAGATTCCTCCGACGCTGCGCTTGTACAGCTTGTTGTTGATGACGGCATACGCACTTTCTCTGTGCTTTAACTGTCTTGCCTCAACCTCTTTGTCATGCAGTTCCCCTTTGGCCAGTTAGTTCATGAAGAACTTGGCCCATGGAGGGGTTTCCTAGATGGCGTACACGGTCTCCATGATCAACTTGATTTCCTCGCACACAACCGGCTCGAGCTCGTCGGGTGGCCTACCAGGTGGAAGAGCGAAGCTAGCAATCCCCGGACTACTAGAGCCGGCTGGGAGTGTCACGGCCTTCGACCTGGCAGTCCCCAGGATTGGCGTGGAAGTCCTCGGGTTTGAAGCGACAGTCCCCAGGAGCTTTGCAGCTGTCTCTGGCAGCTTGGAGCCGGCAGTCCCCAGGTCTGCATCTAGTATGATGGAGTCTTATTCCAGAGACGGTGTGATGGATGTCTTGCGCAGGTGCTCGAGGGCGACTCCAGGTGGAATTGCTTGCCTTGTTGACCGGACACGGGCGAGTGCGTCTGCGTCCTCATAGTTGGCTCGAGGGACATGGTGAAATTTGCACCCTTCGAAACAGGCACATAGCTGCTGCACGAAGAAACATTACAGGGCCATGTTTGCATCCTTGGCATCCCAGTCGCCCGATAGTTGTTACACCACCAGGACCGAGTCGCCGAAGTAGAGTATGTGCCGGATGCCGATATCTTTTGCCATTTCGAGGCCATGGATGAGTGCTTCGTACTCGGCGACATTGTGCGATGCGTGGAAGTGGATTTGCATCATGTACTCTAGCCGATCTCCTTTTGGAGAGGTGATGATGACTCCGGCTCTAAGTCCCCCATACATCTTGGAGCCATCGAAGTGTAGCTTCCAGTGTGTGGAGTCAGGGCATGGTGGCAGGTACTGTGTTTCTACACAATTAACAAGGAATTCTGCCAGGGCCTGAGACTTGATCACTATTCTTGGATCGTACCAGATGCAGTGGGCGATGAGCTCCATCGCCCATTTCACCACCCGACTGGTGGTGTCCCTGTTGCCGATGATCTCCAAAAGTAGTTCTAGCACCACCACACGGATGGAGAGCCCTTGGAAGTAGTGCTTCAGTTTGTTGGTAGTCATGTATAAGCCATACACCAGCTTCTCATAGTGGGGGTAGTTCTACTTCGAGAGCGAGAGTACCTCACTCAGGTAGTACACCGGCGCTGGACTGGTTGCGCCTTTCCTTCTTCTGGCCTCTCAACCACGAGCATGCCACTGACGACCCGGTTGGTAGCTGCAATATACATCAGCCTTGGCTCCTTTGCAGTGGGGGATGCCAGTATTGGAGGGGAGGAGAGCATGTGCTTGAGGTCGTGGAAGGCCTCGTCCTCCTGGGCCGTCTAGACGAACTTGTCTATTTTCTTCATGAGATGGTACAGTGGGAGTGCTTTCTCACCTAGCCGGCTGACGAACTGGCTGATGGAGGCCAGGCACTTAGTGAACTTCTACATGTCGCGCAGATTCCGTGGCAGCTGCATGCATTCAATTGCACCGATCTTCTCTGGGTTAGCCTTGATTCCTTGTTCTAAGACGAGAAAACCAAGGAGCTGGCCGGCTGGAATGCCGAACACGCACTTCACTGGGTTTAGCTTCATATGGAACCGACAAAGGTTGGCAAATGTTTCCTTCGGGTCCTCGAGAAGTGACCATTGCTCCTTTGTATTGACGACCACATCATCGACATAGGCGTGTACGTTTCTGCCGATCTGCAATTGCAGGCACTTATACAGCAGCGTTGGTACGTAGCCCCTGCGTTTTTCAGTCCAAATGGCATGGTGGTGTAGAAGTAAGCCCCATATGGGGTGATGAATGCTGTCTTTATTTGATCAGTGGGGTTTAGCCACATCTAGCGTTAGCCAGAATACGCATCCAAAAATGACAACAGTTCACAACAAGCTATGGAGCCGATCACTTGATCTATCCTTGGTAGGGCGAACGGATCTTTGGAGCATGCCTTGTTGAGGCTGGTGTAGTTAACACACATGCGCCAAGGCTTGTTCTGTTTCAGCACTAGCACTAAGTTTGCCAGCCATTCCAGGTGGAAAACCTCCATGATGAATCCGGCTGGAAGCAGCCGGGTGATTTGTTCACCAATTGTTGTTGTCTTCTCCTCAGCGAAGCAGTGTAGAGGTTGCTTGACCGGCCTTGCATCCGTCCTAACATGTAAAGAGTGCTCGGCAAGCTCCCTCGAAACACCAGGCATGTCCTTGGTGGACCATGCAAACATATCCCGATTCTCACGGAGGAAGTTAACGAGCGCACTTCCCTATTTGCTGTCAAGGCCGTCTCCAACCGGGACGAACTTGTTCGGCTCGTCCTCGTGAGCAAATTCTTCTTGGTTCCCTTGGATGGCTTGAACTGTGCCTCTCTAGCTGGCTTAGGCTCGCCAGCCGGCATGTCCACCACGTTCTACATGATGATGCACTTCTCCTCCACAATGATCATGGCCTTGGGTGGCTTGGAGCCGTCTGTGGCACATTCCACCGACCGCATGTAGTCCTCGACGATAGTGATTACCCCTTGGGCCTGGGGAGCTTTATATTGAGGTACGCGTAGTGTGGTACCGCCATGAACTTGGTGAGCGCTGGGCGTCCGAGGATGGCATGATACGCGCTAGAAAGGTTGACCACCTCAAACCAGATGGGTTCGTGGCGGAAGTTGCCCTCCGTGCCGAAGATGACGTCCAGCAGGATCCTGCCGATGGGCGAATCCGATGGGCCCGGAACGGCTCCATGGAAGGAGGTACTGGACCGCTCCATTTGGGATTCGCTGATGTCGAGCCGGTCCAACAAGATGTGGTACATGAGGTTGATGCCGCTGCCTCCATACATAAGGACGCGGGAGAATCTGCAGGAGTGCTTCTTAGAGACAATGATGGGATCCAGGACCATCGCTTAGGTGCCTAGGTGCGGAAGCACAGCCGGCTGGTCCTTCCTGCTTCCCGTGACTTCTTGCTCAGACCAGTTTAGGTACTAAGGGACGGGAGGAACAATGGCATTCACCTCCATCTCACGGTGCCTCTTGCTATGCTTGGTCTCCGGCTCGGTGATGAAGATGTGGTAGTTGCTCACCCGGCGAGGGTAATCAACATCGTCCTTGTCCTAGCAGTTTTGGCATTCATGGTTGTCCTGTTGGCCACCAGCTAGCGAGGGCGGGGGTGCTGGTAACCCCAAATCTCGGCCATCCTCTTGGTCTAGGTGCACTGACAAGTTCTATGTGTAGCCGGCTTGTTACCGCCACTATGGAACTTGCATGGGCCATCAAGCATCGATTCGAAGGTGTACTTGGGGCGCGGTGGCCGGTCGTCGGGATTTTGCCTCCAGCTGCCGCCCGCAGCCCGGATCCTCTTGGACAGCTGCCACCTACTTGGACCCGTACCGGTTGTACAGCTGGTCGTCCTGTCTTTTGCCATGGCAGTTGTCGTGGTTGTGCCACTTGGAGTTGTTATGATGCCCATCCGGCTGGCGCCGGTCCGTGGAGTTATCCACGATGATCTGCCCTTGGTCATCCACCATGATGGCCTTCTTCATTGCCGTATCGATGGTGGCGTACTTGTCCACAATGGCCATAGCCTGAGCCATGGTTTCGGGTTCCACCCGGCGGAGCTTATGCTTGAGCATGGTGCCGTCTCTACAGCCGTTGACGAAGAAGTCTATAGCCTAGTGCTCAAGCACTCCATCATAGGAGTTGTGCATGCTTGTCGACCAGGTGAGGTAGGAGCGATAGGACTCGTCCTTGCCCTGAACGCAAATGGCGAGCTCGCGGGGCCGCCCGGGCCGTTTGTAGGTGCCAGTGAAGTTGCAAATGAATACTTTCTTGAAGTCGACCCAAGCATTGATGCTGTTGTTAGGGAGACTGTTCAGCCAGGTTCTGGCCGAGTCGAGGAGCATGAGGGGTACGTAGCGCACCTCCACTTGCCGGTTGCCGGTGGCTATGCCTACCGCAGAGACGTAGTCCACTAGCCTATCTTCTGGCTTGACCGAGCCATTGTACTTTGGTGTGTCCCTTGGGAGCGAAAATCCCTTTGGAAATGGTTTGTTCTGGATGCATGGTACGAAGCATCTTGGACGAGCTGGACTTTCCTCCTCCAGCGCGCGTGATTGCATCAGGAGATCTATGCGTGCACGCACGTCACATGTTTTCGGCTCGCATGGGCCAAGTCGCCCTATCAGGCGGGACTTGGGTGGCGCGTGGCTTCTTTCGGCTTCGTCAGCTGGTTGACGGCGTTGGTCTTGTACGACTCTAGCCGGGGTGCAAGATTCTGCTGGTGACCGTCGTGGCGCTATGCGGTTGATGCCCGCGGCCAGCCGACCCGCTGCTTGGGCGGCTATTCTGCCTCACTGCGTTTGGATAGGAGGCCTTGCTGCCGCCTTCTACCAGATCCGCCGTCCGGCGAGGTGGCTGTCTCTTGTTGTTCCCCCAAGGCTTGCGCCTACCTTGGCCTATTGCTTGTTGGCCATGGCCATGAGAAGCTGAACACGCGCCTGCTGGCGGCGTAGCTCATCGCCCTCGAGGTGGCTCAGTTCTGCGGCAGCCGCCTCTGCGGCCCTCATGTTCTTGGAGGGAGTACTATAGACCGACTAAACCGTGGGGGTACATGGGTCAGCAGCACGGTCCAGCTCCGAGCCAAGGTTACACTCCTGGGGCAGAATCTGCCGGTTGGCACGGGCAGGCAGGCAATACCGTGTGCAGTGTTGTACTCACGCATGGTTGTGGTTAGGCGGCGCTATTGGGCGGCGACCTTGCTGGATTCTTCCAGGAGGTTCTGGCACGTGGCCTCCAACGCAGCTGTGTCTACCGCTAGGTCCGCCTCCAGGATGATGGGGTTGTGGAGGTGCTAGATGGAGGTGGCCAACAGATCTGGGTCTTGCTCACACGAAGTGGAGCTGTTGCCTCCCACTTGCGCTCCAAAGGCGGGTTGCAGCCCTTGCCTGAGCTGACCATCATGACCTCGATGCTGCCGCTGGTGATGCATGAAGCAGAGAAGCCAGGTGTGTGCTGAAGACGGTGATGACCTCACGAGGGAAGTCCTCGATGATGGTGGTGACATAGACGCGGCGCTCGCCGAAATGCATGACGGAGCCATTTCTTGGGAAGGTCTCCCCATTGAAGCATCATGCGTTGTCGATGACGCAGTCGAAGGAGCTGAGAGTGAGGACGAGGCTGTATGTGACTCGCTCACCGTCGACGAGCGGAAGTCCCATGCGAAAGATGACCCCATTCGATGTGTTGTGCCCCACGGTGGGCGCCAACCATGGTGGTGTGGAACATGGCAGTGCCATCGGGGATGGCATGAGAAGGGACAATCAGGATGGTGTCGGTGGCTACTCGCAACAGGTTGGGCACATATACTGCAAACATAGTGATGTAGCTAGGTTCAGAGCCCTCTTGGCGAGGTAACACTCCTACTCCTGCAAGGATCTACTATCTTGGACGCAGATGGCTATATTTCACAGCCATCACTGCGCTTGTACAACTCGTTGTTGATGATGGTGTATGCACTTTCTCTATGCTTCACTTGCCTTTCCTCGACCCCTTCGTCAAGCAGCTCCCCTTTGGCTAGGAAATTCATGAACGGCTTGGCCCATGCAGGTGTTTCCCGGATGGCGTACACAGTCTCCATGATCAGCTTGATTTCTTCACACATGACCGGCTCAGACTCGTTGGGCGGCTGGCCGGATAGAAGAGCAGAGCCGGGAGTACCCGGGCTGCTGGAGCCGGCTTGCAGTGTTGGGGCCTTTGACCCGACGGTCCCCGGGCTTGGTGCGGTAGTCCCCAGGTTTGACGAGGCAGTCCCCGGGAGCTTTGCAACAGTCTCTGGCCGCTTGGAGCCGGCAGTCCCTGGGTCTGCGTCTAATATGATGGAGTTCGATTTCGGAGACGGCATGATGGATGGCTTGCAAAGGTGCTCGAGGGAGACTCCAGGTGGGATTGCTTTCCTAGTTTACCCAACGCGGGCGAGTGCATTGGCGTCCTCGTTGTTGGCTCGAGGAACATGGTGGAACTCGCACCCCTTGAAGCAGGCGCATAGCTGCTGCACGAAGAAGCGATATAGGGCCATGTTTGTGTCCTTGGCGTATCGCCCGATACTTGCCGCACCACCAGGTCTGAGTCGCCCAAGAAGAGGATACGCTGGATGGCGATGTATTTTGCCATTTTGGGGCCATGGCCGAGGGCTTCGTACACGGCGACGTTGTTGGAGGCAGGGAAGTGGATCTACAGCACGTACTCTAGCCGGTCTCCTTTCGGAGAGGTGATGATGACTCCAGCTCCAAGGCCCCCGTACATCTTGGAGCCATCAAAATGCAACTTATAGTGTGTGGAATCAGGGCACGATGATAGGTATTGGGTTTCCATCCAATCAACGAGGAAATCTGCCAAGGCTTGAGACTTGATCACAGTTCTTGGATCGTACTAGATGCTGTGGGCGGCAAGCTCTATTGGCCATTTCGCCACTCAGCCCATGGCATCCCTATTGCCTATGATCTCCGAAAGTGGCACTAACGCCACCACCCGAATGGAGTGCTCTTGGAAGTAGTAATTTAGTTTCTTGGCGGCCATGTACACGGCATACACCAGCTTCTAGTAGTGGGGGTAGTTATGCTTCGAGAGCGAGAGTACCTCACTCAGGTAGTACACCGGGAACTGGACCGGCTGCGCCTTTCCTTCTTCTGGCCTCTCAACTACGAGAACAACACTGATGACCCGGTTGGTAGCTGCAATGTACATTAACGTTGGATCCTTTGCAGCAGGGGCCACCAGTATTGGTGGGGAAGATAGCATGCGCTTGAGGTTGGGGAAGGCCTCGTCCGCCTACGTCGTCCAGACGAACTTGCCAGCTTTCTTCATGAGCTAGTACAGCGGGAGTGCCGTCTCGCCCAACAAGATGATGAACCGGCTGAGGGAGGCCTGGCATCCGGTGAACTTCTGCATGTCGTGCAGGTTCTGTGGCGGCTGCATGCGCTGGATTACGTTGATCTTCTTCCGGTTGGCCTCGATTCCTCGCTCTGAGAAGAGAAAACCAAGGAGCTAGCTGGCTGGAACGCCAAAAACGCACTTCGCTAGGTTCAGCTTCATCTAGAACCGGCAGAGGTTGGCGAATGTTTCCTTCAGGTCCTCAAGGAGTGTTCATCGTTCCTTTGTCTTGACCACCACATCGTCGATCTAGGCATATATGTTTTTGCCGATCTACGATTGCAGACACTTCTGCATGAAGCGCTGGTACATTGCCCCTGCATTTTCAGTCCAAATGGCATGGTGGTTTAACAGTAAGCCCCATACGGGGTGATGAAAGTTGTCTTTATTTGATCAGAAGGGTTCAGTCGGATCTAGTGGTAGCCGGAGTATGCATCCAGAAATGACAAGAGTTCGCACTCGGCTATGGAGTCGATTACTTGATCTATCCTTGGCAGGTCGAATGGATCTTTGGGGCATGCCTTGTTGAGGCTGGTGTAGTCAACACACATGCACCAAGTCTTGTTCTTTTTCAACACCAGCACTAGATTCGCCAGCCATTCTGGGTGGTATACTTCCATGATGAATCCGGCTGCAAGGAGCCGGGTGATTTGTTCAACAATTGTTCTTCTCTTTTCTTCTACGCACCTGTGTAGACATTGCTTGACCGGCTTTGCATCTGGCCTGACATGTAAAGAGTGCTCGGCAAGCTCCCTCGGAACACCAGGCATGTCCTTGGGGGACCATGCGAAGATATCCTGATTCTCACAGAGGAAGCTAACGAGTGTGCTTTCCTATTTGCTATCGAGGCTGTCTCCAACTAGGATGAACTTGTCGGGCTCAACCTTATTGATAAAAATCTTCTTGGGGCCCTTGGATGGCTTGAACTATTCTTATCCAACTAGCTTTGGCTTGCCAGCCGGCATTTCTGCCTACAAGGCCGTCACGTTCTACATGATGATGCGCTTCTCCTCCGCGGTGATCATGGGCTCGGTTAGCATGGAGCTGTCTGTGGCACACCCCACCAACCGCCTGTAGTCACCGACGATGGTGATTACGCCCTTGGGCCTAGCGAGCTTCATCTTGAGGTACGCATAGTGCGGCACCGCCATGAACTTGGTGAGCGCTGGGCGTCCATGGATCGCGTGGTATGCGTTAGAGAGGTTAACCACCTCAAACCAGATGGGCTCATGGTGGAAGTTGCCCTCCATGCCGAAGATGACATCCAGCCGAATCTTGCCAATGGGGAAATGCGATGGACCCAAGACAACTCCATGGAAGGAGGTGCTAGACCGCTCTAGTTGAGACTCGCTGATGCCAAGCCAGTCCAAAGAGCTGTGGTACATGAGGTTGATGCTGCTGCCCCATTCACGAGAACGCGTGAAAATCTGCAGGAGTGCTTCTTGGAGACAACGACAGGATCCAGGACCATTACATAGGTGCCTAGGTGAGGCAGCATAGCTGGCTGGTCCTTCCTGCTCGACGTGATCTCTTGCTCAGACCAGTTTAGGTACTGAGGAACGGGGGAACAATTGTGTTCACCTCCGCCTCATGATGCCTCTTGCTATGCTTGGTCTCCAGCTCGGAGGTGAAAATGTGGTAGTTATCCACCCGACGAGGGTAATCACCATCGTGCTTGTCCTGGAGGTTCTGTGTGACACCCCCGAGACCAGGGTTAAACAAATACCACACCTTAGCGTGACATAAGCTTAACCTAGAGCTCAAGGATATTCAGTGGGAAATTGGTAACATAACAGTAACCCTATGACACAAAAATTATTACAGCAAGCTCATAACTGAGCGAAGAACCAAAATATTACAAGTAGAGGTCACTAACCACAAACATCAAACAACGGAAGGCAAATAATGCTATTAAGTATAGAAAACTTAACAAATGGCCTAAGAGGCCTAAAGCATAACGATGACGTCCCAGCCCATAGATTTCAGGCTGCCGGCCGGGAACCCCAAGCTACTCATCGGTGTCGATGTCGTACCAAACTTGTCTTCAAGGGAACACTTACTCTGAAAGTATCAACAAAGCAAGGGTGAGTACAGGGTGTACACCGCAAGACTTATGGCTGGTGGGGTTATTTTGCATAAAGCCATCTTTGTTTGTAAAACAAGAGAGAGAGGAAGCTCGTCTAATCAGAATATTTTAAAAGGGGATAAGAGAGAGACATCTCCGAAGAATTGATCATCATCTTTTGATATCCACCAAAGTACTCCTCATCTCACAACTATGATCACCCCCTCGTACCCATGAGGAAGCATCCTTAAGCACACATTGAAACCACCAAGTTTTACAATTAGGTTAAAGTTCTCTATGATCTTAGAATCCGGTCACCAAGCGTTCATAACCGTGAACACGACTTTTCAAAAAGATTTAACCCTGCAGGGGTGTACAACTTTACCCACAGATACCAACTGACTCTTAATGCCACTAGTAATAGCCCTCTTCCTTGGAAGGCCGGCAGAGGGTGGTTGGACACGACCTTTACCTTGCTTTTGCCGAGACCATGAGTCACGCCCTAAGGATGGTTCCGCCGTAACGGGTCAAATCCCGAAGCCGGTCCCTAGAGATGAGAGACGAGGTTGGTTTACCATGTGCGCCATCTACCCCAAGCAACCCCGCCCACCCTTACCTACCTGTTATGATGCACCTTCACCCGCCAAATCTTTCAAAACGTTTTGTATGCATATGTTGAATGGAATGCCGAACTATGTGACTCATGGAATCTACTAGGCAAGTTAGTCAGCGGAGGGGTTCCCATCAACCCCGTGTGGCTGTACGTTCGTCTTGGTACAAAGCCAAGAACTTGGTTCCTAGTAGTGGCGAGCATGGGACTACAAAAGCCACATCCCACCATGGCGTCTCATACAAGCCTTAGCATGTTTAACCTTTACCACTGATCTTACCTCATCAGTATGCCTTGTTCTCCTGTCATACTAGATTCTCTGTATTTGGTACATCTTTTGGATGAACTAGCACTGACAGCTATGCATGGCTAAGCAAGACATAGATAAAAAGCTCTAGAAGTGCACACAAGCCAAACCTAGTTATACTAGGAGCAATGGATCAGGTAGTATAAGCTCACAGGGAGTAATGCAACAGATAGGATACTCTATCTATCGATAAAAGACCACAGTAGAATCGTATGCATCATGGCAGGAATTGAAATGCTTTCGAAACCATAGGATTGTATAATGGTGGGGCTATGCTTGCCTTGTTGATACCCAGATATAGATCTTTGGAAGCCTTGTACTTGACTTGATTATAGTTGATCAAGTATTTTTCGTCGGTCTTCGATGGTGTTAACCTCGGTCTTCAATCACGATCTCGATATCGTATTCTATCGGGAAGAAGCAAACACCGGAAAGAATGGGGAAACAACAATCAACACATGGCATCGATGCAATGCTCAAGCAAGGATGATGACATGAAAAGTTTAATAGCATTGAAATGAACCCCTAAGACATGCTCGACCATTTTAAACAGGGTCCGAGGGTGCAAACCCTGATAAAGGAAGTTGTTGAACAATGCATGATGATAAGTCTATTGTGTAGATCTTGTTTTTCTGAACATTTTGATATATTATACACATTTTTCTGACTTATAAATAATTAGATATTGAATTTCTAGTATTTAATCAATTTTTGAAATTATTAAACCATTTATGGAAATATTACAAAATAGGGAAAACCTTTTTACAACGGAGTAGAGGCTACCCACTGCAGCTGACAGACGGTCCCTAGGCCACCTTAGATGCCACGCGGGAAGGTGGGGCCAGTGGCCGGTTTGACCGGGTCAAACAAGCGCCCTAACGTCACGGTGACGTCATCCGCCAGCCAGCGTCAGACGATGATTGCCGGCGACGCCACAATGCACGCCAGGAAGCTCATCCTAACGCGTTCGAACCAGAATACCAAGGCAAACCCTATAGTGGTTGCGCCGCTCGATTTGTGTCACCGGAGTATCATCGGCCACAATGACTGGCGGTGGCTGACGGCGGCGCTCGACGCGAGCTCTAACCGGAACGAAAGGGAGAGGATGAATGGGTTCTTTAGAACCGCTAGCTCACCATGGCTGCAAAGAAGCGGTTGGAGAGGAAGCTTGCGGGCAGAGGTGGCCGAAATCGTCGACAAACACGGCGGTCGGAGCTCGGGAAGATGGCTCGATTCAGTAGATTCCCTCTGCCCTAGCAAGCGTGGCTCTATAGGAAGAACGAGCGAGGCAGAGCTCCTGGGATGCTCAGCGGGGCTCGGGGTGGCCCGGAACGATGACACAACGTGACTACTACGGCGGCTAGGGTTTAGGCGCACCATAGAGAGCGAGAGAGAGCGCGCGGGGAGGGGATAAGACCAGAGAAGGAGATAGGCATGTGGGGCTCCTCTTTATCATCTCTAGGTCTGCGATGGATGGCGGTGAGCAGGCGGCGTGGATCGACGATGGTGGTGTAGACACCGAGCTTCTTCGCTTCGTCGTCGGGAGGAAGAAGAAAAGGGAAAGATGGCCGAAGGGGTATGTGGGCTGGGGTGGGCTGCACAAGGGCCAGTTGCGGGCTGCGCATGGGCGGCAGGGAGAGAAGAGAGGGGGAGAAAGGCAAGCTGGGCTGGGCTTGGTTTGGCTCTGCTTGTTTTTTTACAGAAAATGTTTTTTTCCATTTCTGTTTTCTTCTATCCCTTTGTATTTCCAATTTCAAATCTGTTTTTGAAACATTTCAAAAATACCAGAACTTTGCAAATATTCAAAATAATGCAAGGACCCCTTTATATTATTTGGGATCCACACTTTTGATCTTTTCAAAATACAAAAACATTTTGAATTCATTTCAAAAAGAGAGGAGGATTAGGGTTTTAGGGTTTTTAGTTTCTTTGCATGCATTTTTAAGGGATGATGCTCATGAGTGTAGAAACAAACCCTAAATATAAGATTAACTAAAACTAGGGTGTTACATCTCTATCCCCCTTACGACAATCTCGACCCGAGATTCCAAAGGTAGGTAAGAAGGAAGGAACATGGTCACTCTAAGGATAAGAGCGAAACACAGTAAACAACACACAAAGTATCTCATGGTTAACTCATGAAGGAGTGTTCGGAAACAACTCTGAGATGACGAACATGAAACACGTCAAGGTAACGGAGGAAATAAGAGGAGATAGGTTTCAAGTTGTTAGATAGCCGGTCTTCATAAGGATTGAGACCATGGGGTTTTGGAAGAGTTGAAGCTTCTGAAAAGGAAATCTTACAACAGGAAGAACATGACCACAGACTTCAAGAGATAAAACTCTTCTAGACGGCTTAAGCAGAGCTTCCAGGTTACAGAGATACGAATAACCAAACTGTTGAACTACTTTTTTATACAGAAGGGTCACTCTTCGTTCAACAGAAGGTCAAGACAGAAAGGTGTTTTGTGGCGAGGACTCGCAAGAGTCATAAGGAGCATGTAACAAGAGAAACTTCTGATTACCAAAATCATACTCCCTCTTCGAACATGTTAAAGGAACTGAAGGAAACTCTTTATTCATCCAGGTTTATCAAAATCTTTGACAAAGATCGTGATATCACTTTACACCACCAAGATGATTAAGTAAGAAGATTCCTGATGACACGGGAAAAAGAAACTTCATTCTCAGACTTTCATTACTTGGCACAACAAGAAGCTTGCCAACATAAAAGGGTCTGGAGGATCGACCGAGAGACATTTAGCAACACTACTTTAAATGTTCTTCTTTATGTTCGAGGAAATAGACATCAAGTAAAGGTCGGACTTCGGATACAAAGGAAACCATAAGCACAACTTCTATTATAAAATCATAGAAGGAGCCTCATGAAGAGTGGTTGTTATTGCTGAATCAAGGGAATATGGCAATAGGTCTTCCAACTAATTGTGTCAACCATTACAACAATCTTGCCGGATTTCAAAGAAACCTATGTCAATTCCTTGAGGAACACCAACCGTCATAGCTGCTTGAGATTCGGCTCTGGTTAGGTGGGATGATACTTCGGATTTAGCATGTCCGAATAGAAAGCTTGCAACATTTATCACAAGGATAAAGTTACTGGATTATCAAGACATGGACTTCAATGTTAAGCTCCAATAGACTGAGCTAGATTGCTAGACCCATGTATTAACAACTCGTCGGAGGACAACTGCTCATACATCGAGTTCTTGCAGTGAAATACACATAAGTCCTTTAGGAAACAGAGATAAATCTATTCGAATCCATGGCGACATCTTTCTACAGTTGCATGCGAATCGGAGAAGGTCACTACTAACATCCAGAACACATACTTCAAGACGACCCGAAGATGGTTCTTAGCAAGTTTTCCAACATTAATGCCAAATGTTCCATATGAATCTGTTCTAGTATGGAGAAGATAAGCATATTGTCGATGGGCTCAACAACAAACTTATCGAGATACTCCAAGATGATGAACTCATATGTTACTTGAACAAGGGAGAGTATTGGTCAGACCAAAGGATATGAAGATGTACTCAAGTGAAACATCGCGAGTAGCAACATCATCAAGATAGTCCTTGGAACTGAGTTTGATTTGACGATAACCCAAATCAAATCAAAGGTGGGGGAAGATAACATATCCACGAAGGGAATACTATCTTTCTTCAACATGAACTAAACTAGAATACCCTTTAAGATGAACTAAGTAATATAGAACTTTTGTCTTACAACTCTCCAAGTTGTTGTTTAAGCTCGACCAACTAGTTCAGGGGTATCCAGCATGGATCCTTGGAGAAAGAAGAACTTCAGAGAACTTGCTTGCTCAAGAACTTGACAACACGGTCATGTGGCAACATGGCAATACTTCTAGTAGAAATCTAGAATATCACGAAGCACCAATATGTCACTTAGTTTAAGAGGAAACTTGCTTGGTAAGGCAAGAAGACATAGTCTTAGAGCTTCGGCTCAAGCCTTACTCTTTGACTGAAGAGAGTGTACCAGAATAGCGGACTTGGTAGCACAATCATCCTTTGCTTAGTGATGGGATTAACCATCACGCTAAGAATGACACAAATGTCCTTATTGAGGTCCAAAGCATTCAGAATTGCTAAGAATCTCAGATGACCACATTGTACGCACACGCATCATTCTCGAGTGCAAAATCTTGAAGGAAGGGTGGGTAGATATGTGTAAAAGCATCATTTCAAGTTATGAAGCTCAACACAACCTCTTAGTGTAAAAGGGTGTGATACTCGAAGGTAGAACATATAGAAGCTAATCAATGCCTCTTGATCTGCACATTACAACACTTTGACCTGGTCCTAGATATGACAAGGTACTGGAGTTTGTTTCTCCTGAAATTCCGAAATGGTTTGTCATGATGGACCACAAGAGTATCTTGCATCGGAAGACACCAATGCACAATACCACTTGGCTACCAACTAGTAGACATAGGTCGGAAACAATAAGGGGAAAAGAAACATGCTCAGGATAAAATCTCGAGATGTGGATGCATAAGTCAACAATCTTCCGAAGACCGATGTAGGAAAGGGAGGGTGTGGCAGAGTCATGAATGTAGATGTGATACTCTCGAGGAGTACTCTTGTCATGATCTATTTGGTTCCATTAAGGAACATCTACCGTAACATGTGGTAGGGGAAGTCCTTAATTGTTGAAATTCAATCGCGACAATAACCACAAGCTTGAAGACCAGAATTATAGTTCTAGCCATCCTGAGGTGATGTGTGAACATTACGACAGGGGTCAACAGAATGTACCTTGGTTTCAAGATCAGCTTCATGTACAAGATTCATAACACTAGAATCCAGCACAATCCGGGATCTTTGGTTCAAGTCTGAGGGTTAACACCTGAGAAAGGAGTAACTACTACTTGAGTGACACATCGTATACTGCAAGGTAGTAATCAAGAGGTAGCTTCCAAGAGAGGAAATGACTTCTAAAGTACCCAAACATATAAAAAGGAGACACACGAGGCAAAAGGAAACCTCGAAGCCTAGAACAGAACACTATGGATCCTACAATATAATATTGTGGGTCCAAAAGATAGAGAGATCATGATGAAGAGGAATCTCTCAAAAGAAACAGAGAAAAGGGAAACAAGGAATTCACAACACACACAACTCTAGAGAACTATATACTAGGTCAACTGGTTGAGAAACGGCATGCCCAAAGGGCAAGTAAGTTTTGAAGGACTAGAAGAGATATCCAAACTTTTTCAAAATCAACACAAGATAAGATGACCCAGAGTTAGAGCGAAACTAGACAAGGAGAAAAAGAAACATACTCGAGTTTCCGCAAATACTTTTTAGCTTTAAAGTAGTTTTCGCAAATACTAGACTCAACATCGACCAATAGCAAGGATTTCCTACGGTCGGTACTGCTCTGATACCAAGAACTGTGACACCCCCGAGATCAGGGTTAAACAAATCCTAGACCTTAGCCTGACATAAGCTTAACCTAGAGCTCGAGGATATTCAGTGGGAAATTGGTAACATAACAGTAACCCTACGACACAAAAGTTATTACAACAAGCTCATAACTGAGCGAAGAACCAAAATATTACAAGTAGAGGTCACCGACCACAAACATCAAACAACGGAAGGCAAATTATGCTATTAAGTATAGCAAACTTAACAAATGGCCTAAGAGGCCTGAAGCATAACGATGACGTCCCAGCCCACAGGTTCCAGGCTACCGGCCGGGAACCCCAAGCTACTCGTCGGTGTCGATGTCGTACCAAACTTGTCTTCAAGGGAACACTTACTCTGAAAGTACGAACAAAGCAAGGGTGAGTACAGGGTGTACTCCCCAAGACTTATGGCGGGTGGGGTTATTTTGCATAAAGCCGTCTTTGTTTGTAAAACAAGAGAGAGTAGAAGCTCATTTAATCAGAATATTTTAAAATGGGATAAGAGAGCGACATCTCCGAAGAATTGATCATCATCTTTTGATATCCACCAAAGTACTCCTCATCTCAGAACTAGGATCACCCCCTCGTACCCATGAGGAAGCATCCTTAAGCACACATTGAAACCTCCAAGTTTTACGATTAGGTTAAAGTTCTCCATGATCTTAGAATTCGGTCACCAAGCATTCATAACCGTGAACACAACTTTTCGAAAAGATTTAACCCTGCAGGGGTGTACAAATTTACCCACACGTACAAACTGACTCTTAATGCCACTAGTAATAGCCCTCTTCCTTGGAAGGCCGACGGAGGGTGGTTAGACATGGCCTTTAGCTTGCTTTCACCGAGACCATGAGTCACGCCCTAAGGATGGTTCCGCTGTAACGGGTCAAATCCTGAAGCCGGTCCCTAGAGATGAGAGACGAGGTTGGTTTACCAGGGGCGCCATCTACCCCAAGCAACCCCGCCCACACTTACCTACCTGTTATGATGCACCTTTACCCGCCAAATCTTTCAAAACATTTTCTATGCATATGTCGAATGGAACACCGAACTATGTGACTCATGGAATCTACTAGGCAAGTTAGTCAGCGGAGGGGTCCCCATCAACCCCGTGTGGCTATATGCTCGTCTTGGTCCAAAGGCAAGAACTCGGTTCCTAGTGGTGGCGATCATGGGACTACAAAAACCACATCCCACCGTGGCCTCCCATAGAAGCCTTAGCATGTTGAACCTTTACCACTGATCTTACCTCATCAGTATGCCTCGTTCTCCTGTCCTACTAGATTCTCTGTACTTGGTACATCTTTTGGATGAACCAGCACTGCCAGCTATGCATGGCTAAGCAAGACATAGATAAAAATATCTAGCAGTGCACACAAGCCAAACCTAGTTATGGTAGGAGTAGTGGATCAGGTAGTATAAGCTCAAAGGGAGTAATGCAACAAATATGATACTCTATCTATCGATAAAATACCATAGTAGAATCGTATGCATATGGCAGGAATTGAAATGCTTTCGAAACCATAGGATTGTATAATGGGGGGGGGGGATATGCTTGCCTTGATTATCGATACCCAGATATAGATCTTCGAAAGCATTTTACTTGACTTGATTATAGTTGATCAAGTATTTTTTGTCGGTCTTCCATGATGTTAATGTTGGGATATACTTTTCGGGTATCCTCACAGTTGCTCGCTCACCAGGGTGGCCCACTTCAGGTTAGAGCTTTGCTTCACAGGCGGCCCAGTTAGAGAGAGAAGACGGAGTCCAATACGGCTACGGGAATGCCCAGAAGACTTACCGACTTAGGCCCATAATGTTACCTGTAGTTCAGATGTACTCTGTAACCAACTCTTAGTCGTAGCCGGATTGATCTCTCCTATAAATGCTAGGATGGATATCTATATAAGCCGTCCTAGGGAGAGCCTTTAGGGCACCAGATAACACTCAATACTTTAGACCCTCAACTCGCACAGGCGATACCATTATAACCCATATTCCGGCTCTGTCGTATTACTGGATTGCTAGCAGGAGTAGGATCCGTCCAAAGCCGGCGGATTCGAACCTGGGTAAACTTGTGTGCTCACTGTCCCGGAACACCGTACGTTTCACACCCCTCTCTTCCGCACGCCTCGAGGACCCCCTCATGGCGTACTTGTCCTCAATCCGACGACAGTTGGCGCCCACTGTGGGGCAAGTGAGCTTCAGATCTGCGTTCCGAGCGAAATCTGCAAGAATCGGAATCGTCGAGACCATCGCCATCGGTCACATCCTCTACGCCAGCGACGTCCCTCTCATCGTTCTCGATGAGACTTGGATTCCGGCTAGGGAGGCCGTGACTGCCTATACTATCATCCCTTTTGGCGAGATCAATGTTTACATCGGTTTCACTGAACCTGCCCAAACCCACCCCAGCGGTGATGATAGAGGCAGAAAAATCTTCTGGGTCCCCTTTGTCCGCGGAGGCGGCAGAGTTCCGGATCTCAGAAAACCCTAACCCCACCCAACCCGCACCAGTTGCGGAGATAATGGAGAAATCCGAGCCTGAAGAAGACGTCATGGTACAAGTCGAATCTGGAGTGAATCTCCCTGGAGAAGCCGGATCCCAGATCGACCCACCCGTGGAAGTCGAAATCCAGGAGGATCATATCAACGACATTGATTCCGGCTCTGACGATGCCGGGACAGACAGGCCTTTCCTCAGGTACACACTAAGACGAATGATACTGCAAGGCGCTAGCGCAGATGCAATCCTCGAAACCATTAAAAGTTTCGATATGGCTGATCGCGAAAGCCATAGGTACCTCAGGAAGCACGCATCACACTTCGTGGGATATGCTGGATCCGGATCCGGCTCTGCCAATGCTGGAGAAAACACCGACTCGGTGCTGGAAGCAATTGGAACAAACGCCGACGTTCCCACATCCTCGAATGAATCTATGACGTCGGCAGATTTCCGAAAGTTCTCCGCGGAATACGAAGAGGAGTACAACTCCAAAGCTGCAGAAGAAGGAGAAGCCATGGATGAAGGATCCGGGGAACACTCTCCCAAAGTGCAGGATGACATGGACATCAGAGATAATCCCGAGGTCCAGATGTCCGAAAGTACCGATTAGAGCTTGACTCCGGGAAGCGGACCCAAAGCCGTCTTTGCTACCGGCGCTGCCAAGAAGGCAAAGAAGAAGAACAAGAAGAACAAGACCCCGACAAAAGACCCCCTCACAGAGGAGTTAATCGCCGAGGAATACGAAGAAGACTCGGATGGAGCACTTATCCCAGACGAGCCGAAAAAAGAAGCATTGGTGGATGGACACGTGATCAGTGAAGGTGCCGTAAACTCATCGATGCCGCATTAACCACACCTATCCCTACAGTTGCAGAACTTACTGCAGATGAGCTGGACGAAAGGGCCCAGGCCCTAGAAGCGCGTCGTCAACAACTCCTTGATGAAGCCAAAAACATCGAGGTAGAGAAGAAGCGCATGTCAAACAAGGAGTACATGTCCCGTCTGCATCAGAAGTATTGGAAGCGTCACATAGATGACAACCAATTCCCACGTGTCCGTGCCGTCCTTTTTGGAGATGAGATGGGGAAGCCACGGAAGGATAGCAACGGAGATTGGGTTTACCCAACACCAGTGCAAAATACCGTGGCAGCTCGCGAAATACTATCGGCTAATCCAGGACCAGAGGAGATACGTTTGGGTATCAAGCTACTCAACAAGGAACTGGAGCAGCAGAAGGTCGCCCTGTCCGGAAGTCAAAAACTGGTCTCGGATTCTGACCAATGTCGCACAGATCCGGCATGGGCTGACGTAAGATCCCATTACGTTCGGGCGTAGTACCATCACCCCGAATGAAGCGAAGACAATTATTCAAGAACCGGATCGTCGGGACAGCATCGCAGAGCCACACATAACTGGAGCAATGTCGCTCCAGCAGCCGAGAAAGACGTGATCGCTGCACTGAATCCAAGGAATCCTCCCTGATGAGAATTCAACGATCGAAAGGGAGAAGATAAGGAGAAACGTCAGAAGGAAGATCGCCAGAGAATGCCACCTCCTAGACATGAGAGCCGTCCGGCTGAGCCTCACCATGGTGGGAACGACGGACGAAGGAACGACGGAAACCATGCTGGAACAAGCCGGCAGGGGGCTCGTCATAGTTAAGAACCTCCCCGGAGCCGGAATAATGACGCTCCGGACGGAGGCCGGCGATCAGCCAGAAACTATCTAGCTGCACCACCCTCTCCACCACACAGTTATCACAACGCCCCCCAAGGAGGTCAAGGAGGACGGCATGGCGGAGGAGGTGGTGGTAGAAGCCGAAGTCTGGCTCCAAGGCACCGCAGCCACAGCCGACATTCGGGACGATCCCTATCCCCGAACGACGCAAGGCACAGGATCAACTCCAATATAGAGGCTCGGTGCTACGAAGACGATGATGTATACATGGGCCCAAAATCCTTCGGACCACGCATCAGAGCTACAAAGTTCCCAGAAGGATTTGCTATCTCAAGACATATCCAAGCCTACGACAGCATTGCTCGGCCAGACACCTGGTTACAGGATTTCTTCTAAGCTTGCTGCATCGCCAAAGGGGGAAACAACCTGGTCGCAACCCGATATCTCCCACTTATGTTGCGGAAGACGGCACGATCATGGCTCAATGAACTTCCGGCGAACACCATCTATAACTGGTATGATTTACAAAGTGCGTCCTTTCGGAATTTCGAAGGCACATATCGGAGGCCCTGTACGGTTGGAGACCTACAGCGTTGCACCCAGAAAGCCGGAGAAACTTGCCGGGATTACCTCGGACGATGGATTGACACCAAGAACTCCTGCGAAGGAGTAAATGATCAAACTGCGATTGAAGCTTTCATCGCAGGTCTCCCAATTGGTTTACTGCGCCATCGCTTGAAGTGTGACAAGGTTACTGATCTGAGAGAGATGATAGAAACAGCGAGCAAGTATGTAGATGCTGACGACGATGCAGAGGGATTACTCAATGTCCTGGCTGTGCCTTAGTCGGCAAAACAACCAAAGCAACAAGCTCAGAAGCGCAAAAATACCTCGGAAGAAAAACCCAATGCAGAGACAACAATAGTCATTATTGTTTCCGGGTCTGGAGGACGAGGAGGACGTGGCGGAGGTGGCGAGCGTGGCCGTGGGACATCAAGGGTCCAAGGTAGAGGAGAGCAACAACCAGGAAAAACCTACACTTGGGCCGACATCGCTAATAACCCATGTCTGCATCACTTGGACGCCAATGGGGGCTCGTCCCACACCAACGCTGAGTGTCATTTTAACGACGACATCAAGAGAGATGATACCGCGGGCTACAAATCTAAGAGGAAGAAGGGAAAGAAAAATCCCGAAAAGGACAAAGAGACCAAGGAAGATTCCGACATGGAGGAGGCCGATGCTTCAAATCCCAAGTCGGAAGGAAAGAAAACTTTTCCCACCAAGAAAGACACTTACGTCACCTTCCTCGGATCTCAACCAGCAAAGGTCAAGAAAGTAGTTCTCCACTAGCTCAATGCAACAGTTCCGGCTGTCCCTCAGTATCTGGATTGGTCGGAAGTGGCAATAACGTTTGACCGCGCTGATCATCCGCCTAAGCTACATAGGCGAGGAAAATACGCCTTAATCGTCAATCCACTTATTGACGGTTATGGTTTCTCCAAGACCCTGATGGACGGTGGTAGCAGCATCAATATTCTCTATGTCGAAAGGCTACGCCGGATGAAGATCTCGGAAACACAGCTAAACCATAGCTCTGTGATCTTTCACGGAGTTGTCCCAGGAAGACAAGCTAATTCCCTAGGAGAGATCACTTTGGATCTTACTTTTGGAACTCCAAAGAATTATCGGACGGAGGCACTTTCCTTCGAAGTGGTCCCGTTCAAGAGCGCATACCACGCTATATTCGGACGTCCGGCTTACTGGGCTTTTATGGCTCGTCCGTGTTACATTTACAATATGATGAAAATTCCAGGTCCCAACGGCGTGATCACCATCAGGGGAGACCCAAAGAAGGCACGAGAGTGCGAAGATGGAAATGCCGCCTTTGCTGAAGCTGTGCTGCACGCCCAGGAGTACCAGGAGATCAAGAAGAGCATAGATCTGTCCGAGATGCCCGCAACGAAGAAGGAGGTCACAAAGCCAAATCCGGAGTTCAAAGCATCTGAAGAGACGAAGACGACGCCGTTGAAGGATGATGACCCCTCCAAGGTGACCCAGATAGGCATAGGCCTAAGTAGCGCATAGGGAAGCACGCTGGTCAAGTTCCTCCAAGCAAATCAAGATATATTCGCATGGCAGCCATCTGACATGACTGGAGTACCTAGGGAACTTGCCGAGCATTCTCTAAATGTAAACCCGAACGCTAAACCCGTCAAACAGTCCTTACGACAGTTTGGTGATGAAAAGCATAAGGCAATAGCTAAGGAACTAGCGCGGCTCGACTTAGCCGGATTCATAGAAGAGGTCATCCATACTGATTGGTCGGCCAACCCTGTAATGGTCCCTAAAAAGGACACCACTGATTTAAGGATGTGTGTTGATTATACTGCCTTGAACAAGGCTTGTCCAAAAGATCCGTTCGCTTTGCCTAGAATTGATCAAGTTATCGATTCTACGGCAGGCTCAGAACTCCTCTGTTTTCTCGACGCATATTCCGGTTATCACCAAATCCGGATGAAGGAATCTGACAAAGTCAAAACTTCATTCATAACCCCCTTCGGAACCTTCTGTTTTGTTATGATGCCCTTTGGGCAGAAGAACGCAGGAGCTACGTACCAGCGCACGATGCAGCGTTGCCTCCATGATCAACTCGGACGCAATGTACATGCATACGTGGATGATATCGCGGTCATGTCCAAAAAGAAGGAAACATTGATTTCTGACTTGGAGGAAACGTTCGCCAATCTACGAAAATACAACATCATGCTTAACCCGAAGAAATGTTTCTTTGGAATACCAGCCGGAAAATTGTTAGGTTTCATCGTGTCGCAAAGAGGCATAGAGGTGAACCGCGACAAGATCAAGGCTATTCTCAATATTTCCAGGCCAACTCGCCTGAAGGACGTACAAAGATTAACTGGTTGCATTGCTGCGGTTAGTCGATTTGTAAGCCGGCTAGGTGAAAGAGCCGCACCATTATACAAACTCCTGAAGAAGACAAAGTATTTTGTCTGGACTGACGAAGCTGAAGCTGCACTACAAGACCTGAAGAAAGTACTCTCATTTGCTCCTATCCTTGGAGCGCCAGAACCTTAGGAACCGATGTTGCTCTACATTGCTGCGACAAATAAGGTTTTCAGTATCGTTATGGTAGTGGAGAGACCAAAAGAAAATCAGGAACACCTGGTGCAGTGTCCGACGTACTTTGTCAGCAAGGTCCTGATAGAATCAAAACAGCGGTATCTGCACTATCAAAAGTTGGCTTATGGTGTTTTTCTAGCATCTCGTAAGTTACGACACTATTTTCAGGAGCATCCAATTACCGTGGTGAGCAAAGCTCCCATGAGAGACATAATCAACAATAGCGATGCCACAGGACGCGTCGCCAAATGGGGCATAGAGCTTGCAGCTTTCGATATTGAGTACAAACCCCAGACAGCTATCAAATCCCAGATCCTTGCCGACTTTGTCGCTGATTGGATAGAGACCAAGGAGAATATGGTCCTTCCTGAGTCGGAATATTGGACCCTCTTTTTCGATGGGTCTAAGGCTCGAGGGGCCTCGGGGGCTGGCGTGGTGCTCAAATCACCCCAAGGAGATAAACTTTTATACGTGTTGCAGATCCACTTCACAGCGACAAACAACATTGCCGAGTATGAAGCACTGCTGCATGGAATCCGGATTGCTAAGGATATTGGCATCCGACGTTTGATGTGTTACGGGGATTCGGATCTTGTTGCTCAGCAAGTCTCGGATATTTGTAATGCAAATAAGCACATGGAAGCAAATAAAGCTGTCGTGGATGATCTATCTAAATCGTTCGAGGGGTTTGGAGTTCAACACATCCCTCGAGCAGAAAATGAGGAAGCAGATGCATTATCTCGAATAGGCTCTGCGCGGAAAGAGGTCCCGGATGGCGCATTTTTGGAGCACCTCAAAGTTCCCTCGATAAAGGGAGTAGATGAGGAATATCTGACCAAATCCGACTCACCTTTCATAGCAGTTCTGGCTGTAATTCCCAGCTGGACTCAACCCTACCTCGATTACTTGGTAGATGGAAAATTACCCGAAGACGAGGTGTTGAGCCGAAAGATTATCTGACGGGCAAAAGCCTATACTATTGTTAAAGGTGAGCTCCATAAACAGAGTGTTTCTGGGGTTTTTCAGCGCTGTGTATCTCCGGAAGAAGGAGTGGAAATCTTAAGGGAAATCCACGAAGGCGAGTGTGGTCACCACGCTGCAGCCAAATCTTTAGTGGCAAAAGCTTTTCGACATGGATTTTTCTGGCTTACAGTTCAGGCAGATGCCGAACGATTAGTCAAGACATGCAAAGGCTGCCAAAAGTACGCCAAGCAAGCTCATGTTCCGGCTGATCAGCTGCGAACAATACCTATAACATGGCCCTTTGCGGTCTGGGGGCTTGATATGGTAGGACCTTTTAAACGAGCCCTAAGTGGATTCACTCACCTCTTAGTGATGGTGGACAAATTCACAAAGTGAATCGAGGCTAAACCTGTCACTAGTTGTGATGGAGCAACAGCCAAAAGATTTGTCGAGGATGTTATAATCCGGTATGGTTATCCTCATAGTATTATCACGGACAATGGGAGTAACTTTTCCATGGGAGAATTGGCTGAATTCTGCGATGAGCAAAATATCCGGCTTGACATTGCGTCAGTCACACATCCACAGGCTAACGGACAAGTCGAAAGAGCAAATGGTTTAATTCTACAAGGCTTGAAACCAAGAATCAAAGCACCACTGAGACGTGTTGCGGGGGCTTGGGCAGAAGAACTACCCTCTGTAATTTGGAGTTTACAAACAACTTCGAACAGGTCAACATGATATACACCTTTCTTCTTGGTCTATGGCGCAGAAGCAGTTCTTCCTAGTGATTTAATTCATACTTCTCCTAGAGTGGCTGCGTATATTGAAGAGGATGCCGAGATTTCTCGACAAAATGATCTCGACTTAGTCGAAGAAGTTCGCGTCGTTGCTGAAATGGGATCTACATCCTATTAGCAGAAGTTACGCAAGTATCATAGCCAGAGAGTCCGAACTAGATCTTTCAATAAAGGTGATTTGGTTCTCCGGCTTGTGCAACAAAGAAAGCACAAACTTTCCCCAGTATGGGAAGGGCCCTTTTTAGTTTGTCGAGTATTGCACAATGGATCGTACTACTTAACTGACATGAGGCCTGTCAAAGAAAGACCTGCTACTAAGAAGAGAAAGAGAGCTGGAGGCAGCACAAATCCGGATGAGTTAGACAGACCGTGGAATATTGCTCAGCTACGTCCCTTTTATTCTTAGTTTATCCTTCTTTGTAATCATAAATATGTACATGTTCTGTGAGAAATAAAAGTTTTGGTTACCTCAAAGTTTTTCTGAGAAGTTTGTACCATCTTATTTTCTAATGATTGTGTCATAGTCGAAAATCCCAGAATGCTTGAAAGTACTTTATGCTCATGTTCGTTCTGGTTTGGATTTCCGATTCTAAAACTGCTACCTTCGGGTATAACTCTAAAAATTATAGTCTTTACTTTGTTTATTTGTCTGATTGCTGGATGCGGGTATCTTCTGAGTAGTGAATTGTTGGTACTGGAAGCCGGCTTTGTTTCCGAGTTTAAACTGGTTTAGCAATTGAGCTCCGTTGCTCGGCAAAGTTTCCGACTAAAGGTTTAGCCGGCTCACGAAAGGGACGAGGCGGAAAGCCAGATAAACGATAAGTAGAGACGGAAAATTTCAAGTGCTTATGAAAACATTTCAGGCACGCAAAAATTTCAAAAACCAAAAGTGCTGAATAGATAAAAAGCTTAGCACTAGCAAAAGTCATAGTACTTAGTATTTACAAGCGCATCATGTTCTTCCACAGAATAATACATAAGTTTGTAGTTTATGATGCAGGAGGAGATGAAGGAGCTGCCGGCTCGCTGGTTACTCCGCCTTGATATCGTTCCGAGATGTCCGGATCCGAGGTGGTCCGTTCATCGTCGGAAACTTCTTCGGTTTCTTCTAGAGGAGGTGGCGGGGTATCTACGCGGGTGAAGAAGGGGATCTCGTAGCTGGTCAGATCAGCTATGTGGCACCCATATCCGGCGCAGGAGTGCATGATGGCTTGAAGGTCTTGCTCCTGGCCGTCTTCGTCTACCTTGCAGTACCCTCTGGTCACTTGCCATATCTCCATGTTTCCATGGTGGCTCATGACCATGGTGAGAGCGTTCTGCGCAGCAGTCCGCGCGTAGGACATGTTCCAGTCCCAAACGAGTTGCGGCATCTCCTTGGCCTTGTCCCGCACCTGAAAATCCGACATGCTTGGCATGTCCGGAATCCTCAGAGACTCGCCAATGTCTTCAATAGACTGGCGGAAGTCATGCAGAAGATCACTGACTTGGGTAAGCCGGTGGGTGCGGGGCTCGGAGGAGGAAGAGTCCGTCAAGTTCAGAGGACCTAAAGACAAAACAAGTCAAGGAAAATCCGACATTGATGAAAGTTGAAAGAAATGATAAGTCCGACAGATGGAACGTACCAAGAATGACGTCGTCAATCTTGGTCTTCTCCTCCCAGTGACTCTGGAGTTCAGCCCAGAGCGCTTCGGAGAGATCCTTCTCTCTGCCAAGCTCATTCTTGAGGTCCAAGATAATTTTATCCTGGGCAGCGATCTTGCGATCATGCTCTTCAGTGGCCATGGAGGAGGATTCAAGGACTTGAGCTATGCTCCTTTCATGATCCGCCTTGAGCTTATCCAGCTCTTGACGAAGTCCCTTGTTCTCCACCACTAGGGTCTTGAGGTTCTCGGCCTCTTCAATCATAGCGATGGATTGTTTGACCAACGCTGTAAGTCAAAAAGAACAACAGTTCAGAAAAATTCGACATTGAAAAAGCAAAAGACAAGGTTTGAATCTCGAAATGTTTACCTTCAGCTTCATCCTTAGCTACCTTGAGCTCAGCATTTTTAAGCCGGAGAGCTTTTATCTCTCTCCGCTTATCACATACATTGGTTAATAATTCTTGGTTATAGGAACATACTTTTGTAAGTCAGAATACCCAAAGTCAGAAAGCTACTTAAGACTCAGGCTAATATTTTTTGCTAAATATCAGCACGAGCCTTGGGGGCTACACTAGTTCGTGCTTTGGCATCCTAAAGAAAGCATAAACCCGGATTTCTATATCCTACTTCATGCTTGGGGGCTAGAGGATATGATATAACATAATGTAAAAACAAGAGTTGGAATTCCGACTTACATATTGCTCGCGGGTGAGTTTGTCTAACCCCGCGTTCACTTCAGCTGCCACCTTCTCGGCGAGGGTAAGAGGAATTACTGGGGCTGTTGGAAGCTCACCATTCCTGATTCTCTCGTCGCGAAGGCGGACTTGAGCGAGAAGGTCAGAGAACTTGATGTCCTTTGCTTCTTGCGCTTCCTCTTCGGGGGATAGATGGCTTTTGTCCAGGACTTGCCTGGCCAGCCGCTGGATCTCCTCTGCAGATTTCCGGGACAAGCCAAACTTGGCAAGTCCGGGATTGCTGAGGAGGTTGTCGGTGAAGACTTCAGCCGAGGGATCATTACCCGAAGAGGGTTCACCCTTATCTTGAGCTGACACACCCACGGTGACGTCAGTGTGTGACCCAAGGATCACAGGCGCCGTTGGAGGAGCCGGATCTTCTGCAACAACCGGAGAAGGAGTAATCACCGGTGTTGTAGAAGGTTGAGGGGCAGGACTCGGAGGAGCCGTGGCAGGGGAAGCTATGGTAAGCTTCATTTGTCGCAAGGGCTTCGAAGGAATCCCTTTCCCCTTGCCCTTGATGATTGATTTTGCTCTGAGAAAGTAGTAAAGTCGGAAACATTATATCTCGGAAAGAAACTTGAGTAAAGTACAAAGGCAAAAATGTTGTGACAAAAGGTTACCTTTTCACGACTGGCACCTCTTTTGTGCCAACTGCCACTGTCGGAGCTTTACGGTTCTTGAGCGCAAGATCCGGCAATGGGACTACTTCTGTCTCCTGAGAAAACTCAGGAGGATATCCTTCGAGTGGAGCAAGCTCCAACTCAGAGAGGTCAGCAAGCTGAAAACAGGAAAGCATATCAGCATTGCAGTATATAACTTAGAGATTAGAACACATAAAAGGTGTACTGATGGAAGCTTACCGACACTACAGGGTTTTCCGCCGTGTGCATATCCAGAGAAACCTCCGGAATTTTCCTCTCGATCCGCTCCTTAATCAGCCACTTAATCTGGCTTATGTAACCCTGGGCGGTGTAGGCTTTTGGGCTGATGCGGAGGGAATCTTTTTTGGAAGATGTGATGGAGTGCATTAGTCTGTCCCCGTGGTACTGAAGTGGCTGGATCCGACGTGAGACCCAGCAATGGACTAAGTCGGATCCCTTCAGACCCTTGTGCTTGATCAAATACTCGATCCGCCTCTTAGCGAGGATCAGATCGTCGGTGAGAGCCGGAGCAGCCTCATCCCATTAAGGCTGGGCTGTGGCGGCTCCGTCGACAAAAGCCGACAAAGCGGTAGCTTTGCCGGGAGTCGGAATATCCCTATGGTAGAAGAAAGTGGCTGGCCATTGTTTGACCGAGTCACTGGCAAAAATTTTGGGATAGGCCCGGTCTCGTCTAACAGAAAAACTAATGGTACCGGTGATATAAGGAACACCGACAGTGATGGAATTTCTCCGGACATGGAAATAGTACCGGAATAGAAGCAAACTCGGCCTAATGCTGAGAAAGCCCTCGCAAAGCGCAGCATATGCGCTCATTTCTAGAAGAGAATTGGGAGGAAGATTGTGGAGTTGAACTCCATAGTGATCTATCACCTCGGAGAAGAACTCCGAGGGAGGAAAGGACAAACCTCGGTCCAGATGGGTGCCGAAGTGGACACGCTCGCCCTAGCGCGGGTTGGGGACGGTTTTGCCCAGGCCGGTCCGCCAGTCGCCGGCAGCGAGAAGCCCCTCCTTCTCCACGTTCTTGAGGCCTGCCTCGTCGAGGGCGCAGGGGATCCAGATTCCCCGGAAACTCTCCTTCTACGTAGCTGCTTCCGCCGATGCCGCCGCCGCCGCCGCCGCCAAACCAGAGAAAGAAGAAGATGAAGCCATTTTTCTCCGGTGGAAAAGGTGACCTTAAAGTGGCGGCGCTAGGAGCTCTGTGGGAGGAGGACGAGGTGGCTCTGGGCACGCAGGAGGATTGGGAAGGAAGGAACGGCAGAGGACTGGTGGAGAGGAGAAGAAGAAATCTAAACCCCTTATATCCACCTACCTGCACCAAGATTTGTGCAAACGCTACAGTGTAACCGCCACGCGTCGTGGAAAGAACTGGGAAGGGCAAGCGCGATGATTGCGTCGCCTCGATCTCCACGCACGCATTGAAACGGTGCCTCGGTTCCACGAACCGCGGGCCCACCAACGGTCGTGTTGATGGAACATCTGTCAGATGACGTGACATGACCATGCTTGTGTCAGGTGGCGTTAGAGACAAAGTTCCGGCTTAGTTTAAAAAGCGAGCTGGAAAATCCGAGTAACCAATTGAAAGGTCCGACTTACTTTTAAGACCCGGATCGTATTTTTTTTTGTGAAGTTTCAGGAACCCTTCAAGATTCTGCGAGCCAAAGATCAAGCTAGACAATGATAAAATCCGACTTTGGATCTTGGAGGCCTCCGGGGGCTGCTGTTGGGGATATACTTTCCGGGTATCCTCACAGTTCCTCGCTGACCAGGGTGGCCCACTTCGGGTTAGAGCTTTACTTCACGGGCGGCCCAGTTAGAGAGAGAAGACGGAGTCTAATCCGGCTACGGGAAGTCCTAGAAGACTTACCGAGTTAGGCCCATAATGTTACCTATAGTTCAAGATGTACTCTGTAACCAACTCTTAGTCGTAGCCGGATTGATCTCTCATGTAAACCCTAGGCCAGATATCTATATAAGCCGTCCTAGGGAGAGCCTTTAGGGCACCAGATAACACACAATACTTTAGACCCTCAACTCGCACAGGCGATACCATTGTAACCCATATTCCGGCTCTGCCGTATTACTGGATTGCTAGCAGGAGTAGGATCTGTCCAAAGCCGGCGGATTCGGACCTGGGTAAACTTGTGTGCTCACCGTCCCGGAACACCGTACATTTCACACCCCTCTCTTCCGCACGCCTCAAGGACCCCCTCATGGCGTACTTGTCCTCAATCCGACGACAGTTAACCTTGGTCTTCAATCACGATCTCGATATCGTATTCTATCGGGAAGAAGCAAACACCGGAAAGAAAGGGGAAACAACAATCAATACATGGCATCGATGCAATGCTCAAGCAAGGATGATGACATGACACGTTTAATAGCATTGAAATGAACCCCTAAGACATGCTCGAACATTTTAAATAGGGTCCGAGGGTGCAAACCCTGATAAAGGTGGAACCCCAGAATCACTTGTGAGGGGGTAGTTTGCTCTTCTAATTAAACTTGTAATGGAAGTTGTTGAACAATGCATGATTATAAGTCTATTGTGAAGATCTTGTTTTTCTGAACATTATTCTGACTTATAAATAATTAGATATTGAATTTCTAGTATTTAATCAATTTCTAAAATTATTAAACCATTTTTGGAAATATTAAAAATTTGGGAAAACCTTTTTACAACGGAGCAGAGGCTACCCACTGCAGCTAACAGAGGGGCCCTAGGCCACCTCAGATGCCATGCTGGAAGGTGGGGCCAGTGGCCGGTTTGACCGGGTCTAACAAGCGCCCTAACGTCACGGTGACGTCGGCGTGACGTCATCTGCCGGCCAGTGTCAGACAGTGATCGCCGGCGACGCCACAATTCACGCCAACAAGCTCGTCCTAGCTTGTTCGAACCAGAAGACCAAGGCGACCCCTATAGTGGTTGCGCCGCTCGATTTGTGTCACCGGAGCATCATCGGCCATAGTGACTGGCGGTGGCCGACGATGGCGCGTGAAACGAGCTCTAACTAGAGCGAGAGGGAGAGGATGAAGGGGTTCTTCAGAATCACTAGCTCACCGTGGCTGCAAAGAAGCGGTTAGAGAGGAAGCTTGAGGGCAGAGGTGGCCGGAATCGTCGACGAATATGGCGGTCGGAGCTCAGTAAGATGGCTCGATTCAGCAGATTCCCTATGCCCCAGCAAGCGTGGCTCTACAGGAAGAACGAGCGAGGCGAGGCGGAGCTCCTGGGATGCTCAGCGGGGCTCGGGGTGGCCCGGAACGACCTCACGGCGTGGCTACTATGACGACTAGGGTTCGGGCGCGCCACAGAGAGCGAGAGAGAGCGCGTGGGGAGGGGATAAGACCAAAGAAGGAGAGAGCCGTGTGCGGGTCCTCTTTATCCTCTCCAGTGGACGGCATTGAGTAGGCGGCGTGGATCGACGGCGGTGCTGTAGACACCGAGCTGCTTTGCTTCGTCGTCGGGAGGAAGAAGAAAAGGGAAAGACGGACGAAGGGGTATGTGGGCCGGGGTGGGCTGCACAAGGGCCAGCTGCGGGCTGCGCATGGGTGACAGGGAGAGAATGGAGGGGGAGAGAGGCAAGCTGGGCTATGTTTGGTTCGGCTCTGGCTCTTTTTTTATAGAAAATGTTTTTTTCATTATTGTTTTCTTTTATTCCTTTGTATTTCCAATTTCAAATCTGTTTTTGAAACATTTCAAAAATACCAGAACTTTGCAAATATTCGAAATAATGCAAGGACCCCATTATACTATTTGGGATCCACACTTTTGATCTTTTCAAAATACAAAAACATTTTGAATTCATTTCAAAAAGAGGGGAGGATTAGGGTTTTAGGGTTTTTAGTTTCTTTGCATGCATTTTTAAGGGAAGATGATCATGAGTGCACAAACAAACACTAAATATAAGATTAACTAAAACTAGGGTGTTACATTCTGGCATTCACGGGTAGCCTATGGCCCACCGACTGGCCGAGGTGGAGGTGGTGGTAATCTGAAAACCTCGGCCATCCTCTTGGTCTAGGTGCAGTAGCGAGTTGTGTGCGTAGATGGCTTGTTGCCGCCACTGTGAAACTTGCACGACCCATCAAGCATTGACTCGATAGTGTACCTGGGTCGTGGCAGCCAATCATCGAGCTTCTGCCTCCGGCTGCCTCCCGCAGCCAGATCCTCTTGGACGGCTGCCACTTGCATGGATCTGTACCGGTTGTTAGATGGTCGTCATTTCTTTTTCCATGGTGGTTGGCGTGGCCATGCCGCCTGGAGTTTTTATGATGCCCATCTAGCTGGGCATGTTCGTCTATGGTACCAAAGTTCCCAGGCCAGTGCACCGCGGGTACCTAAGTTGCCTGAAATTGCCGCGTTTCGAAATGTTGGGCCGTCAACTATAGAGAGGGGCCATTTCGATGCAAACTCATCCCACCCCTGCCAAATTCAAACATTCCGTGAAACTGCCCCATGAAGTAGACGATCGAACCCTCATGTCGGTCATCTGTCCATGACACGAGCGCCAACGCGGCAACCTCTTAGGCAAACCGAGGAACTAAGTGGATTGGATGCATTGACCAATTTCACAAATCCATTCCCACCTTTCCCCTAGCACCGGCGGCGTCGGAATCCACCCTCAAGGCAGGATGATCCCTTCGGACATTTGACTTCCGGCGCCAAGTTGCTGCGCCTAGTTGCTACGCCCAGTCGCTGATCCCGAGCTCCAATGGCGCATGTCGTAGCCGCCGTTGCGAGGCTCTAGCCCGCCTCCGCCGCTGACAAGCCGAGCAGCTCGGAGGATGGCAGATCGTACTACTAAGGAAGAAGAAGTTCTGGCTACAAGCGGGAGAGCTACCCTTCTCTTTGCTATTTGCACTAATTATAACTGCTAGCTGGCTACTGAACCTCAAATTGTTTGTTAGCCCAACACTAACAAACCTATTTTGTCCACAGTGTTCTGACAAGTGGGATCTCCACAAACCACCCTTACCTGGTTACGGTAGTCCTCTTCAGGTACGACTCTAAGGGCAAGTGGTATGGACACCATTGTATCATGATGGAAGAAGCGCCTGCACAGATCTGCACTATATCTAGTATGGTTGCTGCTCTGCGTAATCATGATGAATTATGGCCGAAGCAGACTACAAAGTTCAGCTTCATGGATGAACGTGGCATCATGGTTCCTCTAACGTGTGATAGTCAGCTAATTGGGTTTATGAAAGCTGAAATGTCATGTACTGGATGTGGAAGCTGCTGCAACTGGGAGTCGCCCTTCTATTCTTGGACAGGGTGGTTGCTCGAACCCAGTTAGGTCCTTGTAAGCAAAAGTCTCTTGGGGTTCGCATGTTTGTGCTGAATTGTAATTTTTGTTTTATTTACTCTGTAGATATTGGGCAGTTATGCAACAGTCTTGTTTCTTTGACAGGAAGCACCGCAAGGTTAGAAACATTACTGCTGAGTCAGTCATTTTGCTGCCCGAAGAAATTAAAAACGAGTGGAAAGATGATGCTGGACACAATTCTGGTGCCCATTGTCCTGGCGATGCAGAGTACCTGAAGCTAAGAAAATTGGCACCGAGGAAGAGGAAGAAGGCAGGAAATGAAGAAGCCACTGGACATGAAGGCTTGGTACCCAGGCTCCGAAAGACGGTTACTGGCAATGAAGATGCATAGTAATGTGTTGAACTTGAACCTATATATGTAATTCAATTAAATTTTGGAGCTTTGTGTGTGGAACTTTGTTGGGCGAAACAATCTACCACGTTCTCTAAGTAAAATGTACTGTTCCACGATTGCTGAGGGGTAGGATGTCTCCAAATACGACGGAATGTAAGTGGCATAGAAATAAATTATTTAAGTTGCTACACTCCACGAAGCAGCAACTTATTTCAGCTGCTGCACACAACGACATGGCAACATAAACAGCAATGGCAACCGATAATTCCCAAATGAGGAGGAAATCGGTACCACTTTCTGGCCTAGTCTTGAGCTAGTCTATCTCACAACCTCCCTACTCCTGCATCCCCTGCGTCTAGCGAAGCTCCCAGATCTCCATTAATCGGGTGTATGTGCTTCCACTTTATAAATTGTGGCCGTGCCATTTGCATGCGGCACGATCCACGTAGATTATGTTTAAACAAACCACCAATGTCAGAATACCACCATGATCAGACAAAAGGAAGTGATGCAGGGTTAAGATAGACTAACGGGAGACCAATTTTTTTCCTCCTAGGACTCCGAGACCACTTGTTCAGACCGCTAGGTCAACAAGTACTACTATTACAACTTGAAAAGGCACGGAACTCAAGCTAAATAGAACTAGTTATCACACATCTCCTTGATATTCCTAATCTTAGCCCGATACGCATCTTCCTGCGAGAGCAAGGATCGATTCATCTGCTCCTTCCTTTTAGCATCTTCCTTGCACAACTTCAATTGTTTTTCTTTATTTTTCCTCATGCACTTGTTAATACTCATAGTTGTGAACTGCAGGACTTTGGCCTAGTGAAGATCATTCCTTGCTTGAGTCAGTTCTTGCTCTGCATTAGCCTTCAGGGCCAACGCCACATCCCTCTCCTTCTCGACTTTGCTAACCTTGTCTTGCACCCTCCTGAGATCTCGGTTAAGCTTGGTCGTGTCAACTGGGTCCCATAGGTTCATCTCAACACTGTCAAGAAGTGAGCTGACTACAGATTCTTTCAACTCAACAGTCATATCCCATAGTTTGTCTAGCGTTTTCTGCATCGATTTGGGCCACGCTGGATCTACCCATTTGACAACACCGCAACTTCCGCCTTGCATCATTGCAAGATGTCCTTGACAGCGTAGAAACCTCTTGCCTATATTTCGTCCTTTGAATGCTACAAATTTAGCGGGCACATATCCATGTTTACATAGCAGAGGACTGCCTTCATCCGCTAAACCGTGATAGTCGGAGTCATACATCGTCTAGTTGGCCTAACACATCATACGCGCATGAGTAAACATAGTAGATCTAGCTCAAAAAATAAATGACTGGCCACAGATGATAGAGATAAAGATGAGACGACTCACATCAAAATCACCGTCCCTATCATCACGACACGTTTCCTCGCTGTCTCCCCTTGAACCCATGGCGAGAGGGGAGGGGGTGGCTGCTGGAGAGGGGATTGGGATGGAGGTGTCGTTGGCTTGCGGCTACGGCAGGATGTGAGTGAAGTGGGGAAAGTGGCTTCGAGGGGAAGGAAGAGAAGTAATGGGGACGTGACACTAGGATATGGCCCACTAAACTCGTGACTCGTGACACACGCAACAGGGGAGCGCCCGGTGTTGCCAGTTTGTCCAGAGCAAGCGTGGCCAATCAAGCCACAGAATAGCCTACTCGCGGATCGCTCTCACGAACACCATCCCAATCGTCCAAGCACCCCGATCGAACGGTATGTAACAATTGTCAAGCAGAACAACTGTGTTAGGGCGTGCCTTCTAGAAGAATCGGTCTAACGGCCACCCATTGGGGGGCTAAGGTTAGGGCTCTCCTAAGGTTAGGATCCATATGTGGTTTATGAGAAGAACACACATGCAATGACACTGGTGGATCCATGTGTGGTTTGTGAAATGAACACACATGCAATGACTCTAACTTTGGGTAATGAAAAGAGTAGACATGCAATGACACTGGTGGATCCATGTGTGGTTTGTGAGAAGAACACACAAGCAATGACACTGGGTGTGGTTCAGGAAAAGAACAGACATGCAATGACACTGGGTGTGGTTCATGAAAAGAACAACCATCCAATGACACTGGTGGATCCATGTGTGGTTTGTGAGAACAACACACATGCAATGACACTGGTTGGGTTCATGAAAAGAACAGACATGAAATGACACTGGTGGATCCTTATGTGGTTTGTGAGAAGAACAGACATCCAGTGACTCTAGATGTGGTTCATGAGAAGAACACACATGCAATGGACCTGGTGGATCCATGTGTGGTTTGTGAGAGGAACATACATGCAATGACACTGGGTGTGGTTCATCAAAAGGATAGACATGCAATGACACTAGTGGATCCATATGTGGTTTCTGAAAAGAACATACATGCAATCACACTGGGTGGATCCTTGTGTGGTTCATGAAAAGTACAGGCATGCAATGACACTGGTGGATCCATGTGTGGTTTTTGAGAAGAACACACATTTAATCACACTGGGTGTGGTCATGAAAAGAACACACATCCAATGACACTGGTGGATCCTTATGTGGTTTGTGAGAAGAACAGACATGCGATGACTCTAGATGTGGTTCATGAAAAGAACAGACATGCAATGACACTGGTGGATCCATATGTGGTTTGTGAGAAGAACATACATGCAATCACACTGGGTGGATCCATGTGTGGTTCATGAAAAGAACAGACATGCCATGACACTAGTGGATCCATGTGTGGTTTGTGAGAAGAACACACATCCAATGACACTGGGTGTGGTTCATGAAAAGAACACACATCCAATGACACTAGTGGATCCGTATGTGGTTGTGAGAAGAACAGACATGCAATGACTCTATCTATGATTCATGAGAAGAACACACATGCAATGACACTGGTGTATCCTTATGTGGTTTGTGAGAAGAAACACACATGGAATGACTCTATCTGTGGTTCATGAAAAGAACACACATGCAATGACACTAGTGGATCCATATGTGGGTTTGTGGAAAGAACATACATGCAATGACTTAGTTGTGGTTCCTGAAAAAGAACCACACATGCAATGACACTGGTGGATCCATGTGTGTTTGGTGAGAAGAAACACCCTCACAATTACACTGGGTCTGGTTCCTGAAAGAACACACATCCAATGGACACAGGTGGATCCATGTGTGGTTTGTGAGAAGAACTCACATGCAATGGACACTGGGTGTGGTTCATGAAAATAACACACATCCAATGACCCTGTGGATCCTTATGTGGTTTGTGAGAAGAACAGACTCACTGCTTAGATGTGGTTCATGAGAAGAACAGACATGCAATGA